>JAOUZG010036525.1:1082443-1163888 GCA_026289955.1 Argiope argentata | reverse complement strand
AAAACGGGCTCCGAGGTGCATATTCCCGGCATTCAAGGTATACATATACCAAATTTGGTAGCTGTATTCTGGACGGTCTGGCCTGTGCAGCGCCAACACACACACACACACACACACTTCGTACTTTATTATAAGTAGAGATATATATATTTCAATTTTTAGTTGTTTGTATTATGTTGTTGAGGGTTACTTATGATTATCACTATTTCTTTTAAGGAGAAGCCGAGGACGCCCAAGAAAAAATGTCAGCCTTACAAACATCAGCAGGCTTCAGGCCCATCCTCCACGTTCTAATGGCCCAAGTAAAAGGAAAATAATTGAAGAAGCTTCAGATGAAATCCAAATAATTGACTTGAATGGATTTGAGAATTCTTATCCTAAAAAGCCAAAATCTGATGATGGTTCCATCCAGCCTACTCGATCTCAACCCCCACGTAGAGCAAGGTACACTGAATCGTATGGAGGATCTGGTGTAGATGTTGTTGTAATTTCTGATGATGAACAAAATGAGGAAAGTGAATCTGAAAGTGATTCTGATTGTAGTCCTATTCCCTCACCAGTCACTAAAATTTTATCTAAAGAAGAACAGGAAGAGTGGGAATTAAACATTGAAGCACTGAAAAAAGATCTAAATGATGAAGAAATGAAACTTGTATTGCTGAGGAAGTTGCGTGAAAGTCAGAAAACTAAAGATTTGAAACGTGAATCTAATGGTAGCCCCCTGCCTACAGTACCTGGGCAGGTGTCTCACAGAACTTCATTGACTTTGAAAGGTGGTGTTCAGATTCAGCCTCTTCCCAGCAAACAACTTTTGACTTCCAAATATGTTTCTCCTAAAAGAGTATGTTTTTTCATATTTGATGCATCCATTTTTGAAACTATTCTTTTAACTTGAACTGTGACTAATTAATTTTTTCAAATTCTCAACCAATAAATTAAAATTTTAAACTACTTTGATATTTTAAAAATTTTTAAACTAACTAAAATCATATACTTTTTTTTTTAGCTCTGTAACACCAAATTCTATTAGCCATGAAATTAAAAATAAAATAATTATCATCTAACTGGAATTGATTCAAACTTCAATTTTAAAAGATGCTTTATAATGGTTTATGTTTGTTTATTTGTTTGAAGAACAATTTAGTTACGATAAAGGCAAGTCTTCAATTTAGGTTTTCCTAAGGGATTGATTCTTGCTCACTAGACAATAAAAACTTAAGAAAAAAAAATGATTTGAACGTTTTATGAAAAAAATATATATATTAGCATTGGTTAAAATTCAAAAGAAATCTCATCATAATTTTCCACAGGAATAAAGAATTATAACATGAAATTTTTTTTAAAAAAGTTAAACAAATTAAATAAAAGTTTTCTTTTATTGTATTTTTTCAATACAAATTAAATAAAACTTTATTCTTTCTTTGTATTTTTTCTTCCATCTAAAAATATCCCATTGCTCTTTTAAAAAACAATGCAATCTTAACCCTATTGTTTGGGTATTCAGTTAATTGCTAGTAGAGAGACAAAAATTTTCTGTTACTTGAAAATGGTAATTTGGGAACCTATTCATTAGTATTGTCATTAACATTGTATTTAAAAGTAGAATTAACAAATAATGCTGTTTTAAATTCACTGCTTTTAATTTAGTGTTAATAAAGGCTTTTTTTTTTCGACATTTTATTATCAAGTTCAATAAAATATTATTTAGATATAAAAAGAATTTTCCTTAAATATTTCAAACAATATTAGCTAAACAAACTTCAAATGTCATGATTCATGTGACTCGCTGTCGTTAGTTGAAATGTCAACATAAATTTATATATATATATTATTATTAAAAATAGATATTTACTTCCCCCTTTTTTAACTTCCTTGCTGATTTATAAAATTATCAGATACAATTAGATATGACCTTCTTATTCAAAGAATCATTCTACTTATAAATTTAAATTAAGAATTCTGAAACCATAACTTTTGAATTGAAATCAGACAGATATCTTCAAACTTATAATTCCTAATTTTTCAAGTATTTTGTATTTATTGTTTACAGGAAATTAAGCAGGAAGCACCTCAATCCAAGTCGAGTAATGCACCTAAACCTCTACCAACCTTCAAGCCCATTCATCCTGCATATAAACCTGGGACATCAGATTCGAAGAGCAGTCCTATCCCACTGACTGCAGAAAAGCTCAATTCTAACCATCTTCATCAGTATCCTCTGCTTAAAAATCTATCAAACCAAATCACTATTACTCCTGTAAGTAATTCTTTACTTTATTACCACTTTCCTGTTATAAGTTATTTGTCTACTTATGACTAACTATCTCTTAATGCTCAGCTCAGAAACACTTTTGAATTGCTATAGAAATTAGGATGAGATAATTTTCTCCTATCATTTTCTTTTTATCTTATCTATTTTATGATGAATGAATATGACCTACAACTTAACTATGTGGTAATTTTGTTATGAATGCCATTGTAACATTACTTTTCTAGGTTCCTCCTACACCAAGCTCCAGCACAAGTGTTAAACAACAGCAACCGCAGGAGGAAAAAGTTGATATGGAAACATTGCAACAACGGCAAGCTGCTGCAAAATTAGCCTTAAGAAAACAACTTGAAAAAACTCTTCTGTCAATTCCTTTGCCTAAGCCTCCACCTTTGAAAATAAATTTCTTTCCCAATGCCAACAGCATAGAATTCCTCTGTTTGTTAGGCTTAGATTTTGTGGTTGATTTCTTAACCAAATCAAAAAAGGACACACAACAGAAAGACCCTCTAACATGTGCCCAGTGTTCGACTGATTTCACATGTGCATGGAAATGGAAAGAAGTGGACAAGAATGGCAAAAAAGCATATGATGTATTTTGTGAAGCATGCATTAACTCCAATATTCGAAAGGCTTTAAAAGCTCAGCATACAAACAATTTAAAAGCAGCTTTCATTAAAGCTCTCCAGCAGGAGAAAGAAATAGATCGCCTTGCTTCCTTGCCAATGCCAAAATCTCATTCCTTGCCACGTGAGGCTCGACAGAGCCCCCGTCTACCTGCTCCTGCTCATCAAGTAAATCACTCTTCATCTACATACACGATTCAAAAACCAGGGGTGGCAATGCCGTACATTCCGAAAGCAACCCCAGCTTTGAACCATGCAACTTTAGCACAACTTCAAAAACTGACTCCTCAATATCAGTCAATATTACAAGCACAAGCCCAACAGTTGTTATCTTCTGGCGTGCCTTTGCATCCTAGTGTATTGTCATTTTCACCATTTATGACTCCAAGTCCAAATCATAATCGAGGTAAATCCACTTCGGGTCAGGCAGATAGTCGTAGGCAGCATTATCGATCAGACAGAGTTCAATCTCCTTCAATACCTCAAGCTTCATCCAGCTGGAAAGCATGAGGAAGCTGTATGACTTATTATACATATTTATCACTGATATCTTTCTTTATTTCCTGTATTCCAATAAGAAAAATTAACTTTATTTCAAGTGCATGGGTCATTCCTTGTTTGACTTCTTCACATAAATTTATTTTTGTGAATTAATGAAGTAAATGGAGTCATTATTCTTAGAAGGAGTTATTTTATTTATAAAGAAAAGAACTCAAGGAATTTTCCCCTTATTTGTTTATGCAGTTTTTTTTATCGACTAGTTTAAATAGAAATGGAAAGAATTTCATTAATGAAAATTCATTCCCTTTTCAAAATATCTTTCAATTCACTTTAAAGTTTATTTAAATGATATTATGTTGTTACTTTTCATATATTATAAAGTTTTGATGTATAAAACTTCATTTACTAAAACAGAAACAAAGTAGAGTTTTGAATCAAAAACTATATTTCTGTATATAGCATATATCTAGTTAAATTGAAATACTTATCTTTGAAGGCTTTTTTTTTATTTCATAATTTCTATTTAAAAAATTATCACAGGCGATTTTGTATACTTTTATTATTTCTGTTTGTTTGTTTATAAAGATTGTTCTTTTATAAGTGGCCTGAAATTGTGATTTCATGGTAATTTCATTAGTTAATTTTTTAATTACTGTAAAGAAAATATATAAATAGATATTCAAATCTCAATAAGATATGTTTTCAGTTGTTGGAATTATAATTTATGATCTTTAATATCATGTAAGTTTTGTTCAAAGCTATATAAAATTCCTACAAAATCTTAAATTAGTTTTGTCTAACTATTGGTTTTAAGATTTTGCTGCTATCTTTCTTTCAGTAATGAAAAAGTGTTTATTCTGAGTACATTTAAGATTACAGAACAATACCTCATAAGTGTCTTCTGTTATGTCAATACTAAGAGAAGAAGGGTTTGATATACTTTTTTGTAGGTGAGTAATGGTCACAACAAAGTAGATTTCTAATCCTCTCTAAATTAAGAGAGTATTTAAAGGGAACAATTTAATATTATAGAAATTTGTTATATTGTTTTCTTATTGTTTGTTTTGTCTTCTTTCTCCCTTTTATATCTTATAGTACAAAAAAGACTGCTCTTCTGATAGCAAACTAATGTAATAAATATTCATATTGCAATCATGCTTGGAAATAAAGCATAAATTTTTACATCATAGTTTTATGAAACTCATCTGATGTGTGTATGTGTCCAAAAGTGAATATGTGTACATTTTCAGTTATTAGGTTTTATGTATGTAATATATGAATACATTTTGGTTTCAACATCTCTTACCAACAGAAATATTTTTAACTAAAAAAATTTTTTTAAGAAATATATTGTACAGAAAGTTCATTTTTAGGTTTAACGTACAAACTGTTTTTGTAATAACTTTTTCTATGGAATGGCCTCATGCTGATATGTTTAAATAATAGAATTCATTAAGTTTTAAATAATGTGCTGTTTGTTAAAAGTAGTGCTCACCATTTTAATTATCATGGAGTTTGTTACACAGGATTGTATATAAATTAGTAGAACCATACCAAATCTATAATAGAATTGGAAATAAATTTATAACTTTCTATTGTGTTTTTTATTTTTCACAAAAACTCTATTACTAACAATTACATACTAGCTATTAGCACAAAAAATTCTAAATTTAGTCTATAGTTTTTACTGTCAAAAAAATATTTTTTCTGTGATTTTTTTTTCTTATAGTTATTTGGCATTAGCTCTCTAAAATTTTTTCTAATATATTAATTCTTGGACAACTTTTGCTTGTCTCTCCTTGTAAAAGGCAACAACAAAAAACTAAATAATTCTAATTTAAAATAATGAAATATCAAACTTTGATGAAATCTTTCAAATTAAGAGAATTTGCTTATCTATTTTTATAGAGGTTTTGAAATATGTGAAAAAAGATGATTATATCCTATTCCTGTTAAAGTAGATACATTTTCATATACTTTTTAGTTAATAAGAATTCTGTTTTTATAAAGCCCGAACAAATTTTTTAAAAATTTCTTTATTTAATTTTTTAATAAATGTTTCTTTTTTTATGATTATTTACTATTAATGAAAACTATATAGAATGTCACAGAATTTAAGAATTCTAAGTTGAACTATTGCACATTTAGAATGAAATTGGTTTTTAAAGTACCTTTTGCGAAAACCAGAGCTAGAAAAATTAGTTGATAATAGTAAAATAATTTTGTAGTTTAATATAAGAGATATTACTTTTCATTCTAATCAAAGGTCATATTTTTTTGAAATTATTTACATATTAATCATTCTAAAGACATGAATTGGAGTTATCATTTTAAATATGTATAGACATATTGCTTTCCTATTAATATTTTAAGAAATATTAATATGTAAATTTCCACAAAAAAATCCTTCACATAGAGGTGATACCATTGGTTGGACTATTTTGTGGTTTGAGTTTACTTTTAAATATTGTAAATTTATGTACACCTGAAAATACTCTACTTCATAGAAGCAGTTTGATCGTGAAAACGCTTGCTTCCGAGATATTTATGCAAATGGGAATTTCCTAAAATATTAATGCAAATGGGAAAACAAGATGTAACCGAATTTCAATTAAAATTTCGTTATTGCCCTATTTCTCAATCATGCCGACCTTAAAAAATCTGGCCCAAAAGTTTACAAATTTCAATAACCACAAGATTCGATATAGAAAGAATTTTAGAATGACAGTAAAAAATTGTCGATCGCATTTGGTAAATCTCTCCTCCATCTCCTGAAAGTAAAAATTTCAATTTTGCCAATAATTTTAAGTTGGGTCAACACAGCTAGCAGTTATTTTAGTCAATTCATTATCCAAAAGAACAAATTAGGAATCGAGCGTTTTCTTTGAAGACCTATTTGAATTTGAAAGAAGTAAGGTATTGGGATTTATCAACAATGGCTGTTATCCCTTGTTTCAAATGCTTAGAACAAAATATATATTAAATACAAGAGAGCAGGCACATACAAAAACAAATAGAAGTTTCAGTCAATTAACAGTTAATGAAGTCTGTTCAATCAGTTGATTGAAGCTGCAGTGAATCCGCTGATGAGATTTAGAAATTTCCAGAAGTTCCAATGGAAAGAAGAAGTACAAAAAGTCAGAGCAATTTAATGTGGTAAAAAAAAATTAGTAGATGTTGAAATGTTTCAACGCTTGAAGAGAAACTTGAACATTGGTCTTGTTTGCAGTTATTTTACCCAGAACATTTTTGAAGGAAAAATCGTATTTATCTAATTGGAGAAATGTCCACAATTTGTCTCTATATGAATACTTTTTGCACGAGCTAATTATGTGTTCAATATCATTTATGTTATTACATTCATGACAAAGGATCATTATGAAGGTTAAAACGATTTGACAGTCCTGGTTTTATAATTGTTTTGCTGATTAGTCTGGTCAAGACAACATCTTCCCTCCGATTTTTGGACCAGGGAGACAGTGCTTAAATGCTTGAAATGTCACCTAAAGAAATGAAATATTTACTGTTTCTATAATTATTAATTTTGATCTGATGTGTCTCTTTCTTTAGTCTTGAAATAATGTCTTCAGGAGAGATCCATTCAATCCATGGTGTATTTTCTGTAACTTCTTTGGCTAAGCGATCTGCAAGCTCGTTACAGGTTATATTCGAATGACCAGGTACCCACAGGAAGGAAATTTTTTGATTTAATTTGGTTAAGGTTTCAACGTTAGATAATTTTTGGCGACTGAAGTGAAATGTTCTTCAATGATGTGAGAGCAGAGAAGCCATCTGTAAGAATCAAACAATCTTTTCCAGGAATAACAAGAATATCTAATGCTTCGGTAATGGCTAAACTTTCAGCAGTAAAAAATGGAATTCTCAGGATGGATTCGAAACATGAATTTTTGTTTAGAAGAAAAACCAGCAATTGAAGTGTGCAGGGGAGTTTTGGATGCATCAGTAGCAATAATAAAATGATCAGGAAAGCAATTCCAAATACATTCATCAAAGTAACTATTAATTTCTATCAAAGATAGATTTTTATTTTGGAATTTAAAATCTGCAAGGAAAATTTGAAAGTTTTTGAACTAGTTATTGAGTTTTCCGGCAAGGTGATAAATTGGTTGGTAGAGGCAATAAAGTTCTTGAGAATTTGAATGCCTATTGTTTGACCAGTTTTATTCTGTTTCCTTGTTTATTCTGAGATTGTTGCCCTGACGAGATTCAGGAAATTACTTGCTACAAGATGGACAATTAATGGTCATCAGTAATGCTCGAGGGTATGTTGGATGTAAAGTTTTGCATAGTAATCATAAAATTTAATTTATTTTGGCGTATATTCAAAGTCTACTAAAAATTTATCATATATTCGTATTGAATGATTTTATGATCGATTATAAGCTTCTCAAGTAACCCTGTGCAAATTTAGATCATACATTCTAATATTCTCCATCAATTAAGATAAGTATGGTTAATTCAGCTTTAATCTGAGTAACCTGTTTTTAATTGCTGTTGATTTTTCAAAACACTGTGCATTGTAAGAATAACTGAATTATTTCTTTATCATTTGATTTAAGGTTGTTGTTTTTTAAAGTAAGACAAATATCTTTTCACTTTTTCGTATGTATGTGAAACATCTCACAAAAAACTACCCATTTTCAACACAAAATTTCAGCCTTGTATTATAAAAAAATTAAAATTTTGTTCTCTAATTTAGCAAAATAATTTCTTAACCAGTACGCAGAGCAAATTTGAAAATTCTGCAAAGTTTACTCATAGAAATTCTCACCTTTCACGTAATCTGGCATAATTTAAATTTATTAACATGGAAACTTCAGAATACAAACTATTCCTTAAAATAAAGAAAGTGTTTTTTTTTATTGCAATGTATTAAATAACTACATGCGAAGCCGAAGCTCTTGAATTGCTTTTTGTATTAGTAAACGTTTCTTAACTGCAACCATCGCTTACACTGGGTGTTTCTGTTTGTTTATTTTGTATGTAGATTTTGATGTAGTTGCTGCTAGCAATGCGAAATCGGATTTTCTGAGATAAAATTGCTTTCTGTCATGATCCTATTATAATGTCAGAAGATGTGATACTGTAGAACTTAAAGAAATTCGAAAATAACTTTAAAAAAAAATCAAGTGAGTATTCTTAAATTTTGCTGTTATTTTTTGATAGTACAAATTTTCATCTTTTATTTACGCACATCAAAAAGAATGCTTCTGATTTTATTTGTAGTGCATTTACAAATAAATATTTCAAATATTGTATTGGCGTCGAATTAAATTATTCTCTGAAGAAAGAGGTATGAAAGAAAATTAAAATAGTTGACCTTGAACTGTAGTGTAGTATTGCGACTTTGGCATCGGTTGGAAATGATGAATCCTTGAATTCAGAGTTTTTTATTGCATTAAGTGAAATATTCGTCTGAATTTGTGTGATTGATTCTTTTCTTAAGCAAAGTAAGCATTGATTTTGGTTTTTTGTTTTGTACGAAAGTGTGTGAAACCAACTAATATTTATTTCAAAATGCTTTCTTGTGATTTGGTTATTGGATTGCATAATCATACTGTTATTCAATTTAACAGTAAAAAAATTTCTGTGACAAAGGAGCTCCTGAAATTGTGATTTTTGTTATTGCTTTTTACTTTCATTTTTGCAGTTTTTCATTGATAATTAAAAAATTTACATTTTAAAATATTTTTCATATTGAATCAACTGTGAAGTCTTGAAAAAGTACCTGAAAATCTTAATATTTGTGGTGTATTTTAATTTTTTGAATTATTTTTTGCATTTAACAACATTTATCATTTTTAGCTTTAAATTGCCTTAACATTGTGAAATTTTATTCACTTAGCCCTTCTGTTTTATTAAGAAATAAATAACCATATGCGTTATGTATAAAAAATTTGAAATTGTTTTTTGATAGCATATGAATACAATCAAACTTTAATAATGCATTATAATTAATTAGAGCATTAAGAATGCTTAAGATTCGTATACATTTTTGGCTTTGTTATTGTATAAGGCAGTATGTTTGCAAAGTTTATTATTCATAAAAAAATAAGATCAAATACAAATCTGATTTTAATTGCTTAAATTTCATGTTGTTTTTATTTTTCAAAATAACAGAATTTGTAAAAGAATCGCTGTTATTCGAATCAAATAGATGTTAATCTTGTTAATTTATTCTAGTTTAATATAACCTTATAAATTTTATATACTTGTTTAATGTAATAGAGGTATAAATCATCTAAACTTTCTTATCTCTATTTTTTTTATATAACTTAAAATTCAAGAAGAAAGTTCCTTTGAAAATTACAGCATGAGGTATTGATTATCATGATATACAAGTAGACTATTTGAAACCAGCCTATTTTACATGATTGTTGAACAGAAATAAAGTTCTATTACTATACTTATTCTTTTTATATAATTTTCTTTAGCTCTATTGCTACTCTATATTTTGTGGTTTGTAAAAATATCAAAAACTTCAAATTCATTTCATTAAAACTATCTTTATAACAACCACAACTCAGTAGGAATTTCAACAGTCATCAGTTCTTGCTATTTTGTCATCATGGAACTTTTTTAGAAATCACATCTTTAATAATACCTGATAAAGTATGAAAACACTTGTGAATCAATCAAATTAAATTTGTTTAAGCAATTAGCTTCAAACTTCACTTCTTTATAAATATAATAATATATAAAAATAGGCTCATTAAAAATTAGCAATTTAAATGTTATTCTCCATACAAATTAGAAACTAATATTAATAGAAGAAAATGATATTGAAAGAAAAGAAAATAATGATGTGTGTCTTTAATAGCCCTCAAATGATGTGTTATTATGCCGCATAAATTGAGAAAAAGATTTATTATAATTTGGCCTAATTTTGAGCTAGAGAACCAATCTTTTCAAGCAATGAAAAAGATGATATCTTCAGAGACACTCTAGGAGAATTATTGAAGAAAAAATTGAACTTCTGGATTATATCTTGTTTGAAAATATGGAATAAGAATTAAAGAAATATTTTACTGCAAATAAGTGCCAAGCTTTCTAATCTTAACTTTTTCTTCAAAAATCAAGGAAATTGATATTAGAAAAGTTTCAGGGCTAGCCAAGATTTCAAATTAACGTGTGAATTTAATTTGTAATCATATTCAAACCTTGCAACAAAGAGGATGTGTATTTATAGCATAAAATTAATTGCTATTTTTTGTATTTGTTTGAGAAAAGATGTGGGAAGTTCTATCTATTTTCTGGATGTACATTAGGGTAAAACAAAAATAGCCTTAATTTGTTGTTATTATTTTTGGTTTGGTAATAGTGAGGGGAAAATGCCTTTTAGGTTTATAAAAAATCTGGGAAAAACTTATTTGCAATTTAATATTATCTTAAGGCTTCAAAAAGAGTTTAAAGTTTATTTTAAAAATTTGACAGACTTTAAAATACTCTTTAAATTTTTTTTTTTTTTTTTTTTTTTTTTTTTTTTTTTAAGATTTTAGTTAATAATAGACAGAAATAAATTACCTTATAAGTTCAAAAATTTTTTTAAAAAAGAGTTACGATACTGCAAAATCTCAAAGTGTTGTAAAAAACATAAAATTTGTTTAAAAAGTAAAATAAAAAAAATGCTAATTTTTATGAATTTCTTATTCATACTTATGAATTTTTTTGCACATATAATGCTACAAAAGTTGGTTTTAAATACATGCATGAACAATACAATTGGAAAAAATATTAATTTCAAAATATAGTAATAATGAAAAGTATTTTTAATGTTACATTTTGATTGTCTTATTTCTGTATCCTGATTGATTATAAATGCTACAGCTACATTGATAGTTCATTAATTCATGCATTAGTAGAAATCTTCAAATTCACTTTAAAGTCTTCAAACTTAATAAGATTAGCTTAACTAGGCTAACTTAATATCTGTAAGAGCAAACAAGATAAAAACCACAATATTCTGAAAAAGAAAAACAACTATACGGACTTACTTAAAAGTTTTGGAAAAATAAATGAGTGGACAATGGAAATAAAATGTCTTGTATTGATGATAAGTCAAATTTCAAATTATATATAATCTTTAAAGAAGATTTTGATACAAAAGTTCTCTTCTGTATAACTTTGACAGATTGAAGATCTGAATTATCCCTTGAACCCTTTTTCAAGCATAAGTGCTCTTTTTTATTATGCATCCTTATACAACACCTATATAGAGATCAACAGCCCTCATCACCAAGAATAAGATAGATTTATTCTTCCAAATAAACTACCCCAATGAATTGTAAATGCATACTATTTCGTTTGTAATTGAATCATTACTTGATCTAGCCTTTAAAAATAAAAATAAAATTTTGAAACCTTTAAAAATAAAAAAAGAAGGGGGAAAAAAGATGTAGAATGATTAAGAAAGTTGCTTCTTTGGAATCACCAGCCATTTTAATGAATTAATTATAAATCAATTTATATGCACAGAAATTAATAGGAAAGATAGATTTTTCCATTCCATGATCAAATGGTATAATCTATTGAGGTCTCCTTAGTAAAGTTGATAAGTTAACTGAAATTATATTAAAGTTGATATTAACTGAAATTGGAGAATTAAAATCCCCAATTTTACATTTGAAATTATCATGTGCATAATTTCTCCAAAAAAGAAAGAAAAAAATATATTGTTTACAAGTCAATCCCTCTTGCTCCCTCTCTTTTTTTCCTTCATCTAAATTGAGCATAAGATTAAACCCAGACGATAAAAGTGTATATGATCACTATTTTGGTGTTTGACCTATATGAGGGGTTTATAAAATTAAAAGAAAAAAAAGCAATGTGTTTAGTATGTTAGTAAGAAATTTGTTTCTGAAGACCTTTACAAGACTAATTGTTTAAATTGAAATCTGGAATTAGATTTGTTTAGAAAAAATGGCAAATGATTCTAAAAGGGACTTGGCTTATAACATTAATAAATGTTTAATACATCATAAACAATGTAGAAACAATGCAATTTTATTCAGTCCATTTTATAGAAGTTGTGCAGATTATTTAATTTAATTATTTTATTTTTATATAGATTATTAATAATTTATCAATTTAATTATAAGTAATCTTTTTTTACAGGGAAAAAACAACTACTGGAATTTAATTGCTGTTCTTTCCAACATGATCTTCCTTTCATCTTTTGGAAAAGAATCTGTAGATGTTTTTAACCAAACCTAATCTATCAGATATTTTAGATTATGGCATCACATTCCAATTCCAAAGAAGCAGTCATTCTTAGGTGACTGTTATTTGGAGGTCAGTTTAAAATTTTAAACTTAATTTAAATTAATTAATTTTTTTAAGTTTAAGTTTAAAATTTTAAACTTAAACTTAAAAAAAAAATTAAGAAGCATTTTTATATTTAAAAATATATTTATTATTATAACCAATTCCTGATGTATCTGAATTTAATTTAAATTTAAAAGATGACATCTTTAACCCTTTAAAAGGCTATTTTTTACTAGTAATGGTATATTAGAGTATTTTTATAATTGAAATTAGCTAAAGAAAAATGATTCATTTAGCTTATGACTTAAATTTGATTTGTTAATTAATTTAGCTCATTAATAATTTAGTGACAAATCAAGACACACCATTTTGTATGAGATAAGGAACTGAATACATAACTTCATACAAATAATGAATTTGATGGAAAATATGGTCCCATGATCCCAGAAAAGGTCAATAAATAATCACAAAATGTTAAGAAGTTATGTGTGTGTTTATTGAAAGATTAAGTTTCATGCTTTATAACCTCCTTTTTTATTATATAATTTTTTCCAATTAAGATGATAGTTTTTTATTATTATATGGATTTTACAAAATTTCTGAAATTACTTCTCAAAGCCTTAAAGTATCAAACATTGCTTAATATTATTCAATAATGATTTATGTTGAAATAGCTACAAATGAATAATAATGAAAAAGAACTAGTTTAGTAGAAGATTACCCTCCCCCCTCAAATATTCTCTTAAGGTAGTATATGTGCTCTATTGATACCTGATTTCACTTGCTTTTCATAGTAATTGCATGCTGATTGGTTCTCCAGAATGTGGATATCATAGGCTGTTTTCTTATACTTCTGATATACCGACCCTTTGGAAATTTTCACTTGTTTTACTAAGATCAGCAAAAAATAGTTCCACAATTTAGGCTGTTTGAAGTAAATCGGCTGGAAATTTGATTAGAATATAAATAATATTTATGAATTGTAAAATATTAATTACTATTTTCGGATCTTCAGGAAACTAATTTGTATTCAATCTCATTTGTATTAAATATCATTAAATTTGAGAATTATTCTCTTTTGTCACAATTGAAATTTATGACAAAATGTGTAATTCTATTATTTTTCAATATAGGCTTCAACTTTTAGATACAACTGATGCTGAATGGTTGTATTTTATGTAATAAAAATTTAACTGTTTTATGATAATGAAAGCTGTGCAAAATAATTCAGGAATGGTAATAATAATGAAGTATCTGAAGAATTTCATATTAAATATTAGTCGTGATATATATATATATATATATATATATATATATATAATATATATATATATATATATATATATATATATATATATATATTCCTTTTCAAATTTTTGAGTTTTTTTTAAATTTTTATTATTAATGGATTTTGTGTTTCATTATAAAATTTTTTAACTTACATCAGCCCAGCATTTCTGCTGACCAACATGGATGTGATATTGTCAGAATTTGTTGCTCGTACATCTGCAGATCCTGGATTAGCAACTGATTTATTAGAAGGTAATTTACTAACATATTTTTAATTGCTCTTGTTTTCAGTCATTAATGTATGAAATATTAAGTGGTAAATAATGTGAAAAAAAAAGGATGAAATAAAAAGAATTTATGAAAGGTAAATGGTTTGTTTGTATTTCCTTCAAAAGATCAAAAGTAATTTGATACAATTTAGATACTAGTACTCTTTATAGACCAACTATTTACCCAGATTATTATCTTTTCAGACTTTTAAATGATTCAAACAGAAACTATGTATATACATTAAAAAAATATCACTTCATATTTGATATCATTGAAAATCTTGAACTCAAATGATTCGTTTTTTTGTGCATTAAAAGGTAATATATTATGAAATAAAAATGGAAGTGAAAATCCTATTATGAAATTAAGCTCTTTAGCTGTTAATCTAACTACCTTTGTGACTGTTATAATACATTACTGATTGTTTGGGTTAATGTTTTTTTTATTCCATCATGATATTTAAAAGTATTGTATGAAATTGAATTAGAAAAATATTATTAAAATCAAGGAAGAAATTGTAGGTGCATGAAGTTGATATAATTAAAAAGATATATATATATTCAAGGCTGTATTAGCCAAGAATTGTTTTGGAAGATAAATTTAATTTTCATAGTCAAGTCATAGTGTTTATCCATCTGGTGTTAATTTAGCTTTCTGTTTGAAGCTTATTTCTTGATTTTTATGTCTTATTTCCTTTGACTGAATAAACTTTTTAAATATATAAGGAAACCCTACCAGAACTTTTGTTGTAATATTTCACACCTCCATTAATTATAAAATTGAAGTACTGAATTCAGAACTATTGTAAAAACATTCAGTACAGCAATTTGAAATATATATATAATGTTTTCTCTGTCAGTCTACTTGTTGTTTTAAAATTGGAAATTCATTTTGGCAAGGCTTTTATTAGCTTAGTATATTAAATAATCTTGGGGACATTTTTTATATTATTTTAGAATTAAAGTCTAATGAAATAATACATTTGTTTAAATCTTAATTCATACAAAATATTTCCTTGAAAAAAAAATGCATTTAAATTCCAAAAGAATAATAAAAAGTAAGATTATTATTTTTTTCTTTTTGTATAGAATTCTTAAAATTATTAGAAAATTTTATTAAAAATTTATTAGTTTTACATTCATGGTTTATTTGTATGTATAGCTTGTAAATATTTTGAAATCTTCTACTATATAAAATATTATTTGGAACAAAACTTCAGTTTGCACGAAATATATTTGAAATTTGTACATATAAATTGTTTTTAGGTTAGTTAATTTTTTATTTCTTTCATAGCTCATGAGTGGAACTTGCATTCAGCTCTGTCTGCTTACTATGTAATGAAAGGTATCCTTCCAGGGGAAGTTCCACCTTCAGATGCTGAGATAGCAGCAGCTCATTCTAAAAAACATGCTGTCAACCAAGCTGATGATAGAAATGTAGTGAATAGTAATAATGTTGGTAGTAGGCC
Source organism: Argiope argentata (assembly GCA_026289955.1). Classification (NCBI taxonomy): domain Eukaryota; kingdom Metazoa; phylum Arthropoda; class Arachnida; order Araneae; family Araneidae; genus Argiope; species Argiope argentata. Next base: position 1,148,179 of record JAOUZG010036525.1, on the reverse strand, counting down.
ACCTTTAAAGAAATTACCTGCATTTGAATTTGAAGAAACTGGTAAGGCATTGTGCATTATTGTATATATATATTTAGCTGCATTCTGTTTGAATATATATGTTTCAAATACCAGCAATTTTTTAAATATAAAAGTTATTGTTAATTATTTGCTTTCTTATGTATGTTAATCTTGAGGAAATTGAATATTCCAAGAGTGGATTTCAATCTTTATTCAGCTCATAATCTCATACTTTTCGCAAGTATTTTTTTTAAAATCTAAATTAATTTTTAACTCAGTTTTTACTATGAATTATCATTTTAAATATTAAATGTCAAAAAATTGTATAGAATTTAGAAATAAAAATTTGTATCTCAGATTTCAGTGTTAGGCTATATTATGAAAATATTAGTATGTTATTTACTCTCTGTCAAATATTATTGATTAAATCATGTGTGTTTCATTATATTCTCTTAGATATTATAAACACTAAAAGTAAGCTTAAGTACTGACATGTGCATAAGTAGTATGTAAATGTCATAAATCATAATAATAAATAATTTTTTTAAAATTTTCACTAAGTTACTAAAATAAACATAATTAATCTGAAATTAAGCATTAATGTATGCATAGAATTTCTTTAAATGTGTTTATTTTATTTAAAAAAGGCTTTATTTTGAACATGGCTAAGGGAAAGTATCTAAATTAGCTGCTGACGCAAATTTAAAGATGTGTCAACCTGTTTGTTACTAGTTTGCTTTTTGTGCATGTAATATTTTTAGTAAACAAGTCATAAACAGTTTTTAATTGTTTCAGCATGTATTTTTTATAAAAATTATATAAAAAATACACGTTAAAGCATTTATTAATTTAGTTGTAAGTTTTAACAATATTTTGTATTCAGATCACTATAGATTAATTGATAATGTAATGCCCAGAAATACCTGATGGCTGAATCTTTTTGCTCACTTACTAAGCTGCCAATAATTTTGATGGCACATACCTTATCTTCATATGCCTTTTTATTATTTTTTAAATTACATTGTCATGAACACTTTGCTTCTGAATTATAAGAATACATTCCAATTAATAAACAAAAATTAAATTGGTGTTAATGTATAAATAATGGTAAAAAATTGCTAATTTGGCTATTTGTATAATTAAACGCATTGCTTTAAATAAATTTAGGTGTTTTAAATCAAGGTAGGAATTTTCTACAAAGACTCATTTTTGCAATCAATGTTCAGCTTTGCATTTATATACTGAAGTTTTAAAAATCTTCTTTTAATTTTGTTAACTTGTATAAAAAATGATTATTTGTGATGAAATAATTATGATATAAATCTTTATAGTTTTTGTGTTTGAGTTTGTGTTCTTTGTTTCTTAGAAGTTTTCAAAGAAGCTTGTACAGTTAAAACTAGTAAATTGTAAGAAATATCTGGAATTACAATGTATCTGTGAGATAAATTTTTAAGTAGTTTTAACTAAAAAAGATTCAAATTTTCAATGATTCTAATTTAAACTGACCAAAAAAAAGTGTTTTCTTTAATGAAGCAGACAATAAAAATTCCTTGTTATTACATATTATTATCAGTTCCATAGAAAAATTTTTTGAATACATAAAATATGTAACTTTTACTTAGCTCTGCGATATTATCTTCATAAATTGTTTTCAATAATTGCTAACAATACATTCTATGTCAAAATGTTTATTTTTATGTTCTTTGTGATTTTTTTAATTAAACCTCATTAATTTTACCAAATTCTTTTTTCTTATATTTAACACATTCGCTGCCGCTGTTGCGTCAGCATGGCGCTACCTCCCATGCCGGTGATGCTCTGGGACGACAATCGAGTATGATAAGTGAACGCTTTTTTTAAATTCAGCTTCTGAGGATGGATATATAAATTTTGGTGGCAGCGAATGTGTTAAGTTATTTTATATTAAATAATTTTAAGATCAGTATCAAAAAGGAACTGATTACTTGCCTTCTGATTTTTGTTATTTTTGATTAATTTTTTTAAAACATCTTATTTTATTTGTATTCTTAATTATTGTTCTGATTGCATTTTGTTTTTGTAATGAAATTTTGAAATTTTTATGGTAGAAATAAACTGATGTTCTTTCACTTGTTTTTTTAAAAAAATTCTTTTTATTTATAAGTATTGCCTTTTACTTGATATGTTCTGAGTGCAATTGAAAGATGAATTTTTGTATCTTCAAAAATTTTAGACCATGTTAATCAATTTGATAGTTGCTGATGAATTTTGACTCTATCAATTCTTTTTGCTCCAGTACTTGTTAGATGCTTCATATCTAACACCAGTGTAGTTTACACTTGATTGATGAAAGAGTTCAAAATTTTATAGACCAAAATAATTAAAGTATTGATTTAATTAAATCTAATTTAATGCTAATTGGAACTCTATGTTATCAAAGTACACTAAATAAACCTGAATATATACTGTATAAATTATAAATGGTTGCTGGTTTACAAGTTCATTCCTTGATGTATTGGAATTAGTTTTGATACTTCATTTGCTAAATAAACAATTATTTTAAAGTTATACATTCATTGATTACTGGAGGAAGTGGTTATACTTTGTACCGAGCCCAAAATATTAGATTTTGTAGCAGTGGCTATTTGGTCTTTGGTTATGCTTGCAATATTAGAGTAAGCTTCAAATTCCATAGACCATTACTTAGAAGAGATTTTCTAAAACAGTGTCTTGAAACTAGAAATGAGATATTTAAAATGCGAGATTAACTTCCTTATTAACATTTATAACAGTATTTTTCTCCAGTATCATTATAAAAAATTCAACAACATAAAATATGCTGATAATTAATATGTGTGTAGTTAATTTAAGCAAAAAAGGCCAATTAGAAATGAGATTAAATAGATAATACATTAATATGAATATGATTATGGTTTGAAACTGGACTCAATCAAATTTTATTGAAAATAGAAATGTGATAAATATATCTTGTGTAATTTTGCAGAAAATTCAAAGTGTGACTGGGCAGGATAAATGTTGCAAGCTCTGGCATTATATTTCTTAAAATCATTGTTGCCAAAAAAAAAACATAAAAAAACACACACACACACAGTGATTTTTCAGAAATTCTTACCTGTAACTTTCTAGCCATTAAGATTTATTTACTTTATATGATTGATAATTTCAGTATTAAGGAATGTAAGAAAGTAGGATACTAAATAATTAAAATTATACAAACCTAATTTATAGTCAACATTTATTTTTTAACAAAGAAAATTGCCATTAACAAGTAATCATGCTACAAAAGTATACAGAAAGAAAAGTCTCATTACTTTCAAAGATTATATAATCACAAACAAGCACAGCTCAATTTTCGAAAATGCTTATACAAGTAGATGGCGTGATCTTACATGTAGTATAATTATTAGGCTTTGTAGATTGCAGCCTCAATTCAAAAGGAATTATTTAAGAGATAAATAATTGTTTTATCTATACCTGCTTTTAAATCAGTTTTAAATATTGTTTTCTTTCATTATGTCAAATAGTTTTTATGAATATACTAAAACTGCTTATTTTATTTTTAAATACTTAGATCGGAAGCTGACAAGGGGTATATCGCGTGCTACTGACAACTTTACTCTGGTGTCTCAGGCTAGAAAAGAGCTTGCAGAAGATTTTGATACTGTTGATTTGTGTGCTCGACCTGCAAGCTTGAAGCTCGAATTGCCAGAACATTCTTTTTCTTTGCCAGATTTTTCTGTCTTTCCTGAAAATTTGAGAGAATATTTGAAACGTGATCTGATTGAAACAGCTACATTAGTTTCTTTAGAACAAGCTGGTATGGATATCATTTTGCTTAAAATTTTGTATTTCATAACTTTAAGGCTTCATTTAATCATTCATGAATTATTGTTTTGTATAAAAGAAACTTTTTTAAAGCTGAAATTTAAATGTTAGTATGTAATGTATATTAGTTTAGTCAGTGCAAGAAATTACTGGCAGTTTTTTGGATTAGAAAAAAAATTACTGTATTCCTGAACCAATATTAATTTTTGCATTATGATTCTTCTTATTTTTTTTATTTTTTATTTTTCTGATTAAAAGATTCTTATTATGAAAAAAAAATCTCTACTATTTCTCGTTGTTTTTTAATTGATGACTAATATTGCAAAATGTTTTGCTATGGATTTATAAATCTTTCATATTATTTAAATTATTTGGCATTTATATGTGTATAACTTTTGATTTTTTTTAACAGTTAAAATGATTTTCATTCATAAAAATTGCAAAAAGCACAAAATGTCTTAATTAAAAGTTTTTAAACTGGTTTTTGTTATTTTTTTTTGTTTATAGATTTACTTAATGTAGTCTTACTATATTTTTGTTTAATTATATATTATCTTTATTTTTTAACTAAGTAAGAGCACTGTATGTTTTATTATGCAGAAATTCTACAACTATTTTTTATAAGAAGTTTTTTAATATAAAATAAAATTGTGGTTACATGAAATAAGTATTTTCATATTAAACATGCTCTTATTATTTAACGATATTCTTTATTAGATTTGAATAATTATACATATTTGAGAACAAAATAGCTTTGATGGATAAAATTTCATAACAGTGTTTGAAATTTATTTTAGTTTAATTTTCATTTTCATTATTTAAAACTATGTTTTTAAAATTTTAAATAGGCAGGTTGAACTGGTGGAATTCTAGGAAAATTGGTAGGAAGCTTTGGCCATTATCTACTACTGGAGATGGTAATTGTCTTCTTCATGCTGCATCTTTAGGTAATGATTATTTTTTCAACCTTTACTGATTAATATAAATTATAATACATGTATCATTACTCAAATCAAAATCTGAGCTTAGTATGACATAATGAGTAGACATGGTGTTTTCAGAAAATTAAAATATTCAAATTTAAATCTCGCTTTTTAGAAAAGTATTTTAATAAGTGGCAGAAGTGTACCTTCATGAAATGACATTCAAAGTAAATATCAGAATGGATTGCCAATGTTTTAAAATGCAGTATTCATACTTTCTCCCAAATTTTATGAAAATAATGAAAAGTTTAAATTTGCATATAAACCTATGTACTTATTAAAATAAAATCTTTTTGAATTAATATGATTAAAATACTTTTGAAGACTAGATGATCTATTTATCATTTAAATATATTAATTTCCATGCTTAATGTCAATTCGCTTTAATTTCATTATGAAACTGATTTTTTGATATACTGGAAACATTATTACAAATAATTAAGAAATGAATTGAAAATTACAAAAAAAAAAGGAAATAAAAACAGTGCACAAATTTTTTTTAATGTTAACATTAACTTTTTTTTTGCATTAAGGAAAAAGTATGTATATTAAATGTTTTGAAGATAGTGTGTTAGACCTTTTAATTTTTTAAAATTATTATTATAAGCAGAGGAAGTGGTCTCCCAAAATTTTCTTGCATAGTTTTAAATAAAAGTTATCTCCCCCCCCCCCAAACACAACAACAATATTCATAAAATTTTAATCTTAATATAGCATTTCAACTAAATGTAACGTGTTATCTTTGGCAAGTCTTTTGCAAATATCCAATATGTGATTAATAGTATCTGCAAATCGATAGATGTGTTTTCTCAATTGATTGAAACCAAAATTTGAAGCAGGCCCACAATTGTAATTATGAAATCACATACCAAATTTGTTGTATTTAAGTAATTTTGCTTTTGATTTTTTGTGTTTTTAAGTCTAGACCAACTGGATGGTCAACTCCATGGTGGATATGGATGTTAAACTGTGTTCTGAATTTTATATGCCTTTCTGTCTTGCCTGTTTACCTTGTTAACTGTATTCAAACCAACATAATTTCCCTGGATAGATTTTTCCCAAAATTATATAGAAATCTACAAATTTGGTGCAGAAACTGTATATCAAATTTCCTTTGCTTAGCCCAAAGCATTTTTGAGTTATCTTTGTCACAGACAGATTGACATAATAATATTCATATTAGGCCCAGGAAGAAGATTTGTTAAAATCTCGATTTCAAATTTTTTGACAATGACAATATTTTTTCTATACTTGTTATATAAGAAAGAGAAAAAGAAATTTAAATATGATTTTGTATTATTTTGGTGAAGTATAAATTTAATTTACTATAATTGTGCATTACTTAAATCACAATAAATCTCAACTTAATCAGACTTAAAAGCATATCTTTTTTATGACGTATTTAATTATTATCCTTAATTTTTCTAAATTTTTGCATTTTGAAATTGTTTTTACATAATTTTTGCCAATTGATTGAAATTTTCCCTGATAATTCAAACATTTAAAATATTTTATCCAATATTTAATTGCTTCATCTTGTATTGTAGAAGCCTGAAAAAAAAATTCTATTCTGTGTGTTAATTATTTATAAATGAAATAAATAGAGAAGTTACAATATCATAAAAGTAGATGAATGAGATGATTATAAAACAATAATTAACAATAACTTAAATAGTTATAATCTCAATTTCAAATTTTTCGACAATGACAATATTATGTTTTTAATAATCTGTGAGATTATGGTGACTTCATTAAGGTGGTTTATATACAAAATGTAAAACTATTAGAAGAGTACAGCTTTAGTGACAGGGACAAGTTGATGTTTAAAAAATCTTTTGTTAGAATCATGAACATGAAGTTATGTTCATGATTCTTTATTAAAATAATGTTTTATTTCATGTAATTAAAAACAGTATTCATTCTAATTTAATGCTTTATAAATATTTGGAAAAGGAAAACTTTTAATGAAGTCAAATCCTTTCATATCACATTACCATTAAAAAGGTATTTGTCTAGATAATCTATAGTCTAATTACAGTTGTGTTTCAATATATTATTACTTTACTTTTATATTCCTCATGCAAACTGTACATATAATAAAATGTGTTTTTTTTTTAATTTCCCTAAATTCTTTGTAATTTAAATTTTTGTCACAAGATTAAATATATGATGAAAAATACTACATGTTTTTCATTTTATTGCAACAAGGGTTATTAAAAACTAGCTTTTACACACAATTTTGTACATATGAAGATGCACACAAAACTAATCTATAAACAATTTATTTACAGTGCATACCTGAAATAAAGTAAAACTGCAAATCAAGTTCTTATTTCTTTAAAATCAAGTCAAGTCTATTTTATTTATCAATCAAGATCAAGATAGCTACAACAGTATTATACAAATAATTTTTAAACTTCTAATTAAAATGAAAACACAGTTGTCAACACACTACACATGCATGAATTTTCAACAACAACAATTGGGGCAACTCAAATGCGTGAATTTTGCATGCCAGTTGGGGTGTCACAATACAGATTAGAAATATTTAATTTTCTCTGTTCTGTTTTATTTAACTTCAAAAGTACTACAGAAAGAATCCAAAAAAAATGATTAATTAACAATATTTGATTTTAAATGTGTCTAACACTAAGAAAATAAATTGAATCATTTAAAATAATTTGTCGAAAACATGTTACGCCTAACCTCAGTAGCGTGGGGGGGAATGGAATTTTATGTATTTGAATACTTATTTGCTTTTATTTATTTACTTACTTACAACTTTTACTTATTTTGATTTAGAACAAATTTAAGAGGGTGAGGAAATAAAAATTTTTGGTGGGAAATTTAGAAAAGTATTTTTTTTTTACTACTTTCCTCACAATTTTTCCCATTTTTTCTCTCTATAAGAACTTTCCTTGCGTCTTAACGAAAATATTTTTTTAAAAATTAGCTGAATTGGTCGAGCCACTTTCAAGTTTTGCGCTTAGCAACACATTTGGTGATTCATTTTTATTTATGTAGATTATGCAATTAAATATTTATAGGATATATATTGCAATGAAAAAAATTCAAAATAAAGGTTAAAACTGCACATGAATTAAATTGGTAAAATTGAACAGTCACTTTTTGAAATTTGGAATGATATAAAAATAATTTTTGTGCCATAATATTTTCTGACATTATCCTGGAAAATTACCAAAATCATGCTTAATTTTTTTTGATTATTTGAAATTATAATTTTAATTTTTAAAAGCAGTACACTTTCCCATCTGTCAAAGTGTGTTTGTTCCCAAATTTGGTAGATCAAGATCAAACATTAGGATTGTAGAATATTAAGAGTCACATATTATTCTTTATTAATTGTAGTATATTAACATGTTTTACATTTGTTAAAATATTTTATTAGTTTTTGGAGTGATTTCATGTAAAACATATACAGTGTGAATTGAAATAATTTTATTTTTAGGCATGTGGGGCTTTCATGACAGACTTTTAACTCTACGGAAGGCTTTGCATTCTCTTCTTATGAATAGTTCCTATACAGATGCCTTTTATAGAAGATGGCGTTGGCAAACAGCGTTACAAAATAAAGAGGTGAAAAATGTTTTTATATATAATTTAATTGTAAAAACAGTAGCAATTTAAGACTATTTATTTAAAAAAAATCATAAGATGTTGCTAAATAGAGTTAGTCTTTTAAAAAATCTTGAACATTTAAAGTTAAAAAGTCTAGAAAATTCTTATAGCTGTCTTAAACAATATTTTATGGGTTTTTATTAAAAAAACAACAACATTTGTTTAATGAGTTTAAAAATAAATAATTATAGAATACATGCATGCATTTTCTTATAGTTAATGTTTTTTTTTCTGTTATTTTGTTATATTTCTTCCCTCTTATACCTACTTTAAATGTTGTTTTGACGGTTTCTACAAATTTTTGAAAATGCTACAATCTAAAAAAAATTTGTAGAAACAAAAGCAAATAAAAATATGCTGGTGTAATTTATAGTGAAATGTTAATAATATGATTTTATGCAATTAAACATTCTACTTAATTTTTGTTCTGTCCATGAAGGGCCAAAAGATCAAGTATTATCTTCAATAAATTTAATTAATTACTTGTTAAGTAATTACAAGTATTTTCTCAACACATTACCATCGTTTTGAGTATACTTATTGTTTAATCTCTGGATAGATCTGTTGGTTAAATATCATTTTATTCTTATTATATGTCCAACTTTGCTTTTTTTAAAAAAATTTATGCACAAATATTTATAAGGTTACAAATAGATTATTTCTATATGTGCTTGTTTCTTTACTCATTGTTTGTTGCTTCAACAAAATAAGATCTTTAATTGCTATTTATACTTTGAAATTCATTGCATTAGATTTTCACTCGTATAATTTGGCATTACTTATTTTCCTTGTTTTATTTATCAAAATTCTTTGAATGAAAATTAACTGAAAACAGAATTATCATTTCTAATTAATAGTTCTTTTTTTAGTATTATCGACTATTCTGTTCCTAAGTTTTTAATTTTTTACTGAACAGAGCATGTTGTAATGATATTATACTGAACAATACAAGGTTATAAGATTTCTGTCTTTATTTCCATAGTTTATGGGTAATTTCCACTTTTGAATGGAAATGAGCAGTATTATTACTATAGTCAAGTATGTTCAAAATAATACAGATTTATGCTATTTTCTTTTGAAAAAACAATAAAGCAAATTTCTTCAATTTTAAACTCTTAATCATTATTAAATAAAAAAATATATATGTATATGGTAAATTTTGAATTCAAACTATGACATGAGAATGTAGTGTAGCTTTTAAAGTTTTAACTCTTTTATGGTCAATGATTTTCTGTCAAATTTTTTATTTATGGGTACTTTCCATTCCTCCCCCCTCCCCAGTTAGTGTTGAAAATCAGCCTAATTTTGGAAATTAGACTAGTTTTTAATTTGGAAAAGTAAAAATGGAGTCTTAAATTTTTATTGTCCTTACTGTTAAATCGAGCTCTGCTTGTGGCTCTAAATATTCTTTAAAATTTTATTTTTCATGAATTTTATTCCTTTAAAATACAAGCCATACTTTTGTCTTCTTTTTACTGCTTACTCAAATTCATTCATAACAAAGAGACTGTTTGATCAATTTTGCAGTAAATTTATTATGTTAAAAATAAAATGTTCATTTAAAACATTATAACTATTTTATTTTTTGAATATATGTGAGGATTTTTATACTACCGAGACTAATCGCTAAAAGCTATTTAAAAAATGTGTATTTCCAGTATTTAACCTTTTTTGAGCCTCTATTGTTTATTGAGATCATTGGAATAAGGCACTTTTCTATGCATTCTTAGTTTTAATTTGAGCCTGAGAACATTCAATGGATATTACGTAACAATATCATGGATACATGTAAAGGATGAATCAGTCAATTTAATTAATTTCATTTGAACCATAGAGCATCACTAACATTTATTTATTTATTAACAAATAAATTTGTTTGACTTAGAAAGAGTATTTAGAAACAAGTCAAAACAAGAAACCTCTTTGAAAAAAATTTGCAGTAAGTATTAGACTTATACAATTTGAAAGATCTTTTGTGCCTTTGGAATCAATTCAAAGGCTGAATAGAATATTCATATACTTTTAGTTATAATAAAAGATTGTAGCTAAACCTTCTGCAATTTTTTTTAGGCTGGCTTAATATATTGTGAAGAAGAATGGGAAAGAGAATGGAAAAACCTTTTGAAATTATCTTCATCTGAACCAAGACAGTCAAGTATTCAAAGGAATTTGAGTGAACAGTCATGCAGTTCTAGGTAAAAGCTGTATTTTATTTAATGAAAAAAAAAATGAAATACATGAGTGTGTTTTTAAATGATCAACAAGCTTTATTGTTTTGTTTTTTAAATGTAAATGATATTATTATTATATTTTTTAAGTGTAATACACTTATGTTCCTCAGTTTAAATTCTAAGAAAATATTTTTATCAAATGAATGATAAGCAATTATAATAATTTTTGGAAATTGTCTTTTTAAAATACAAGACATGAAAATGTGATCAATTAGAACTCCTTTTTTTATCTTGTTGTTCCACATTGTTTCTGAACATCACATACTTTTTAAAAATTTATTTCATTTCTTCATGGTATATTTATTTAATTATTTCTATAAACAATTAGATTACATAATTTAAAGAAAAATAAATATTCTTATAAAATAAGATTTCTATTTTGTTAAATGAATTGTAATCTCTTCAATTTATTTATATTCCAAAAATAATGGTTTTTTAAAAAAATTTTTAACTTTTAAAGCTGTATAACTTTTTGAATACTTTTGATTTTTAACATATTTGTTGAGCAAAATTTAAATTATTAAAAGTTTGATAATCATATTACTTCCATTTTTCAGCTAACGTAATTCTAACACAGCTGCTTTAATTCTTGTTTTAAAAGCTTGACAAGCATGCATAATTTCTTTTTAATCTTGTTGTTCAGTAGCTTGAATCATATAATATGGCATCATTTTGAAATTAATAATTGAAAATTCAAGTATTGATGGACTGTTAATACTTTGAAATAATTTTTGGCAGTGGTACGCAAAGCAGTGATTACCAGTCTGAAGTCTACGAAAGTTTGGAAGAGATGCATGTTCTTGCTTTGGCTCATGTTCTGAAGAGAGCCATTATCATTATATCAGATACTGTATTAAAGGATGTCACAGGAGAACCCTTTGCTCCTATTCCTTTTGGTGGAATTTATTTACCTTTAGAATGCCCAGCTTCTGAATGTCATCGTTCACCGCTGTGTCTTACTTTCGACTCTGCCCACTTTTCTGCCTTGGTTCCTATGGATGAAGAGAATGGTAATTCAGAGCTTCCTGGTAAGTACTTTCAGAAATTATTTGTAATGATCCAAACTGATTAATTTTTGAAGTGACATTAAAAAAAAATAATTGTAAATTTATTTATCATAGCCATAATACCAGTGACGGATCCAGACAACAAATTATTGCCTTTGCAATTTGCAGTTGACCCTGGTCCAGAAGTTCGTTGGAGTCAAGATGAGAATGATCCTTGGGTTATTGCTAGATTAACTCTAACTGACAAAGAAAAACTCACACTGCTCAATGAATACTTGGATATAAAAAATATCGAAGTGAGTCCTGAAAATGGATCTATGGAGAAAACAACTTGTAAGGAAATGAATGGTCATTTAGCAGCAGCTAAATTTTATGACCCTTATGAATCAGATGACAGCTCTTCCGATCATGGAATCTCGTGTACAGGTGGTAAGAGCAAGAAGAACAAAGCTGCACGTCAGTTTCAGACTGTTGCCAAGCAGTTTGGTAGCATTGGAAGGAGCATGAGTAAGAAATTGAAGCATATTGGAAATATGGCTCGTCGTGGAGGCTCCTTTAAGGGGGAAACAACAACAATCAAGAGAACTTCCGATACACTTAAAAACAAAAGAACTTTAAGTGGGCTTCCCATGATGTCTCGGACTGCTACAGTTGATGGCAGCTTGAATCCAAGACAAGTTGTTGTAGCTGTTCTAAATACAGAAAAGAAACATGAGTATCAAAAGAAATTAATACAAAATTACCTCACGTCTGCTATTAGTCGATATGAGAATGATAAAATTCGAAAAAATGGCACTTCCTACTGCCATAATGGCAAATTTCCCGCTTTACAGTGTATTAATCCAGGTTGTACCATGTATAGCTCTCCATCAACTAGTTACCTGTGTTCAACATGTTATGCAAAGCAAAAAAATACGGAACTAGAGTTACTTCAAGGTCAGAAGAGTATAGATGTCATTAATGAAGGCCCTCTTGTTGTGTCTGGTAAATCATCATTTTATACTGAAGTTGATAAAACTGTAAAAGAATCTGTTGAGAAATTGCCTGTTGCTGGGCGTCTACCAAATGGACCATCAGAATATAAAAACTCTTTGTTTTATGATAAATTTCATTGTGATAATGGGACATATCCTTCTTTAATTCCAGATCATAAATGTCCATCTTCTGGCCTTGATTCACACTCAGTTCTCAAAACCATCGAAGAATCATCCTCAATATAAAGTTATATTAAAATTTATTATTTTTCATTATCTGATTCGACTGTGCCTTTTCATCACTTTCAACTGCAAACTGAAGAAGCTTTTCACTTATTCCAATAAGTGTTTTTTCTATGGCTTTATATTCATCAAGTTATTCAAATTTTTGCCCATTGTTTAGATATATGCATATATATATATATTATCAATGTAATTCATATTGAAATACCGGATGTATGATGATGTTACATTTTCTCCAAACTCAGATGGGCTTATAAAGACCATATATTTCCTGAAAGATTTATAGATTTAAATCAAATTATTGATTATCATACTAAAAATAAACTTTAGAAATGTCTATTACTATGGATCTTGTTGAGTTTGAGTATTTTATAATAATTATTTACATAAAATGTTGACCTTAATGTACTTTCTAGTTTTGCATACATCAACTGATATAGTTTTAATTTGTAAAAGATTTCATTTTAGAATTGAAAATACTGAATAATCCTCATGTATGTTTGCAATTCTTTATGTTAATGATGTTTAAAGATTTATCTATTAAATAGTGTTATAATTGTTAAAAATCATCGAGAGACTACTTTATGCAAAGTTTGGTATTTTGTAAATAAAAATTGATATTAGAACATTCTTTTCTACAAAGGGAAATTCAGTTTTGCTGCATTTTAATTTGCATTGACATCAAAATCAGTTATTTTTTTAAAAGATTATTAGCAGAAGTATATATTTATTTTTATCAAATTATATACATATATATATATATGTGTTAATAAATGTATAAAACTGATTGAAAAAAAATTGAATCATTTATTGTGTATTTGTTACAAAGTTTTAACTATTAAATGGATTCCTGTACATCTAAAATTTGTTGTTGCTAGTCATTTGAATTCATTTATTTGTTTATTTTTCTTCTTTGCTATTCTTAGTTTTGCTATATTAAATGTGTCTTTTTTTGCTTGTAGTTAAATAATATTTGTTGAAAAATAATTTTAGATTGTTTTAATGTATTTTAGCTCGAACTTATTTTTTCTAGACAGCATTAGATTAACGGTTTCGGTCATTTAAATAATAAATTAATTTAATATCTAGAAAAATATTCAGTGAATGTGGATGTCTTAATTCAACTTCGACTCTGTTGTACTTTGTAACAATTAAATACTTGTCATAAAGTAAGAATTTTAGTTGAGGGAAAGTATTTTTGGCTGGTATATGATTCTTTCTTTCTTTTTTCCTTGCTCTCCCCCTTTAATGATGTATATATCATTAAATAATATCATTTACAAAATATGATTATGATGCATCTTTTCAATTTTTAATGTGACAAGAAATTAATGTTAGAATAAAACAGAAGTAATTACAATATTGTTAAATAAAATCTCTCCCCCCCCTCTTTTTTTCTATAAAATAAAATTTTAGTTTCTTTTTATGGAGAAAAAAAGTTTTCTTTTTTTTTTCTTTAATTGGTTTATTAAATGCATTTATATTTTTGCTCTTTTGAATTTATAATATATTACTTATAACTATATCGATACTAATCTTTGTGCCCTTTAGTACAAAATGTGATTTGCATACATGCTTAACTGTGTGCTTCCATAATTTGATACATGAACTGGTGAATTATTTATTATTAATGAATTTAACTTTTCTGTACAGATTTAATTGTTATATTCAGACTTCCAAAATTAAACATGTATGTATAAATTATTTGATATGTTTCATTTCGATACAGAAATTCTTCAAATTTTATTTATAAAAACTGAATTCTAGCTTTTGAAAATGTATATTAATAGTTTAATATGATATAAAGTATTTACACTAAAAAGAAAATGCTTTCATTCAAAATACATGAACTAAAAAAGAGAGAAATATTTTGTTCTGTAGTCTCCCCATGTATAATATAAGTTTTATTGGCATGCCTTGCAAGTACAAATAATGCTAAAAGAAATAGCAGTAAAATTTTAAATGTGCTTTTGTTAAAAATATATTGGAACCTTATAGTTAAGAATTTTCAATTCATTATAAGTTCAAACCATAATTCCAAGTTTGAAGAATCCTTTTATTATTATTATTATTTTGCTTTTATTGTAACTTTTGGTATTTTATGGGATATTATCAGTTACATTACATTAGATATATCTATAAAAGATATATCCCCTGTTTATTATTTAAAACAGGAAATTAATAAATTTATATTGAATTTTATTAAATTGTTCATGAGCAGTAATTTTGATTCCCTGATCATGCAGTCAAATAATTTCATACCATTTTTCAGTTTTTAATATATTTCATAACTGATAGATTTGAAATCACTAGAAAGATAAAGATTTAATTAAAATCTTCCATTCATCTTTAAAGCTCCAGCATCATTATGTTTGTTTTCCAATTTTATAAATATTTATTTTATTATTCATAATAATGATTAGGATGTACATGTGAATACTAATGTTTCATGTCTATTAGAAAATATTAAAACTGGTTTATTTATTTATATTTTATTCATATTAATTAATAGAACAATGTGTACTTAGTTATTATTATTATTTTGTTAACTTTAGAGCTACAAAATTTCCAACAAAATCATTAAACCATTTTAAAAAGTCACAGAAATGTATTATTATATGGGTCTTGGAAGGTTTTATTTTAAACTTCTAATAATTTAGATGTCTAAATGGCAAAAAAAAATTAACAAAAATTTAATTTGTTGTTTTAAATGACCTTAATGTATATTATTTTTCCTTTTTCAAATCATATTCAATTTAATACCTTTTCAAAGTATCTTTAGCTTATAAAACAACATTTAGTAATTTAATAACTAACTTTATTGTAATTTTTTTATTGTAGCATGTGTTACCCATGGATGTAAATATGGTATTAAGAACAAATTTCATGTGTATTTACTTTCCAGTAAATGTTATGTAGACAGGAATGTTTTCAATTTATATACTTTTTTATGTGTAGATATTTTAAGTTATTTTCATAGAACTGTTCCTACTGTCATTCAGAGTTATATTTTTATGTAGAATGTGTTTGTAGAAATTAGATTAATTAAAATATAAGAATATAACTTTTAATTGAAATAATTAATTAATTATCATTGTTTGAAAAATGATTGTTATTGTAAATATCAGTAAGGCAAGAAGTTAATGCCAGACTATATATTCATTTTCATATTTCTCTTTGGGTGTTTGAATAATCCCTACAGGTATTAGCACGTAACAATCATATGGAATATTAAAAGCATTTAACAATTTACCTTAATTGGCTCTTTAAGTAAACAAAAGCATGCAAAAAAAATTTGAGATGTCTAATATTAAAAAAAATATTTGGATTATTATTATTAAAAATCTTGGATTTATTATTGTGATTTTATTTATGATTGGAGTACTGCTAGTTTTATCTACTATCCTAAAATAATATTACCTTAATGGGACCAATAGTATATCTATAATAATTTTTTTTTTTTATATTCAAACAATTTAGAAAGAAAAAAAAATTTAAAATTAGGAAGTAAAATTAAAAAGTTAATTTTCCCTCTTCATAAAGTGAAAAATGTTTTTTCTCGGAAAGTTGCTAGTCCATTAACTTGAAGGATAATGTCTTAAAAGCATTTGTTTACTTTGTTGAGAAGTGCAAAATTGTTAGAATGAAAAGAAAAATAATTCTAATTAATCTTGATTTGCAATGATATTTTTTGAAATCCATGTATTATTTATTGTATTAATCAGTACAGTTTTTCTGAGGAAGATCTATTCTTACTTTGTTTTAAAGGTAAAAAAAGCTATAATTTTTATTTGCTGATATGTATTACTCATGAATGTAACTATTATATTCTTTTTAAATTTGATCTGTTCATTTTTTATTCTGCTAAATACTTTTAAATATTTATTTAAAAGTTTATAAATGATTAGATTATAAAAAATAGTTTTTTAAAAAACTTGGTTATTAGGTTAAAGAGAAAAATTTATTGTTGTTTAATTTTATTAACTTAAAAGTTAATTATTTTTTATTTACTGTGATTGATTATATATATTATTCAACTATATTGGAGGATACTTTGTGTGGAAGTGTGATTTTAAATGCATTTACAAATTTATTCCACTTTCTTCTAGCTAAATTTTTCAGTTATTAAAATTCCAAATAAATGTAAATAATTAAATTTTGTGCAAATTTATCTTTAACCATTTTATTAGTAAACATAAATTGGATAAATTCTATTTGATAATTTTTATTAAAATTTCTTTGTTTTTTATTACAATTGTATACTGAAGGTAGTGAATTCTAAAGCTTTTGTGCTTATTTTTTTTATCTGTGTGTTAAATTTTGTAACACACATACACACACAAAAAAAAAATGTTTTAAGAGATCTATTTGAAAACTATGTTGACTTAGAAATATGTTGAATTTCTTTATACCATGTATGTTTTTCTCTTAAATCATTATTGAATTTTTTTTTTTTTTTTTTTTGTTATTTTGTGATGTTAATATGTGATATAAAATCTATGGTTTAATTGTTCCCATTTCAAATTTTATCACTGTTATATATTAAGATTGTTTTATTATTTGAATATTATTGCATATTAAATGTTTTACAGTTTATGGCTTGAAATGTTATAATCTTACTTAAGATATAAGCTACATTTTTGGATTTTTAATCAATGGCCACTATTTGAAATGCAAAAGAAATATTCATATCAAGTAATTAAATACGATTATTTTTTCATTTTTACATGTTTTTTTTAATTGTTGAATAGTTTGTTTATTTAAAAATATTAACTTTATTTTTTATTTTGCTAAAAAAAATTCTTTACATATTGAGAGGGCATTTTTTAATATGAATAATGATGATATTTAATATCATATCATCTACATCAGTATAAAAATCTATTAATAGTTTCAATTTATTGGCCAAAGAGAACAGAATCTTTGCCAGAAGAAACTGAGTAAAGAAAATTCTTCAATATGTTTCAGTGTTGAAGTAGCTAAATAAAGTATTATATCATAATGTTATATACCTAAAAAAAATTTTTTTAATTGTGATTAATAATGCCTATAAGATATTTTGAATATATAAAGTTATGAGAGTTTTTTTTATGCAAAGTTATGAAATTTGTTCAAATATATATTTTATTTTATTATTGTTAATATTATTGTTTATAAATTTAAGGATTATTATCTTACTTGACTTTAAATAAATGACATTCTTTACTAAGATTAATATTTATTTCCCCCTCTTTACAATAAATGATTTCTTTCTTTATAATTTTCATAATAAATATAATTTTCCTGTCTTTTATGTAATCGAATGAAAACATTTGATATTATACACTCGTTATAAGGTGTTTTTTTTTTTCTTGTTTAATACCATTTTGTGTCATTTAAAAACTTTAAACCTCTTTCAAAATCTAGTAAGATTCATATCACTAGAACATATCAGAAGCTCTTCCTTCATTGTAAAGTTAAATAAAACAATCCTTTAATAAGAATATATATATATATATATATATATATATATATATATATATATACTATTCTTTCTAATATTGATTAATTGTTTTCAATAAACAACAGTCTAAAAATATAGATTGTGGAAATTGTTTTAATCTGTTAATTACATTACTAATTGAAAAGTATATAAAAGGACATGAAAGTGATTAAAGTAATTTTGCTTACTTGTTCAAATTATGAATGAATTTGTGTTATCTAATATACTATAAATAAGTTCTTCAATTTTATGATCATTATTTTATAGTTATTACACAATCATGTAACTTTAAAGTTGCTTGTAGTTCTGAAACAAATATGTCATTCTAAAACTCCATTATTAAAAATTCATACTTTTATATGTTATTGGTAGATATATAATAAGGAATAATTTAAAGCATATTTTATCATTTGAAACATGCATTTTACCTTTATTATTTTCTCTTAAAATATTGTTTCTTTCTTTTATAGTTATGTTATAAATACGTATTTTCAGTATATGCTATAAATTTTAATTTATTCTAATAGAATCTCAAAATTTTTTTAGTTTATTTTCATGTTGAGTGAATTTTGGAAATCAATCTGTTTAGAAAATGATAACCATTATTTACCACAATTGTGTTGTAGTGCATTTTAAACAAGTGCCTATATCCTACAAAATAAAGTTTAGGTTTGTGGAATAATAACTGGTTACATTTTTTATACTATATAGAGCTTGTATTTTGACAAAATGGTGATTTCAAAAGTTCAAAACAGCTTAGAAATGTTTTTATTATTTCTTAAAATATGTTAATTATTTATTTGAATTGTTTTTATTACAAATGCTTCTTTTTTTCCCCTTTGAAGAAATTTTCAGATTTCTACAAAAGATTGGCAATGAACCAGTTTTTTTTTATTGTTAAATGTTAGGCATGATGGACTCTGGATAATTTATTCACTTATTATCTTTGACACAATCATTTTGAAAAAAATGGTTTTTTTTTCCATAAAATATCACTTTTTATAAATGATGGCAAAATATGAATTGTAACTTTGGAAAAGCATGTGCTTCAAATTTTCGAAATTTTTTATAGACTGTTGGGATGAGAAATATTATCTAATTCATGATTTAATTGGAAGTTGAAATTATGATTCTTTTGAAATTCAATGCACTCTATCATATTTTCCAGTATAGTTGAAAAAATTCTTTGATGTAGACTTTTTCCTTTAAAACTGTCAAATTACCAAAACACTGTTATTTACCAAATGTGCATCTACAATTACTTCTTCCCGAATGTTTTTATTTCATATAAAATTTACATAATGAATTTCATTAAAATATTTTTAATGAAAATTAAAGTAAAAGTTTTAAAATAAGTGAATACATAGGATTATTCAAAAGAAATGAGCATGATCTTCTCTATCATTATCTATATCCTATCATGTGAATTATGCAATGGTCTATAAGTACTTTCAGTTTGTACATAGAGAAAGCATTAAAATGGAAACTATGACTCATCCCAATCAAATAGCACAAAAAGTAATTTGCAGATTCAGATACAAATGTATGTATCAAAAATGCCATGATAGCAGCAAATTTGATCACACTATCAAACATAAAATAGATATATTTTTCAAGTGCTTAAATACAAATGTTAAAAAAAAATGATTTAATTTCTGAATTGAACCAATATTTCATTTTACTTCTCTAGAACTAATTTCCATACTTTTAATTATCCTGCATTAATCTGTAATAGTATGTAAAAATCCTACTTCTAAAAACTAATACTTGCACATACTACTACAGATGTATTTCAATTAAATCTTCTTTTCAAATATATAAAAGCTCTGAGCATTTTCTTGTGATCTCTTTTCCTATTTTCTGCATTGTTTTGGGATAGGTTATGTTTAAATTTTTGCCTATGAATTTTTTTAAGATGTACATTTCATCTAATGAATTAAAAAAATAAAATTGTAATTTAAACATATTTCTCTCCTATCATAGTTAAGGAATTTTATCTTAAAAATTATTATTAGAACTAGGAAACAATCAAGGCAGCTGGAAAAAATCTATATAAAAGTTTATCTAGAGTCCATTGTGTTATGAAATACTATTTTGCTTATTAAACTTTTACATGTTTAATTCTAATGGATTGTTGAATGATAATTTGTTGTATTGCTCATTTGATGCCTTGTATTTCAATTTCATCATAACATTCCAACATCTTGAAGTATTATGAAAGATTTAGGTCTTAGTTATTGAATTAATACATATAATTAATTGAAGTTATAGATATTTGTTCTTTTAATTAATAGAAATAGCTTTTATCAAAGCACATTTAATTGTCAATTTTATTAATATATAGAGCTAACTTTTAGAAAATCTTGACATCAGTGATGTTTTATAAACCTGATTAACAATCAAAATGAATTAATTATACAGAAATGTAGTTTAGTTTCACTGGATGCAAATGATATGTAGTTTGATTGTGTAACTAGATTATCTGTTTCGTATTTTTAGAATAATTTTCTTTGGTTCGTTTCCTTTATTGTCAATGGAAAGATTAAATGATTGTTTTATCTATTTTATATAGAGATTTTTATGCAGTTAACTTAATGGTTTTCTTGCACTTGATAGAGATATAAATTGCTGTTATTGTTTTATTCTTTTTTCTTGTTCTATTTTTATTGTTTCTCTGTAATACTTCTTTTCTTTCTAACCTTCATATATAATATTGAAAGTTACTGTAGAGTTTTGTTTTAGTCATTAGTTTTGGAATTTGCCACAATTATAAGATCTGTTTACTATGTTTGTTGTGAAAAAGAATTAAAATAAATTTCTTGCTTTATAGCAACCTTGTTGTTTTCATTTTGTAAATCAAGATCTTCATCTTTAATTTATGTGTGGTGTTGATAGTGCACATGATATATGTGAACAGGTTCATTACAGAAGTGAATACAATTGAAATAGATTTTGATGTTAAAAAATAAACTTAATTTCTGATAAAAATAAGTTTTATTATTGCAGTTTCTAGCTGATGTACTTGATATTAACATCTTTTCAAATGCATGTTTCCTGTTTTTATTACAGAAATTAAAATTGGTACAGTTAAAAAGGGCATTTTATTGTCTTGGATAATTTGAATTATTTCTTATTATCTGAAGTTGCTGCTGTCATTGAACATCTGTTTCTTTTATTCCCAAAAGTTTCTTTATTTGAATCCGTCCAAGTGATTTACCTATAATCTCTACTATTCTATCCTAAAATTCAAATCTGGCAAAAAATATATATTAAAATAAAAAGCAAATTTTAAAAAAATAGTGGAATAAAAATTCAGAATTAGTTTTAAATGTGATGCATTTTAAATTTTTAAAAATTAACAATTGAAGGAAATATTAAGAGAAAATGGATTTGATATCATTGAAATAGCAAGATTTTGGATTTTAAGAGGGTATTAAACTATTTCATGTAAGATTATATACCATATAAAATCAAACACATCTTTGCTAATTTCTAATTTAATATTTCATAACCTTTTGCAGTTTAAAAAGCTGATAGTATTCTTTCTCTTGTCTTAAAGAATAACTACTCAAAGTTAAATTGGTGCGATCGTAGTTTAACCCCCTAAAATCTAGTTGAAATGGAGGCAGATGTCCGTAAATCGGTCAACCTGCCAATTTTCATCATTCTCTTGCAATATGGACTTGTTAGGAAGAATTTCTTTGCTTTCTCATGTTAGCGGAATCACGTACCTAAAATAAGATATAGAAGCCCGAACTGATTAAAAACAGTTAGGAAGCGATGAAAAGGATGCTGAAAATTGGCTCTTCACTTTCCTGTTGAACTCAATTTTTTAAATTGATCTGAAAAGTGAGGAAATAAAACTAACAATTATCATGAAAAATTCGCTTTCATAAGGATTTATCAAGAGAATCCACCAATTACAATCTCAAGTGGTGTGTTCTCTTGTTTGGCGATATGGCGACATTCTCTTACTCTGTCTAGGGAAAGATGAATTTCACCATGTAATAATAACTGACTTAACACTAATTTAGTATTCTCAAAATTAATAAGACAAATGAAGTATCAAGTATTTCAAAAACCCATATATCAAGGCTAAATAAGAATGTACTCAAAACTGTAATACTATTTTACTATTTTTCTACAAAATAATAAAACGAATAACTTTAATAATTTAAAATCCATTTCAATAGTAATTAATATAACCCACTTGAATTATGAAACTGAAATGTATGCACTTTAATATATAATTTTTTTCCCTTTATGAGATCGAAGTATTACCCATATACATTTTTTTATAACTACGTTTTCAGATGTATGTATGTACTTAATAGTACAAATTACCAACTATATATATTTGGAAATATTTCTGTAAAATATAGCCTGGTGCTGAAATATATATGATAGTTAATTGATTAAATCATAATTTTCTCTAAGTAAATACAAAAGCTTTTAAGTAAGTAACAATGATTACTTATTGTAAATAAAACAATATGTAAACAACAGTAGTAAAAATATCTTTGCGGACGCCTTTCAACTATAGTTTACTCAAATGATCAAAAAGATCCCCAGATGAGTAATATATTTGAGAAATGTAAATTAATCCTTATTCTAAATTGATATTAAAAACCTTGATTCCATATCACAACTTTTATTAACAACGGAAAAACACATTCAAAAAACAAAACAAAAACATACATTGTTGCCACACAGGACGAGCTAAATCAAACAAAACAAATAATTTCTAGGTTATAGATGGACGGTTTAAATTCAGACACGGAAAATCATATTGTACAATCATAAATTGAACACATACGTAAAATAAAAATTAAATAGAGTTAAATATTTACAACATGTTACATACTCCCACCTTGCAAAGTGAAAGGTTACAAATTGAACTTTGCAATCTAAAACAAATTAAAAGGAAATTACAAGTCCAATTTGTGAGGAATTTTTATGGTTCTTCCCAATCTGGTTTTGGTATGGTGTATCTCCTCAGAATTATCAGCTCCTTCAATAGGAGAATTGGGAATATGGTCAGCAGGTGAATCAGGACTCTTCTCAACAGGTAAGCCACTTTGCCCTGAAGCCTTCAAAACACTAATTTCAGTTTTAGCTGACACTTCCAGTGGATAAAGTCTTTGGAAGGGACGGATCCTCTCACCATGGGAGGTTCTAATTCTCGCAACTCTAGGAACACCATCTTTGCCAGGATAAACTTCCAAGATAACACCAAGAGGCCAGTCAATACGTCGAATATTGTCATGCCCTATGAGCACAACATCTCCCACTTCTAGAACATCACTTCTCCTTGTCCCTCTGTGGACCAGAAGAGCAAGATATTCATTTCTAAATCTTTGTCTAAGATCTTCACGCAACTTCTGCAAGTATTTTGTGCGTTTTACCAACGAAGATCGATCTACTTTATCTAAATCTGGCGTTTCATGGTTGCTGTTTCCATGAAGAAACATTGCTGGGGTCAAAGGTAGCAATTCATTTGGATCATCTTGTATATATGTCAATGGCCTAGCATTGATTATTGACTCGCAGTCACATAAGATGGTTAGGAGCTCTTCATAATTTACAATAGATTTTCCTAACACTCGACGCAGAAGCTCTTTGAGCATTCTCACAATACGTTCCCACCATCCACCCCACCATGCTGCTGTGGGTGGGATAAATTTCCATAAGATTTTCTGAGCAGTAGAGTATGCAGCAATTTTATCCCAATCTAATGTTTGCAATGCATTACTTGTTCCAACAAAGTTAGTACCGTTGTCACTGTAAAGTACTAAAATCCTGCCTCTTCTAGCAATGAACCGTCTTAAGGCTTGAATAAAGGTATCAGTAGTGAGTGACCGAACTAATTCAAAATGCACCGCTCGGTAGACAGCACAAGTGAATAAAACTATCCAGGCCTTTCCTTGCGACTTAAGATAAAGAGGACCTGCATAGTCTACACCTGTTACTTCAAATACCTTTGTCTGAGTAACTCTATCTCTAGGCAATGGAGCGAACGGTACTTCAACATGTTTAGCTTTATAACGCTTGCAAATCACACACTCAGAAATAACCTGCTTTACTAATCTTCTGGCTCTAATTATCCAAAATCTCTCTCTAAGCCTGGCAAGTAATATTGAAGAGCCTGCATGCATTGCTTTTATATGCTCTTCTCGAATCAATTTCACTACAACATCATTAGCAGGTAAGAGGATTGGAAACTTGAAATCTTCCTTCTCACAACTATCTGCAAGTTTGGTTCTTATTCTCAGAAGTCCATCTTCACCTTTAAATGCTTGCATTTTAGCGAGAAGTCTTTCATCTTGAAAGGCATTTGACTGCATGGACTTGAGATAGAGAACCTCTGCCTTTCTGAATTCTTCATAGACTAAGCTTCCTTTTAACTTGGTTGCATTTGAAATATTATGAATAAAACGTAGAATCCATGCCACCACTCTGATGTTTCTACTATAGGTGGAAAAATAATCACTCATAATATCTGTTGTTTGAATGTTCACCATAGAGGTCACGATAGCTCTTCTCTCTTTATTCACTTCTTCCTCACTGACATCAACTACCACATCGCTAACAGGCCATTCATGAGGCGATAGATACAACCAACTGGGCCCTTCCCACCATTTGGAATTGCAAAGCTGCTTAGCTGAACACCCTCTACTCGGACAGTCTGCAGGATTCAGTGATCCAGGTACGTGTCTCCAAGCTTTGACTGGTGTCAGCTTTCGAATTTCTTGAACACGGTTGTGAACAAATACACCCCAAGGTTCTTCTCTCTTTAACCAAGCTAGTACTGTAGTAGAGTCTGTCCAGAAATAAACATTGTCTGTTGGAAATTCTTTCAAGACAGTGGAGGAAAGACGAGCGGATATAGCAGCACCAAGAAGTTCCAGTCTTACAATTGTTGTTTCCTTTTTACCACAAGGGGCAATTCTAGTTTTACTTTGTACCAATTGTACATGTACAGTATTTCCAATATCAACTCGTAGGAAAACAGCAGCAGAATAGGCAAGTTTGCTTGCGTCACAAAAAAATGCAATGAAATATGTTCAAATCTTCTATCACAGTGCAACCATCTTGGTACTTTAACATGCTTCAAATATTCCAGCTCCTTTAGCCACTTCAGAAAGTCTTGACGTGTTTTCAGATCTACTTCTTCATCCCAACCGATTTTAGATTTCCACAAATTTTGTAGCCAGAATTTTGGTAGTAGCAACACGGGACTAGTGATCCCCAACGGATCAAAGACTTTGTGTGAAGCAGCAAGAATATTTCTTTTCGTGATTATCTCTTCCTTTAGTTCTCTCAAATCGGGAATATTTATTGATAGAGTATCACAATGTCTGTCCCAAATCATTCCCAGGATGATTGTAGGACTTGTTACAGGATCAGATGGGCTGGAGTGCTCCCACCCTCGTAAGTCGAATTTTCTTTCAGCCATGATCTCTGTGGCTACGTCAATAAATTTTTCTAGTTCTGATTGGGTTTCGACACTTGCCAAGCAATTATCCACGTAAAAGCTGTTCATCAAATTTTGAATAATACTCTCAGGGTATTTTCCAAGGCCTTGTTTCGCTTCTTCCAACTTTTCCTCCAAGTGATATTGGATTGTTGATCCTAGCAAGAATGGGCTACTGGAAACACCAAACACCACTCTACAATGCCGGTAGTGTACGAGCTCTCCTTTTTCACCGTGCCATAAGAAACGCAGAAAATTTCGATCCTCCTTATATAGACTTATTTGTAAGAAGGCCTTCCGTATATCAGCAGAAACGCCAAATCTATACAGTCGAAATCTTGTTAACATGGAAGGGATCAATTCAATCAAGTTTAATCCCTTTTCCAGACAGTCATTCAAGCTAACAGCTCCCTTTTGTTTTGACGAAGCGTTAAAGACTGGCCTAATTTTCGTAGTACTGTTCGGCTTCACCACATGTCGATGGGGCAAATAGTGACAAGCATACTTTATTTCTTCTTGGGGAACTTCTTCAATTATGCCTTCACGTTCCCATTCCTTAAAGACTTCACCGTATTCTTGAAATAAGTTTTCCTTTTTTAACTTATGAGTTGTCACTTGCAACCCTTTGAGTGCCAAATTAAAGTTGTCTGGAAGAGGCAAATGATCGTCAAGCCACGGTAGGGAGACAAGGAATCGCTCTTCTTCATCAACCTGGACAGTTCTTAAGAAGTGCTCCACAGACGCTTTATGAAGCTCCTCTTTGGTTTTTTGCTCTGAAGGATCTTCGATCCCCAAGGAATCCAATCTCCACAGCTGGGAGATATCCATCTCTTTCACCAATAGGGAGGTTACCAGCATAGCATTGTATGACGACATTTCATTCTCAGGAGCTTTACCTGACAGAGTCCAACCAAGTAATGTCTCCATAGCAACAAGCCCACATGATAAAACTCTCCGCCGACCAGTCATGAGCTTTCCTATTACATCTGATCCAAGAAGCACTTGTATAGGTTGTGACTCTTCCCCTACATCTGATAACCTGATGTGCATTTCATGAAGCTCTGAAATCCAAGAACCTGGAGTGACTGATGCAATATTGTCGCATATAGATGTTTGATCTAATGCTTCCATGTTGCATGTGACACTGTTGTCCTGACTTCTTAGTTTTATTTTATAGCAAAAATGTTCACACTTTTCAGATTTAACCCCTCCAAACAATGAGTGCATCAGTATTTCTTTTCTAAGTGGAATATATCCCATTTTCTCAACTACATTTTTTAATACATATGTCTTTTGAGACCCAGAATCAAGAATTGCTCTAACTGGGATTTCTATGTCATCAGATACGATTTTTAACTTTAAAGTTTGAAGGAACACCCTGGGACTTGAAGTGTTGTTGGCCATGTTAATTTCAACATTTGGACTTTTATTTTCATTCATGTATGAATCTTGATTCTTAGCCTCTAGAGACTCACACATAAGTGGGACATGCTTTTTCCTACATATCACACATCTTAAAAACGCTTTGCAAGAACGAGCTGTATGCTTGGGTGCTAAGCAAGCAAAACAACATTGCTTCTCTCTTAAAATATTATGCCTTTCAGCCAGACTCATCTTCTGAGCTTGAAAACAGTCTTGGCTAGAGTGTTTCCCAGTACAGAAAACACATTCTCTTTTCACTTCTTTTGAAGCTGTAGTCAATAAATTAGCAGCTGTAGGTACCTTTTTTATTGGAAAATTTCTTACTTTTTTCTTAAATGACTGTCGATTTTCATCTGTACCCAAGCCAAAACTAGCCATAGCCAAATTAATTCTTTCTTCTCCCTCTGTTTCTGCTTTAAAGAAAGTCATTAAATTGGTCAAACGCTCTTTAGCATCAGTTGAGGCTGCTGAAGAAGCACTTCTATTCCATGCTTTCAAAAAGTCCTCTTGAAAACAAGACTCCACCATGGGGTAAAGAATAGATGCACATTTATCAGCAGTCACACCTAAAGTCTCCAAGGCTCTCAGATAAGATTCCAATTTATCGTACAGAGATGTCATTGATATTTTTTCATGCTTCTGCACCGAAATTATCAGTTTCAACAATTCACGAACATAAACTTCAACCAACAGTTCATCTCTGCCAAATCGTGCTTTTAAGCTTTCAATTGCTTTGGCATAATTGGCTGCTGTTGGCGGGAAACTCTCCACTACCTCTCGGGCTCGTGATCCATGCACAGTAGCTTGTATAAGATACTGAAATTTATTTTCAGGTGCGATTTCATCATCGTCATGAATGTGTTGAAATTGGCTCCAAAATTGTAGCCAATCTTTAATATCGCCATTAAACTGTCTAAATTCTAATTTTGGAAGATTAAATTTTTTTCTAGCGCCAGATATAGTGTTTTGAGATTCACCTGCAATTGGTAATGTTGCTCCGATTCTCGCCAATTCCAGTTCATGTTCTCTTATTTTTCTATTTTCTTCATATTCTAGACGTTTTAATCTTTCCTCTTTTTCAAATTCTGTTTGCTTTTGTTTTTGTTCTTCTTTTAGTTTTCGCTGACTCACGGCGGTTACTAAAATATTTGTCACAAAATCTGGATCTTCCAAATACTCTTTGCTATTCAAAATAATATCTTTTAATTCAGAAATTTTTACCTTGTCAGGCAGTGTCTCTCCGATTTCTTCTGCTACAAACAACAAGTCCTCTTTCAAGAAGCCTTTAATCGTTTTAAACATGTTTGCATTCAAAAACAATAGTCCTGTCGCGGACGCCAGAAATGTAAACAACAGTAGTAAAAATATCTTTGCGGACGCCTTTCAACTATAGTTTACTCAAATGATCAAAAAGATCCCCAGATGAGTAATATATTTGAGAAATGTAAATTAATCCTTATTCTAAATTGATATTAAAAACCTTGATTCCATATCACAACTTTTATTAACAACGGAAAAACACATTCAAAAAACAAAACAAAAACATACATTGTTGCCACACAGGACGAGCTAAATCAAACAAAACAAATAATTTCTAGGTTATAGATGGACGGTTTAAATTCAGACACGGAAAATCATATTGTACAATCATAAATTGAACACATACGTAAAATAAAAATTAAATAGAGTTAAATATTTACAACATGTTACACAATAGTTAATAAAACGAAACAAAAAATACTTGTCTGTTGTCACACAAACTGAACCTAAACAAATAACGACAATGCGTTTGTTATACCGAGATACGTTTGCAACTGAGCTATTTTCAAATTATTCAAAGTATTTAATTAAGTAATAAAAATTAAATCAATGATTTGGTTGATATGGACGAGAAATCTAAAATGTATCCTTTATTTAAACAATAATTTTTTGCACCATCTTACTTTTCATATAATATCCTTACTTCTGTATAGAAAAGCGTCGTATTTTTTAGTTCAATAATGCTATTCTAAATTCAAAGGCATCTACAAATATGAAGACACATTTCCAATCATTTTAGACTTGCTAACAGAATGAGCAATTCAGTTCAAGCATCTGAGGAAGAAATCACGTCGGCTGAAAAACCCCTATGTTTTTCCCTAGACATCAGATAATCCCTATTTTTTTCCCCAATCAGCAAATTTTTAGTGCTGTCCCTAAAGTCTAGTGTGATATTCTTGACCTCGGAAATCCAAAGTTCAAGACGTACTCGGAGAAAGCTAAGCGTCAGTTCCCCTCGCGAATTAGGCGGAAGAAGAAATCGCTTTTCAAAGTAGATTCAGAGAAGAGCAGTGAATATTATTTGGATTTAATTGCTGAGGTAAAATTTTATTCTCTTAAATGTGATTTAATTTTACATAACCCTAACTGATGTTAAAAGAGAGTAGATACCAAATATCAATTTTTTTTTATAAAAGAAAAAAAAATTAGTATAATAAAGCAACATTTACTTTAAAACTTAAAGAAAATTTCCTTTGAAAATTGTATATTTGTTTATAAAAAAAAAGTGTGTGTATGTGTGTGTGCACATATATACTTTTTAGGGCGGGAATGTGCAACACGGAGCGATTTCTTTTTCTTCAAATTTTAATAAGAATTCTAATTTATTCCAAATTAATTAATAATTTAATGTTTTTCTTACGAACACTTTTGAAAAAAAAAATACATATTTTTCAATAATACCAATTTAAAAATTGTAAATTAAGTCTACTCTTAATCAAATTTTTTAAAATTCGTTTTAGCACAATTTTCAACAATTTATTTCACAAAATATAAAATTAAAATTTAACCTGCACGAGCCTATTTCACTTACATGGGAAATACTAATTTTTATCAACGCGTTACAAACATTAATTGCATCCGTAATCAATAAAGGTGTAATTTCCAGCAAGTGTCCGTAAGAAATTGAACAAACATGAAATGTTTATTTTCTAGAAAGAAAAGTTCAAATGTCCCAAGGAAAATCAAGAATATTACATTATGCGGTTTAAATAAATAACTGCTCTAATGAATTACGAATTTTATATTTTTATTCAGCCCCGTGGGCGTACGATTCATATTTAGTAAAATATTTTTGAGAAACTAATATTTTAAATAAAAAGAAAATCCATTCTATTATGGATTCCGTATTTTATGTAACTTAACTAAGTAAATGACTAATTGTGACTAAAACTAAGTGAATTATAAAAATTTGAATGGTTAAAAACGCTATATTGACAAATCTTTAAGAAGATGGGACCGATCAACGCACAGAATATCCCCAAGGTTGACGTGTCTAAAATCATTAAATTGCAGTTTCCTTAAATAGTAATATACACAACTATATAACTTGGTTGGTCGCAAAAAGACACGTTTTTTTAAATTTAATAATTAAGATTATTTTATTGAATCTTGCTGAATGAATATTTCACAGGAATTCTTACAATCTTAGAACTGTAAAAAATGTAGGCTTAACCAAATTTTTTATAAATACATTTATTGACTAAAACAAAATAAAATTTTTAATTGTTATTGAAATCTTTTTGAAAGAAAACTAAAAAATGAACTTATTGATGAATCAGTGAAATTTTTATTGAATAATTTCTTGATGTATAAATTATATATTTAAAAAATAGTTTTTTTATATATATAATTTATATATATATAATTTTTTTATATTATTATATTTATTATTACATTTATTTATTATTTTTATATTTATTATTATTATTTATTATTATATTTATTATTTATTATTTTTATATTTATTATTATTATTTATTATTATATTTATTATTTATTATTTTTATATTATATTTTTAAGAATTTTTTTAAATTATATATATAAAAAAATTCTATAGCGCATGTATGACATCAATTCTGAACGATTCTGTTTCATATACTTATATTTTTAAGGATGTTTGGTTTCAAGGAAAAAAATTCATTTCAAATGAAGTTTAATCACTCCCACCTCAATTTGATATCCAAATTTTACTGGAGCTTACAGAAATTTAGAAAGATAGTAGCACAATAAATATAACGGCATGAAACCATTACTATAGCATTTTATAGAGATACATGACTATCAAAATACATTTAAAATATTTTGCTTATGAAACTATTGAAGAGATCAAGTTACATAAAATACTGAATTGAAAATTTTAACTTGTGTTAATTCCAATAAACCAATTGGTCGTCAAAGAAGGACAGTTAAACCATAAGAAAAGAAAAATATTGTTTTTTTTTTCTGTAACTATTTAATTCCAGTTATAAAAATGACGTTTTTTTTTTTTTCTTTACTAATTACGTATTTGTTAAAGATTTTCATTGTCAGAATTTCAGAAAAATTAATCCTACCAATAAAGGATTTCAATTTAGATTAATGAATTCAAAATTCATTTTAATCATTTATAATGTCCACTTGACTTATTTGAATAAAAAAATATTATTATTACAAAGAAAAAAAAGGAATTAAAGATTTTTTTAACAAAAAGAGATTTTAACACATTTTTGTGTTTTGTTTTTCCATGAAAACAGGGAGGAAAAACTTTTTCCGAATTATCTCTTTCTCTGCATATTTGAAAGCCCTTAAATGCAATGAATGACTGGATAAAACTTGATATGTAGTAATTACAATTAAACTGCAAATCTTTACCAATTTTTGATCCAAACTGCAAATTTCTGTTTATGTGTATATGAATACAATTCAAAATTATTTTATATTTTATTGAAAATGATCATCTTTTATGTAAATCTTATGGAAAGTGGAGGAAAGAAGGCTTATAATTTTTATGAAATGAAAAAAAAAATCACAAACATTAAAAGATTGCATTGTTTAATACATATTCATTTTTTAAAATAAAAGATTTATGAACCAAGAGCATCCTTACTTCCATTAATTTTGTATGCTTATGAAAGATCTGCATGCCTCAAATCAAATATCAGATTTCGGATCATATATTAAATTAGATGGTCCTTTATTGCTGTTTCTGAGCTGCAGCAGAAAAGGTGCATCTAATTAGAGAATATGTATGAACCTCTGCATCATTGCATTGTATGAATCAGCATTTGTATGAGTTACTGCATCATTGCATTTGTATGAATCAACATACGTATGAATCACTGCATCATTGCAATGACAGAATCATCATATGTATGAATCACTGCATCATTGCAATGACAGAATCATCATATGTAAGAATCACCGCATCATCGCATTGTATGAATCATCATATGAATGAGTCACTGCATTTTAAGTATCAGCCAATGTGTTAAATTGCATTTTAACAGAAAAACAAAAGGCAAAATGATTAAAAAACACATCTTATCATTGATATAAATTATTGTTCGAATGCTGAAATGAATATTTCTTTTTTCATCAATGACTTGAATAAATGAGAACATTTTGATATCAATAAGGAAAAATATCTGTAAATGATGCAATAAATATTTATGAATGCAATCTTAAATTTGCAGTCTTGCTTTACTTATATACCTTATTCTGGCATTAACTCTCCAATTGCTTTTGATTATTCGTTGAGCATATTGTCCTACCGTCAGGAGAAAAACCCTAGTAACCCTAAAAGTAAGAATCCGTTGCCTTGGAAACGAGACATTCTATTATATTTTGGGGGTGATGGAAATGACTGCATTTTATTTCGCGCCAAAAGAACAGGTTTGAAGAACCATCGTTAGAAGAATCGCCGATTAGAGGCCTGATTTTCCTTTGTACTTCTGTCCCTGCCTAATACTCATATTTTGTGATTTTTCTCATCAATTCTATTTCATGTTTTACTCCGTCAGTCTTTGATCTTAGCTGTGAGGGAGAACCTGCCATTTGTTTTAATTATATTGTAGATTTGCTTTATACAATGACTATATTTAAAAGTGGGAAAACTGCATTCTCCAGCACGATCTATCGTTCAAAATGCTACAGAATTTTTTGAACGGGAGACAAGCACTAACTCTTTAAAAATGCCAAAGTCAAACGTAATTGGACCAAATTTGGAATGGGTGGACCACATTTTATTAGAAGCAGGGCATGAAATTGAAAGACTGTCCCTTTATCATTGCGATTTGAATCCCATTGAATACATATGGTCATCAGTAAAAAAATGCATTGGTAAAAAAAACATAACTGGGGATTTTAAGTTTGAGCTTAAGCTTTCCACTCTTAAAGACACATGGATCTTCAAGAAAATATCAAACTGTTTTGTTATTGTCCAATGGTTTTTATTTAATTAACGGCAGCCGCAGGTTTAAAAAAATCAATACAGAAACAGTTGAAGACTTTTTCATTCAAGACATTATTTTAAAGCTCAAATGAAAAGGAATATTTAAGTTTGTTTACAATTTAATTTGATTTAACTGTCATATAAATATATCTGCATGAGCACAAGCGAAATAAATTTTTCGCCTGATGAAGCGCGCTTAGTCAGCCAAATGTTGTGGCCTGTTTTAATGCCTACTTCCCTCTTTACTTGGACTCTTCTACCTATGCCAACCATGTTCAGGGTTTTTCTCCTGGCGGTAGGTCAATATAATAACAATTTATGCATTAAAAAATTGAGATGAATAAATAGAGATTTTAAAAAAAATTGCGGCTAGAAGGTTAAAATTACCATAATTTATGTTTTTATTTATCCTTTTTAAAATCAACATTACTTTATATCTTTTGTTTTATCATCGGATATCTTTCTGAATTTTATGGAGGAAGGGATCTTTTTCTATTAGTCTTTTTCTTTATATTTCAGAATGGCTTACGTGATTTCAAAACCAACACAAGCGAATGTTCCCATTTCTTACCTCCCAGAAACCATCTTGCTTCCGAAGACTGAAGAAACGGCTGTGTTGGATTATTTCAACAAAGACACTGACTTCGAAGGTGTCTACTCCATGATGAAAGAGGCTGTCGACGAAGGTCAAACATACCCTCAAGAAACGATGGACGGAGATCACTTTGAGCAATATTACCTCTCTCATGATGTATTTGTGTTGCGTCACCCCACAGACCGAAGGGTCATGGGTTCTTTCTACGTGAAACCCAATTTTCCGGGCCGGTCTTCCCATATCTGTAATGCTGGATTTTTAGTGAACAAAGATTTCAGGAACAGAGGCATTGGCGAAGTTTTGTTCCGAAGGTATCTTCGAATCGCCAAAGATTTGGGATATGAGGGCAGTTTCTTCAATCTTGTGTATGAAACGAACAGTGCATCGGTGAGAATTTGTAGAAAAGTGGGATTTAAAGAGATTGGCACCGTTCCGAATGCCGGGAAGATGAAAGGGCTTGGATATGTCAATGCCCTTCAGTTTTACTATGACTTGACTACAGTTAAAGAAAGTGATTGGCAGAATAAAAAAAACTATAGTTAGTAAAAAAAAGGGGGGATTTAGAGAATTTTTTGATAAAAAGAATTAAGACATTTTTGTGTTTTGTTTTTCCATGAATTTAGGGAGGAACAACTTTTTCCGAATTATCTCTTTCTCTACATATTTGAAAGCATTTAAAATGCAATGAATGACTGGATAAAACTATAGTTGACTACAGTTAAAGAAAGGGATTTGCAGATACCTTCGTCATAGATAAATATGCACCTATTCCAGATTGAAACTTTTTATTACAGGTTGGATAGATAATTAAATTTGCTGATGGTGTTCTTCTTTCTTTCTGAGAACATTTCGACCATGAATTTGAGATGTTTAATCAGAAAGTAATTTTTTTTTAAAGTAACATATTTGAATTAAAATACTATTGAAACATGAAAAAAGAAATAAAGTTTGATAATAAAATTCTTATAGTAAAAATTATATTTATTTTTAGAGAATTGAAGGAATAACAGAACTTCGCGAATTTCGTAATAATTCGCTGCGTAATTTCGAATACCATTGGCAGTGCATCTTAGAACACTTCAATAATTTTGTTCTTGTTTATACTGATTAAATTAATATTGCTTTTTATCTGCTTATCAAATTCCACTACTCAAATTGTTCCTGGGTTAATTAATTGTTTTTAATTCTTTAAATTGAAAAAAAAAATACTTAACAACTTTTTCTCTCTCGTTTTTTAAGAATATATTTTATAAATATTTTTTACATTTTTATGGGAACTGAATTATGACTTTCATTATTGACATACTTTTTTTAAACCTTGCAATAATATTTATTTAAATGCTGTCGATATGCGAATAAAATATTGTATTTGATTTATCGTCTCTAAATTTGCCAAATCAGGGAAGGTGATACTTGCATTCCTTTCTTGAAACGTCTTTGAAAAAAGGATGTGCGATTCTATTTCTTTTAAAACTATATGCTTGAAAACTAGGGATAGTAGAAGTTGTTTTTAAACCTGAGGAATCACGCTATGATGATTTGAAATGACCATTAAATCAACAGAAATTGGAATATATTTATTAAATATTTATCGATGCATAACGCCTGTCTTCACAGACTTTAAAACTTTTTCTTTTAAAGGTGTTCGAACTCAAATAAGAAACTTTGTATTTTGTTATAGGTTTGACACGCCTTTTTTATTCGTCTGAAAATTAACTTTTCATTATATAGCAGCGATGATATGCACATAAAAATACATTTAATATCATTGCAATGCGCTTGTACGTAAATCCACTAAATAAATAAAACAATGATAAGTTTTGGTAAAAATATTGGCTTAATATTTTAGATTAAATATTCAAATTAGAGAGAAGTATTGTAAAAAAGAAAGAAAGAAATTGGTAAGTTCAAAAAACATATTTTCCAATTTTAAGATAGGATAGAAATAATTTCGCGAATAATTAATAATCTGAAGCTATTGAAAAAATGTTTTTTGAAAACGTCCTTCTTAGTGGTACCTACTGCGTAATAAACAACTACATGCCAAGTTTTGGTAAGTTTATGTTCTATGGTCTATCCTTTAGTGTTTTCACGCATGTTGCAATTCATGGATAAGAATTATCTTTTTGAAATCGGCATCCAAAGTTTTTCGCATCCTCTCCAATAAATTTATTTCCATTTTCTGCCTAAAATTGGGGACCTTAGGTAAGGTCGCTAATTCCTTGCATAGTACAGGTGAACGATAGATACGAAATATAGGTAATTGACCAGAATACGGTATTTTTATTAAATTTAGAGCGGGAATATGCATTTTAGACATCTGTTTTGTAGGCTGTTAGACACCGAAATTTGACACAAAATTATAATTGTAGTCAAGAGGTAACATACCAAATTCCATTGCTTTAAGTCATTATGTTTTTGAATTATTGCGTTTACATATATGCTGAAGTCCAAACCGACAGATGGTTAACTGTGTTGACAGATCTGGTTCAAAATCTAATACGAATTTTTATTTTAAAAGATAAACCTGCTCTCTAAATTCTATCTGCTGTAAAGAAGTCGTTAAACTTATCTCCCTTTGAAGAGACGCATGTTCGAACATTGCTACATTTGGCCAGCGGTGGGACAATTCCTTCCTTTGTGATCGCCTTTGTGTTTCACCAGCTTTGATGTTACCCTTTGGACTTGAATGGAGTCAGATAATGGAGCACACATGCGTTAACGGCCCTTTAAAGAAGGAAACCCTATCAAAACACCATATATAGCTATTTCTTCTTTGGACCTCCCAAACTGGGATAAAGTTCCGATAATGAACAACACATGTGTTTATTAACCTAGAGGACTTGTTTTTTTTTTGTTATTGTATAAAGCTGCAAATAAAACATTTGTGTTTAAACGCTACTCGTTTATTTGATCGACCAGGATCAAGCCATTACAATGCCTTGGCTTTTGTGTTTTGTAATGAATGAGTTAACTAACACTACAACAACCAGACTATCTACAAAGAATTTCAATTAAAATATTATAGAAATCTACATATTTGGTTGCAATTCCATGTACCAAAATTTCACCCGTCTAGCTTAACACATTCGCTGCCACCGACGCGCTGGCGCCTCAGCATGGCGCTACCTCCCATGCCGGTGACGCTCTGGGACGACAATCGAGTATGATAAGTAAACTGCTTTAGTCTTATTTCGAATTTGGAGGTTGAACGATGAGGTTTTTGTGGCACGTTAGTGAAGCATTATTTTTACTAAACACGAAAATAAAAGGTTTTTCTTTTTTTCTGGCTTTACTATTAAAATATTAGGAACGTTTTTAATCATTAAAACACTTTTTTTAAATTCGGCTTCTGAGGATGGATATATAAATTTTGGTGGCAGCGAATGTGTTAAAACTTTTTTGAGTTATCGTATTTAGAGACATAATGTCAAAAATGTGTGTGTTCGGATTCAGGGATGCCTGAAAGCAATCTATTCAGGCATACCTGAATCGATTGCTTTTGGGAGAGATTAATCAAAATCTCGAGTTCAAATTTTATGGTGGCGACATCACTTTCTCTATGCTTCCTAAAGAAGAAAATAAAAATGTAGGGTAGCTAATTCTCTCAAAATCATGACAAGATTCGTCATAATATAAAAGTTGTTTCTCAATTGTTAAGTTACAAAACAGAAAATAACTGTAGCTTTACAAATGCAGTTTGTAGGTCCGAATTCTTTGCATCCCGGATTCGAGTCTCGTTTCGGACAAGGTTCTTCTGTGTTCTATCTGTAAGATGTATCATTGTGCCCCCCGCTGTAAAAAGGGGATGTGCAAACGAATGTGATGAATAAGTAGAAAAGTCGTACTCTTGGACCTAGATGGCGCAACTTCAAAACAAGAGACGCTGTTTAGGCTTAAAACTCACTGATGCTTTGGCGAAGCTTTTCCGTGGAAAGTGCTATTAGTAACTACAACACAAAAACAGAAATCGCATTTTTTAACATTCGAATCAAAAGTGCAATCGACTCTATGCAGATTAAGGTACGAATTGAAATCCTCCAAAATAAATGTCTAACTTATAGGATCCGCTATCTTGGGGAGGAAAAAAGATTAAATCACTCTCTTCCAAAACAAAAACCTATAAGTTATTTTTGCAGATTTATTATCGTTATTTTATTAGTAAATATTTAGTATCTATTTAGTAAAAAAAAATCTAGAAGCGAAGGTTTAAATAAATAATTATAAAAAATATAGTAAAGGTAATATAAATTTTAATTGTAAAAGCTTCTATTTAAAGATTTATAAGTTTATTAAAATTCCCCGATTAAAATTGTTTTGCTTCAAGAAGAATTGTATTTGTTATAAATAAATTATTTAAGTAAAAGTTTTTATTTGTAATTTAATTAAATTTTCCATATTTGGAAGTTAATTGAAGGCCATTGAACATTTTGAACGCGAATTTTGGAAATAACACTTCGAATTAATCTACTTATCGAAAAAAAAAAAGATAAAAAAGGGAAGAAGCGATATTCTAAATAAATAAATACGATGAATACAAGTCAAACAATGTAAATATTAATTATAAAATATCTTATAATTTAAATTTCCTATTGAATTATCCATCTTATTAGTTTTTTTTAATTCCCCATTGAATTATTCAGATTAATTAAAAAGAACGCGATGTATTATTGAAAAAAATATACATCTCTGTGTTGTTTAAGATAAAGCAATATATGTTTGCCTACGGAGTCTAAAACCTTCTTCTCTTTTGCGCATGCTTTGGGATGGATTCAATTCGTCAAAACAGAGATGAGATGAATGATGAAAGGAAAATGCATTTACTTTTATCAATAAAATTTATTCGTATTCGTGATGCTCGTAAAAAGATACTGCTGTTATTCCGATAAGAGACTGCCTAATCGAAACTGGTCCGGGTAAGAAGATAACGAACTGCGAGAACAACTATCTTACTTGTCAAGGACACGCCAAGGCGTTTCTGACGGGTCCTTCGTTACTTGCGAAATACCCAGCCACTTTTCCTCTACAAGTCGCGAGTGAGTTCGTAATCAGTTGAAAAGAAATCTTATCAGTCGGAAGATGACAGAGAAGGCTTGTTTCGCTCTCGCCTGCTTCTGGCAACCCGATGCTCAGTTTGGCTGTCAGAAGGGAGTCCTGCAGACCCGAGTCGGGTACTGTGGGGGCAAGGGCTCCGCACCCAATTACCCCAGTGTGTGAGTAAGAGCATCTTTCTTATATTTCACTCAAATTAATAAATATGTCGAAGGCAATTATATTGTTGAGTGAAAATTCAATTACATTTTAAATTTTCATTAAAATTAAATTATTTAATAACTAAATTAAATTTATTTGTTCATAATAGATTAATTTACATGGAAAAAATATTGGAAAAGCAAACAATAACATTTTAGGATGAGATGAAAGGTTATAACATTAGATGTTAGTAAAGAAAGATTCCTCTTATTTAAAAATTTTAGTGTCACGGAAATGTTGGCGTTTGAGTTCTCCAGAATGCTTATTACACAGAGAAGGATATATTTTTCTCTGTGGCTTATTATTTAATATCGAATAATATTCTATTTTTTTAAATGTATGTTGTGGCATTGCTTATTTAATTCTATTAAGTATTGTTGTCATGAATTGGTTTAATTTCATCACGAAGCACGAACAGCCATTAAAAAAAAAAAAAAACCTTTTTCCATGTATCATTCTTTTTCGTTTGTTCTGGAAAATATCATTTCCTGCTTTAAGAAAGATTTATAAAATTTAATTGTAATTTCAGAGGTAAATAAAACTGACACGGTAAGTAAATAATAATAATTATTTATCAAAGTAGATTAATATATATAAATTAAGCATCGAATAAGGGGACAAAGGCCATAGCAGCTATAAGTCCCAAGATTTAAAACCAATCAATCAATCAATCAATAAGCATCGAATAATAATTTAAAAGAATTTGTTCGCTTTGATTTTCAAGGAAATGTGATTAGAAATATTGAAGTCAAGTAATGTTTACAACTAATTTGCTCATTGGAATTATATTACGTACTATCCATATTGACGATGAATTTATTTAATGATGATACTCTTTGCAATCATTTAGTTAAGTCAATTGAACTGTCAATTTTAAAATGTCTATGTCATTTAATATAT
Source organism: Argiope argentata (assembly GCA_026289955.1). Lineage (NCBI taxonomy): Eukaryota > Metazoa > Arthropoda > Arachnida > Araneae > Araneidae > Argiope > Argiope argentata. The sequence continues at coordinate 1,107,900 of JAOUZG010036525.1, read as the reverse complement.
TTATATTAGTTGTCAGTCATTTTAATCCTTTGTACTCCGATGGTGCCTCTGACTCACCATTCAAGATTGTGCATCATTTTTACGTTTTATTTATTTATTTTTCAAATTTAATTGTTAAAAACGTCTACATAATGGTTAAGAGATGTAGATTAATTTTTCTTATAAATTCAACTTAAATGAATTATGTATATTTATTTTTCATAGCAATAAACAAATCTTTGTATAAGGTGAATAATTTTGCATCTAATTATTTTTTGGTGTGCAAAGGGTTAATTACAAATCATGAAAGTATGTTTCATTTGAGATTCAACTAAATTATATTGAAATTCTTTGTGAAAGACTGAGATTAAATTGATGATTCAATGGTTTTTAATAAATCACGTAGTATTTAATTACCAAACAAAATATGGAATTATTTAAAATACAAAATGATTTCAACACTAAGTTTTCTTAATTATGAAAAAGAATTGTACTGGCACTCGAACGGATGAAATCGCTAGACCTAGAGTTGTAAATTCGGCACAGATTTATTAGTAGAAAGGAAATTTGCACTTTGGAAAGAATTTTCGGATATTTTAATTAAAAACTAAAAGATTTTTGCATTTTATCGCAGTAAATTCCGAAAATATTACTGCTCAAAATTGGTTTGTATATCGTTTTAAAATTCGAGAATTCATCTTTTTAAGGACACGATTTATTTATAGTGTGATTTTTTCCTTAATTTTGACCCCCTCCATCTCTGATAATCAGTATTATATTTCAAATTTGCAAATGAAATTCCGACTTTTTTTGTTTGTTTCTTCAAATTATGTTATTTTCTTTCATTGTTAAAGTCAAAGAAAGATATTTGTACTATAAAAAATGTGAACAACAATACATGAAAGATATGTAATTAGCCGATAAATCTTACGAATATTTACAATTTTATTCGATGGAACTTTATTTGGAATAATCATTTGTACTGTAAACAAAATAAATAAATAATTGATTAAAATCTAATTTTTGTGTCGAGTTTTCTGACAATTTTTCTGACACTGTTCTGAATTCTGTATTTATTATTGTGCAATAAATACAGATTGTTTTTAACCTAATCCATTGAACGTTTTCATAGATCCACTTGACTCAATAAACATATGAATTAGCTAGTAAATAACGCAGCAAAATATTAAAAGAAATGCGTGAGACAAAACTAGCCATATTACCTAAAACTATTGAATCAAATGACAATTCAAGATGATATAAATAAGCATAAAACGGAAAATTTAATCTAGCAAAAAAAAAAAAAAAGTCATAACCTTTTCCAAATGAATACTCCTTATGATTTGCCTCTGAAAATCGATTTTCATATTTTATAATTTCAGATATTATCTCACAAAAATGATTTTTACATCATTTTAAAACTTTAAAATTTACCTTTTTAATACTTTTTTTTATATCCGTCAAATTTTTGGTTTTATTTTTAACATTTTTTAAAATTTGCCACAGGATTTGTGTTTCTATCTTTAATTGTAAAAAAGATGACTATATGTTTGTTTTTGCTTGTGTGTCTGTGTTTCTCTGTACAGATCAGACAGAGTTCAAACATGATGCATAATAATTTAGAGGGTGAGAATGCTCACCTCGAAAGTACTTCCTTAAAATTTTGATTAGAATTTGAACATTTTAGTGTTTCTTCACGATAACTTCCAAAATTATTTCAGCATAAAAATGATTTTTATATAATTCTAAAATTTAAAAAACATCTTTTCAACGAAATATAATGTTTTTTTGCTCATTTTCAATTTTGAATTAATTTTAAAAAGTATTTTAAGCATAATTCTTAATAATAAATTTCACACAGAATTATAAAATTTAACCTGCACAAACATATTAAGCTTTTATAATTTTTAAAAATCTTTTATTAACATGTTGCAATTAGGCTGACAAAAGTTCAAATTAAAAGATTAAGAATTCAATTCACAATGCCGACTTAACCTGAAAAAAATGTAATTTTTAGCATATGTTTTTATGAAATAAAATGAATGTGAAACGGGATATTTTTTTTTATAAAAATAAGTACAAACAAAGTTTTCTGCAATTTTTAAGAAATCTATATTATTATTTATTGTAAACATGATTTAATATTTACTTAATATTTAAGTCAATTAAAGCTCCATAGCTAATTTCAGAGACGTTAACAGAAGACAAACGCAGCTAATAAGAAATTGTTTAAATGATTCTATTTTATATAGTTTAAGTAAATAAATGTTTTGAGGATTTACGAAATTTCAATTTTTTTATTTAATCTTTGTTCTGTGCTTCATATTTAATAGAGTTTGTTGATATTCTTATACAAAAATAGCTTTGTTCTTTTGAAACAAAGACTAATTTGAACTAGGAAAATCTAAATATTACTGTTTTATAAAATTGCGCGATTTTAGACAACTCCCTCAATTATTTGAAAGAAGATATGTCAATCGGAGCCCTGACTTGCATCAGATTGATTAGCCTAAAATTATGAAATTGTAGATTGTCCTAAAAGCTTCATAGCTCGAGTAAATTTGATTGCCAAAGATAGATACTTTTGTTATTTATTTATTTAAAAGCTGAAAAGTCAAGAAAGAGATCAACCTTTAGATACCTTATGTAATTTAAATTTTATATATGTTTTCAAAAATAATAATGTATTCAAATTACTTCTGTGTTATCGACGGATATAAGCATATTTCTGATAAAACGGATTTTTAACGCTTTTCATTGCATCATCACGAAGTTATTAATAATGTTGTGAAGGAGTTGTAAAAATTCTTTCCCCTTCTTCGAGACATATGTTTGAACATTATTAGATCTGGCCAGCTGTGGGACGATTCTTTCCTTTGTGGTTGCCTTTGTGATTCTCCCCCTTTAATGTCACCCTTCGGACTTAAATAGAGTCCAGATAATAAACCACACATGCGGTTTACGGCTCTCTGAAGAAAGAAATCATGCTAAAACCTCCAGATGTAAATATTTCCCTATTGTCGAGGGTCTGATAGGAGGGTGGATGATTAGCAAATATTCCCACGGTCAACTGCTGACCACTAGGAATATTTCTGAAGGATTATTGGATGATCGGCATCTCCAGCGCACCAATACCAAAACGAGAGGTGGAGTTTGACCGAGGATATGATGGAAGATTTTGAAAGACGAGAAGAGCTAGACAGCTGAAGAGATACCACGTTATCTCGAGTTTCTTGATTAAAGATCTACCAGAGGTAAATCCGTAGATCTCTTGAGCTACTTGCTATAGCCGGATACGCTAACAGCCTGTTAGTTTTCCTTGCATTAGTCGTGGAACTGTTAATCCGGAAGTAAATATTTTCCAGCATATTAACCTAGATGAGGACGGGTTGTTTTTTATTGTATATAAGCTGTAAATGAAACATTTGTGTTTAAACGCTACCCGTTTCTTTGATCGAGCAGGATCAAGTCATTACAATACAGTAAGTTCGACTTAAAAATGTCATGTATTTGAAAAAAAATGGAGATAAAACATGACATAATATTTACACTTTGCTATACACTGTAATATTTACTTTTAAATACTATTACATATTATTTATTATGGAAATTTATAATGGAAAACGTTCGGGGAATACACTACGAAAAAAAATTCAATATCCTGGACAATGGAAAATGCACTTTACCTTATGAATACTCCAGAAAACTCGATGTATAAGTAACTAAAGGGCAGCCATGTGTTTGCAAGAAACACCACTTGTAGTTGCCTACAAGTGGTGTTTTTTGCGACTTAGCGACTACAATTTCTATCTCGCTTTGCAAATTTCAAAGGAGAAAATACTACTCCATCTTGGATTTGTATAGATTAACTGACAAGGCATATCATTTCAAAAAATTTTCTAGAAAGTTCACGAGATCTCGTTTCTTAATGGAAATGAGACCATGATTCTTGCACTTTCCAGAACTTTTATTTTTGTTGCCAATGTCTCGAAGGTTAAAACCTCTTATCTAGCATTCATTAAAGATCTTTTAAATCTCTCTTTCAGGCGATAAGATTAACATAACAGGAAAGGAGTCTTGAAATTCGGAATAATAAATCATATTTAGTTTCATTTACAAATAATTTAAGTTTAAAATATTTTTTTTTTTGATTGTAAACGTTTCATTTACGATGCTTCTTTTTAATAGGACATTAAATTTTATGATGGTATATAATTTTGTTTTGTATTGATGTGGTACAAAATTTAAAAATTGTGATATTTTTTGTATAATATAATGGAGGACGTTTGAAATTGAATAACACGATAATGGTTTCACCTTTGGAGCAAAACTTAAATATTTATATTAGTAAAATCGTTAAATTGTCGACATAAAATAAAAACAAGTAATATAAAAATAATTTTTTTAAATCAATTCCTACTTTGGATATTAGGAAATTTTTTATTTTATTTATTTTTCATTAAATAATTACAACTTTTGTTCTCGTGTTCCGCTTAACAAAGGAAGGAGGGGTGCAGTAGCTTCTGAGGACATGGACCCCCTGAGAATAACATCCAAACAACGATCACAATTTGACTCAGCATCTCCAGTGGTATAACTCCCGACATGGAGAACTTAGCGATCAGTTTTGAACTCAACGGATGCGAATCTAATGCTCTATCAACCAGGCTATCCCGACCTAACAATTACAACTACTATAATAAACTATTATAAAGTCGAGAAAGTTAGTTTTTAATTAATTGATAAAAAATTAGTGAATTAATATTTTAAAAAATTGTATTACATCAAATGTCATTCACAACAAGTCTTAAAAAATTTACTTGAACTTGATTTGGTGAATTGAAAGTATTTCGTTAACGATTGAAAATTCGAACAAGATATTTATAGGGAGAGTGTGAGCTAATAGTAGGATTTGAAAAAGAAATTCGTTTCATACATTCATTGCAAATGTCATACTAGACCAATGTTTCTATTTTAAATTAGGGATGGAAATTCGCTTTCACTTAAAAGAGTTATTCTAGACGCACATGCACATTTTATATGGAATTAAAGATTAAATACTTTTAACAATTATTAAAATGTAACTGCTTTTTAATCAACTTATGGACAGATAATTTCAAAATTCAATTTCATTAATCAGAGAAATAGGTGAAATGCAGATAATATAAATTCATTTTGTGACCTTCTGGTTTATTTACTCTTTCTATTTTCTAATTCTACTCATTGATGAAAAGGCGATGTAAAACATGATTTCCATGGGATATAATATGGTCCTCAATTTAATGTCAGTTCAACATAATGGACAATATTACACAATTTCAGTGAGAACAAATAATTTTTCGATTTATGTAGATTCTGTAGATGCATTCTTAAAAAGAAAGTAGATTTATGTAGATGCATTCTTAAAAAGAAAGTAGAATTATGTAGATGCATTCTTAAAAAATGAACAATATCGTTTAATTTTTAAAAATTTGTACCCTATTTTTCAAACAGTTTGTTTACATAGCGATCATTGAGGTACTTAAAATATGTTAAAAGTGAATGCCAATAAATTATAACTAATTATTTACGGAATAAGTTGAACAGTTAGGTTGATTCCAAAAGTCATATCCATGTCTTTAGGATTTAATCAAGAACACTGAAAAAAAATCGAAATGGACAGATGCTCCACTTAGATTAACAGTTTAAAATTTTATTGAAAATTTAGAAATCTCCGTGCACAACTAAACATCACACAATGCTTACAGAAGAAGACAACACATTTCATAAAACGTCACATCCAGAACAGCCATGCACGCATCACATTCGCTTGAACAGACCCTCTTTAAAGAGGGGGGGCACACATTCAAACATATCACTGATAGAACAGGTAAAGAACAACTATGCCCGAACCGGGACTCCGAGTCCAGAATACTCATATCACGGGAAAGTCGCGTTACCCCTGTACCAGTTTGAGTTTTGGAATTTTGATTTGGTGAAATGTTCAGGATGTTGGGAATGATTTGCTAATTATTATTCCTTAAATTGAGTTTTAATATTATCATGTCAGAACATGATGTTATTTTAGGAATGAGGTGGACAAAAATCCGAAAACAAAAACGTAGGCGGAAAATTGAAATTTTATTATCTGCACGAGCATCTCAGCTTTTAATAACGCGTTACCTTAGCATTTACAAAAGCTCTGATTTTAAAAAATTAATCACTACAGCAAATAAAACCTAGAAAAATGTCGTTTAGAGCACGTGATTACATGAAATGAAATGAATAGGAAATGGGATATTTTTTTAAAAACAATCAATGCGAGACAAAGATTTTTGAATCGTTAGTCATTCTAAAGTGACTCATTCAATGAATCAATAAAAAATAAATAAAAATATCATTTAACTTGCATGATATTAATACATTGAAATATATTATTATGCATTGATTGTACTAATACATTGTATTAATACATTGATTGTACATTGACATAATACATTGAAATATGCATAGCAGATTTCATTTTAATCTTTTTTGATAGGTATTTTGATATGACAAATCTAAGTCATGATCAGATAGTGAAATGAACTTTTTGACAAAGTAGTTACTTTTTTTCAAAGGAAGATTTTGTTTTAAAAATCGTTTCGCCTACTGGCAACTTATAATTTGCATTTAAAAGTATTTACCAATAATGATTATTTTTACGATTATTAAATTATTTTCTGAAGGCATGACTACAAGAAATAGAGCAATTACTTATTCATATTTTATAATTAATTTTGATAAATTTATTCGAAAGCAGTTTAAAATTGCGAATATTTAGGATCAAAATTGGTCTCCGATAAGAAGTAACTGTCATCTGTAACTAATTCCTGGTCTAGTTTCAAATTTCCTTAACTTAAATCGCAGCATACGGCGACACGGAAATGATGCAGTTACTAACAAGGCGTTACATTCTGATGAGCGTACTGATTTTCAATCAAGTTCATCACAGCTGGAAATCCTCAGCAAGAGGACGATAACCCGAGGAGTTCGGGCTGTTGCAATTGTGTCTCTCATTAGCGCTCTTTTCGTTGGTAGGAGAAGGAGCAGTAGATTAGGAGAAAGTACTATAAACATAAAGAAATTCGGATTCGAGACTTAGACGAATCCTTGCTTGTTTCAAAACTCGAAAGACACGTTTTTTTTTAAAAAAATGTATATCATTTTGTGAACAAATTAATTCAAAAAAGCTTTGAGCTAAATGGATGAAATTTGATTTGCAGATTTGTACGAGATTTGTAGATTTCCATCGAATTTCGAACGAAATCTTTTTATTGGAAGTTTTAATGGTTGTATGAATCGAAATATACTCAATAATTACTAAACTTAAAGATATAAGAGGATAAAATTCGGTTTAGCACCTGAAGCAGCTTTAGCTTTTGAAGCGCAGATTCGTATCGGATATTAAATAAAATTTGTCAATTAGGTGACCGTCTGTCGGTCAGCATTTCCGAATTCATGTAAACGTTATAGCTCAACAACGCAACGACTTTAGTAAATGAAATTTCGCAGTTTTTAGAATGTCGCAATTTTTCGCAATTTTTAGGATGTCAATTGTAAATTTTTATCGAATTTTGAGAGAAACTCGTGAAAAGGTTCACCATCTCTCTGTCTGCAATTTCGCTTGCGTGTAAACACGATGATCCACAATACAATGACAAATGAATGAAATATGATTCGTGATGTTTTTATTAAAACTATTACAGCTCTATTATTGTTTGTCAACGGATTCTAAAACCCTCCACGCCTTTGCGCATGCGTTAGGATAGGTTTAATTCGACAAAATTGGAGAGAGTGGAAAGAGGATAGGAGGAGATGCTTGCATTTAACAAAAAAGAAAATTCGAGAAAAACGCACATCCTTCGTATGTCACCTCTTAATGATATAATATCTTCGAAAAGGTGTCGTCTCAGAATACTGAAATGAACTACACAAATTTTGATTTCAGTCGGTTGGGAGAAAAAAAAACTACAAGACCAATTGGAATATTCATGATTTTTAAAAATCTAAATATTCACATCTTTTATTGTCAAAACTTTTATTAGATATAGGTTTAAAGGGTTCAAGTAGAGTATTGCGAGTTACTTCTATACAAAGAGAAAGTATTGTATGTGTGAAGGAAACAACAACAACAACAGACTTCGGAATTTTAACAAGTCTCCATGTTTCAAGATTCCCGAATCTGAAAAATAAATATTTGGAATTATGTCTGTTTTTCTATTTGCTTGCAAATACGTGAACTGAAAAACGCTTTAAGTAAAACAAATCAAATTTCGCATGTGGACAACACAAACGTTGTATATTTCTATCGTATCTTGAGGGAAATCAATATAAGGAAAATTCTATGTGTCCAAGACTATGGTCTTGAGTATATGGTCTTCTTATTGGGCTATAACTCTCGGGAAAGTATTAGAGAAATTAAGATATTTTTTTAAAGGCATCCAATTGGCCATGTATAAAAATTTAGAAGCTAAATTGTATTTTGTGTTTGTTTGAAATGCAAAATTAGATCTTATATTTTAAATATTTAATTAATTTAGTGCGAAATAAAGGGAAGTATTAATACAAATCGTTAAAGCTTCCATGATTGCCAATCTTTAATATTAAATTCATTTGTAAATTAGATCACGTAATGTTTTATATGTAATGTGTATAGTTTCACTCTTTCATGCAGCATTAAAAAGCGAAAAATTATTAAAATGCATATTTTATTCTAATATATAAATCATTATTATTTCACAAAGAATGAACTCAGAAACAAAATAAAAAGGGCTTTATGAAGAAGGCTGTTCAGTGATAAATAATAAAAAATTTATTTTTTCGTTAAAAAAATGAATTTTTGATATTGCAATTGGGTTTAGGGTTTATATGCGTATCAAATTTTATCTATCGACTCCTCTCTTTTTTTCATAATTATCGTGATGACTCACATTCGGGTCGGATAGACACAGTTTATATAAAGACTTATACGAAATTTAATCCACCTATTTTTGAATTATCTTTGTCACAATCAGACTGACAGTTTAGTTTAGTCATATTAACATCCCATTGAAAGGCAACAAACATTTAGGCTATTTTTGATCGGACCTCGTAATTTTAAACTGTAGTCAGATGATGAGGGCGACACTTGAGCTGGTACCCCCCCCCCCTCCACACAATTAGGCTGACAGAGATAATGCCAAAAATATGTATTTCATTCTCAGGATGGTCTAAAGCGTGGCGATTCATCAAAATCCCGATTTTAAAATTTTTAACGGTTACAGTTTTTTTTTTTTTTTTTTTTTTCAATATTTCGAGTTAGAAAAATTAAAAACGGCATTTTACTTTCTTATGATTCTTAGAAAAGATACAAATAAAATGTAACTTCTTAGAAAAAATGTTTACTTTCTTAGAAAAAATACAAATAAAATGTAAAATTTACAACGAAATAAATAGTTTTTATTATACGAAGTATAGTGGATGTTTTTTTTAAAGTTATTATTATACGAAGTATCAAAAATTCGAACTTCGATTGGTATGAATAAGTAAAAATTATTCTTCCAAAGGTTAAAATTTTATAATTATTGTACTCCAGTACCATTCAATGCATTCTCTACCTTAATTATTGAATCAATTGCTTATTAATGAATCGTGTCTACTTTTTGTCGATAACATTTTTGAAGATTACTTCATAACATATTCTAATCAATCGTTTTGATCTTTCTGAATATTTTTCCCGAATTTGATCACCTTGTTAAATCTGGATTGTGATCGTTTCCGAAATTGGAATCTGAAAAAAGAGGTATTGAGCTTGATAAGGAAATGGATGCTGAGCATATTATGTGACTAAGTAAAAAAAAAAAATCCAACCAGATTAAGTGGTATGAGTAAGGTTAAAAGAATTGAGGAGGATGAAATTGGAGTTTTGCAATCAATCCTTGAAATTATTGCTAATTTGAGCAATCTTTTTGAACCCCATTAAGAATTATGTAGGTTAAAGTCGCCATAAAGGAATCAAAAATTCTTTGATATTTTTAGGCCTTGAGGAGCATATAAATTGATGATATTAAAATTTTACATTATTATAGACAACTTCAATTTCTAACATTCCTATGTTTATAATATGAGGGATTCTTGCAGAAATAATTTTACAAAATTTAATCTTAGGAATACCTATAATTAGATCTCTGCCTGTGTGAACTGTGTGAATGCAAAAATCTGGTCTGTGTGAATGCAAAAAAAAAAAAAAATGGTTGAGTTGAAAAGATGATCTTTTGAATTAAGAAAAGTTTCCTAAAAGGTCCAGAATTCTGATATAGAAAAAAAAAGAATGTTAAGTCAATTATTTATTGATTTTATTTTTAAGACTCTCTGCGATAACCTTTTATATCTAATTGAATGAATGCCATTCTGAAAATATCACACACGAAAAACAGAAAAAGCACCAAGAAAACCTATCGATTCTTGCAATGATGATCCGCGACTTTGAATAAACAACCTTCGTACAGCTGTTGTAGCGTCCTAAATCTGCAGCAAAAGTTGTCAGATGCATTAAATACAACAGCCAACATCACCAACCCTTATCAGCAACGATTCATACACGCTTACCACACGGTTGCGTTGTTCGTCTCGCCACCGACTCACTGGTGGGAGAGTATGTGGTGAAAACTTCATACGCCAGATAACAGCTATCACACTTGAGCAATTACTTTTGTGTAGAGGTTATGTTACTTGGTTACAAATCCTGATGTTGCGAGTTCGATCCTAATCTACACATTCTCCAACTACCAATATTTGTTTTCAGCATCTTTTCTGAATTTTGTACTTGGCCTTGCCTTTTTTATCTTAATAGGTCTTCAATATGATTTTAATTATTAGTTCGAATTTCGTGCTCCTGAACCTTCCTCAATAAACAAACTAGCAAGTTGACAGAATTACACAATGGAAGGCAACACAAGTCAGAAACATTAAATCAGGTCTGAGACGTTATTAAAACGATAAGAGTGCTTAGACTAATACATTTTCTAGTTGTTTTTTAATAGTAGTTCTTTTTCTTACGTAATATTCTGATACGTCAATTGTATTGCAAACCAAGAGGATAAATCAGATTCTCTTTCTTGTTGGTCATGACTGACGAATTTTGAGTCCTTTCTTCGTTCAAATTTTTCAGCGTCCAAAGGAAGCTGTATTAAGTTAATTATTTAAATTGTATTCTATCTTCTATTTATCATTAATAAAACATTAATTTTCTTAGAAGCTTTTTAACCAAATACTTAAAAAAAATAAGGAAAACAGGAAGGAAGTTCAAGTTAAAAAGGCTTAAGGTCTGCGTTGAGCGAAACGTGAAAGAAAAGAAATTACTAAAAGCTTTGTTTCTAAAAACAGCTATTGTAAAAGCTGATTACAGATTTCACTAACTATAAGCATCAACATATTCTTTTTTTCAATATTACTCCAAATGATGGGGGGGGGGGAAACATATCTGATCAAGACAATTTACTGAAAATCTTTTTGTTTTTGTTAAAGAAGAGGGGAGAATTCTTTTTTCCTTTTGAAAATTTGAGATGGAATTTATTAAACTCAATAAATTTTTCTATTATGTTTACGTTGTTAGTGGCTTGAGTTAAAAACAGTAATTGTTCTGTTACGATAATCTTCCGTAATTTCCGTCTTAACATTTTATGTTTCAGGAAGAGTATAAAACATAGAAAACAAAAGTTAAGTGGCTGGAAATGCAATGAATAGCTTGGAAGGGAAAGTGTAACAAGCGTAAAATTTATCTCAAGGCCATCAATTAGATTATTATCTCAGTAAGCAGGAGAAAGGTATAATTTGTAGCTTTCTTTCGTTTATTTTAAAAGATGCAATTGTCTGTTTGCGATTGATAATTTCCAGGAAGAACTAAAAATTATTGATTTTTTCCCCTTTGCTTCCAAACTAAAATAGGAACTTTTTCTTCTTCTTCCATTTTATTTTCTCGTATATATAGCATAGAGAAAGTATAATATTAGTTAAAGAACTCGAGATTTTGGCGAATCCCTGGATTTTAGAACTTTTTGCACACATTCTATAAAATGTTCGCTTTCCGGTAATTTCACTGTAAATGGATTAGTCACCCCTCCCCTCAATTTGTAGCAACCTTGATTTTCCAATATTCGCATTTGACAATCCGCTCTCCTATGAAGATCATTGCTATTGCCTGTGACACGAGTCCCTAATAGTTTACATACATTCAATTTTGTTTACACTGCTAGCGCCATCTATTGGTTAGAATTTAGAAATAAAGCAGAACTTTTAAAGAAGTTGCATTTATTTTTAATTCATTTTTTTAAGAAAATTCTTTACTCTATAATAAATAAATTAAGTAAATAGTATTGAAAAAAAATTAAAAATAAGCTGAAATAGATAAATTAATTCGAGTACGTGTTTCTTATATTAGAAAAGCATTAATTGTAATTCATACGTTTTAAATGTAATAATAATTAATCATTTTTAATTAATAATATGTTTGAAATAACAGATATTTGAAACAAATGTTTAAAAATAGCAATAGCAAAATCATTTGTTACCCAAAAAAAGTGGATTATATATCTCTAATTTCAGCGAGGCGATTGAAATAGCGTGTACGTTCTTTCAACCAAATTTCAGGACATATATCACTTTTCGTGTAGAATTAATTTAAAGAGATTTAATCTTTCCGAATATAAGTTAAAACTTGCGAAAAGAAGAGAGCTATATAGATAAAATTCAGTAAAAAGATCTAGCAACCATATACTGAAAAAAACCAACCTAATTTTGAGTCATATCTAATTAAGGGTTAATTATTTGTCTGTCTTTACTTTCATATTCAGGTAATTCAAAAATTCAGTGACTTAGAGAATGAATAGAGCTAGATAGATCAAATTCAATACACAGATTTGGCGTCTGTATACTGAAAAGACCCTACGAAATTTTGATTCATAATTAAGAGTTGACTATCTATCAGATCTATATTTTCAGATACAGATAATCGTAAAATGCAGCGAGTTAAATGTATCAAACTTGGTATGAGATTTGGTGACTACAAGTGCAGTTTTGAGTCAAATTTTTGTTTCAATATGTTGAGAAAAACGTGTCTGAACCACGTGTCGGGAAACTATTAACATTAACTGGGTCTAATCGCCAAATAACTCACCTAGGATGACACGATAAATTCAGGAATAAAGCTAAATTAGCTCCAAAAGTTAATGTTTCGTAACTATTGTACGCCAATGCCATGTAAAGTGTTCTGGCATGACAAGTTTATTAAAGAGTATGTAAAATTTTACGGGGGACGATCACTCCCGGTGTTTGTTTTGTAGATTTTATAAGTTTTAAGTAAAAAAAAAATGAGAATTTATCTAGTATAAACTGATATACTGTATCTTTTGCATTCAGCCTTTCAATAGCTACTTGGATAAACTTCATATATTTATGATGATAATGATGACGTGTCCACTTTACAACGGAAAGAGGGTTGAAGTAGTTTCTGAATGTGTTGACACCTGAGCACCCGAGGGCAGAAGTCGGATTTCTGCTCATATGAAGATGACACACACTTATATCTTTCGCTTGCATAGCCACTTTTTACAGGGAGGCACATTCACACGCTTAACAGATAGAACACAGAACAACCACGCCCTGACCTGTACTCGAACCTTCGAAGCTCAGATCACGAGGAAGACCCTCTACCTTTGTGCCAGGATGCCAGATATATTTATGATGATTTTGGCTTTTGAAAAGAAAGTTCTGGAGAACAGAGAGGGTAACAACATAAAAACTATATTTAAACTGCTCAAAATAATAATGTGTAAGCAAAAGGACGCGCATTTAGTGTCTAGGACTTACAGAGCAAAATACAAGAAATAAAAATTAAACTCTTTTTTTTTTTTTTTTGAAAACGTGAAAATAAATATAGCTAATGATCACAAAGGAGAAAAAAAGCAAAATAAAAAACTCAGAAGGCCATCGTTTTTACTATTTTTCCAGTATAGCTCACATTAGAAAGGCAAGTTTTTATCTGTTATAAAAGATAAAAAAAGAGTTTCTCTAATTGAAGTATCTGTTGTTGTTGTTGTTGTTTCTCATCCCCGTGGCCAACAAAGCGAGATAAGGTCCTTTAAATCCTTCACCTTGAGAAAGTCCTGCACTAAAAAAGGATCATGAACCAGATCCTGCCTGGAACGCCCCAGACAAGACAAAATATAGTCAGGAAAGGCTTGTGCTGAAGAACATTTGGTGCAGAGTTCGAACTGTTTAGCACCTCCGACAAAAGCCGTTGATAATAGATGGTCTCCAAGGAAACGGGTGAGAGCAGTTTGATCTCGTCTACTACTGCCCCGAACCAGGGAGCCACCAGACCGCTTACTTTGATAGCATAGATAGATGCTCTCCGGGTGCACCGGCGAAAGCATCCAAATGGTCTTATTCGTAGCCTTGTTCTTTGAAAAAAAAATCCATATAACTAATAGATTCGCCAGGCGTGTTGGTCTCGCCAGCACCAGCTCTAGCCAAACTGTCAGTAATTTCATTTCCAGCAACATCTACATGAGGCAAAATCCACTGAATGTGGATTTGATGAGAAAGGAAAAGATGTTTCAGGTTCTATGAAGTATCTTGCTTTTTATCATGAAGAGATTGTTCTGATTCTTCTGGGACGAAGGTTTATTTTAATATAAAATGATTTCAATGGTTTGATTATAAGGAAGAGAGATTCACCTGAGGTTTCTTTATTGCAAAAATAATTTTTAAGAATTGGGGTCCAAAATATAGTTTTCAAGAGGCCAAATTTCAAAAAGAAAAAATTCATTAACTACTCAGTCAAAAGTGTCTATACAGACAATGAAACTTGAAATTGACGAAGAAGATAGTAAAAGTAATGCAATTTAGAAGAAAGGAAATACAAAAAAAAATCATAAAATGGATACGAAAATATCGTTTATATTATCAATTCCATTTATATATTTAATTACAAAAAATATATAAATGGAATTGAGATCCTAACAAGAGTGAAAGAATAAATTCGCCGAATTTCGCAATATTAGTACAAAACTGCCTTTTCAAATCTATATTAAATTTTTTTTTTGCAACTAATTTTTTTTTTTTTTTTTTTGCATATGGATAATAAAACCCAATAGGATACACAATATTTTGTATTCTTGAAGAAAAAAATGCTCTGAAATCTAGGAGACTTCTTAAAAGTACATTCTATTTCAGAAATGACCATACTGAAGCAGTGGAAGTAACATATGATTCTTCTATTATCTCGTACGGAGACTTGCTTCGTCTTTTTTGGCAGTTCCACGATCCTTGCAGCTGTAAGAAGCGCCAGTATATGTCAGCCATCTTCTGCAGTAATGAGAAGCAACGAACACTGGCAGAAGACAGCAAGAAACAACATGAAAGTGAGCTGGGAAAGCAAGTGACTACTCAAATATTGCCCCTGAACATCTTCCACGAGGCAGAGGAGTAAGTTCTTGTATTTTTATTTCGCTTTTCTATTCATAAACAGGTGGAATTCACTGCATAAGATGACTATTTTTCTAAAGATGTTTACCAGTAATAACCATGAACAAAAGGATTTTGTGACAAAATTGATATTCTTTGAAACAATCAATATTTTGCAAAAAAATTTAATTCTTAAGATAAAAGAAATTTTGATTTTGAAATGAATGCTAAATATCGTTAGAAATAACAGCAGAAAAGTGACCAAATGTCACTTAATTTTTCATAAATTAAAATTACAATTGGGCCGGGATGGCCTGGTTGGTAGAGCGTTGGACTCATACTCCTTAGGTTACGAGTTCGAAACTAATCGGCCAAAATATTCCCCTAGTGTGTGGCGACTGGCGTTCGTTAAATCTGTTCGTGGTCGCAAAGTCCTCCATATCCAGAGTAATACCACTGGGGGTACTAGGTCAGAAGGGATCGTTCTCTGTTCCAGGTCTAAATTACGATCTGAGTTTTATGAATGCATTTGCATGAATGTAGTCCGCCCCCTAAAAAGGGTTGTGACGTGTGAGTAGGTAAGTCATACTCTTGGCCATAGATGACAGTACTTGCAAAACAAAGAGACGTACTTCTTAGGCTTAAAATTAAGAATTCAAAAAATTGCTCCGAGGTGCACATTTAAGAACTCCAAGAGTATACATGTGCCAAATTTGGTAGCTACAGGTAAAACAGTCCGACTTGTAGAATGCCGACACACACACATTCATCTTTATTATAAATTAGGTTTAGACAAGTAAACTATTTTATTGTAAATTAGATTTATCTCAGCGATTTATAATGAATTCACTTAATTTAGCAACTCTTAATATGCATATTGACCAACATAATTGATGCATAAATACCAAAGTATTTATCTACGCTTCATTAAATTTACTTTAGCCATTCACCAGATTTTACTTATGCAATTAACAAAATACTGGTTATTTAAAAATAAAAGGAAAAGATTAAGGCCATTTTCAAAAAGATGAAATATTCGAAGTACTTTTCTCGATAAAATGGGCAATTTTACCAACAGAAGGCCAGCATTCAGCTACAGAGTTCAATTAGCTTAGTCCAAAGGGCCAATTTGTCAAGTGTAGACCTCTAGTATTCATAGAGTAATAATTCTTTAGATAATACTAGGAATCGCATACATTTAGATCTGCATACTAGGAATCGCAACATACATGATTTCAGTGAATAACTTTCCAAAGCTTTTTGAGATTTTACTAAATTGTCACTCATTATATCCTTCATTTTTTAAATGAGAACTTATTAGTGAGTTTTTGAATTTGAATTAAATCGCTTATACGTAACTCGGCATTCATATTTTCTGACAACGATATATTTAAGCATAGATAAAGAAACTGTCCTATTTTCATTGTATTCATGAAATTTTCTAATAGAATAGAATCCCTTGACATCGTAGTGCTATTAAAAAAAAACTATTTGGGGAATCTATCTTCTAATAGTATGCTGACGCTCGCTGTATTGCAGTTTTACTTTTTAACGCTTTATGTAAGAAGATAGATAAAAAACTGAGTCTTTCCTCCCGAGTTCTCAACAATGGGAGAAAATCACGAAATTCAATGAAGCGATGAAAACAGTTTGAGTTTTATTGCGACAATGAAATGTATTGTTAAAAAATCGCAAATAAATTCTAAATATAATTATAACGTAGAAAAAATTGGGGATAATTTAATTGGTATCATAAAGTAATCAATTTTTTAAATTTCATAATGGTTAAAAAATTGTTTGTCATAAAACTCTCCGGAAATCGGCACGCTTTTTGTGACGCTCTTGGCAACGGGAATGAATTAGACTAAAACGCATTCGCAATTAAACTATTTCAAGAAAATACAGTACGATAGTTCTGATTATAACTAAGTACCCCCGCAAACCAACATGATTTTCTTTCATTGTTGAAAATTAAATAAGAAAGAATCTTTTAATTATCCCTGCAGTTTTAAGTAAGAAGTAAGAAAAAAATGACATTATCACAAAAGATAACGAGCAATTTGAATAATTCGTCAAGACATTTATATTTTTAATTACTCTATAATGCCACGAGACTCGATTCCGGAAGGAAGGCCCGTGCAGACAATAGACAAAAACAGATTATCAGTTATTAAAATGATTGTATTAGTTTGTTTCTTAAAATACCTTAAGAGAAATCATGAAACATCAAGATATGTATAAAATATTTTACTGAAATTAAAACTAACAAATAACTTTTTAATTCCTCGCAAGGTTTTTTCAGTGAAGTGGATTACTTGATTATTTTTCTTGACGTATTTCTAGTTATCATCAAAAGTACTTTCTACGCACATACCACAGAATATTTTATGGAGGGCTCCCAAAGCACGACCCAGTGACGTCAACGAGAGACGCTCGTCTAAATGGTTATCTTTCTGGACACGGAAATGTAGAGGTAAGATCAATTAAAAAAACTTCCTCTATATACTGAAATAAATATTAACTAGAAAAAAATCGGCACGGTGTTTTTCTTGGTGTTCTAGTATATTCCACGTCATGTAAGCTTATGCTATACATGGCTAAAACTGTTTTCAACAACCAACCGTTTGCAACGGATATTAATAAATGTCCCCTATTTTTCTTTTATCCCCCTTGTTTCATCTGTTACTTTTCGATCCTCTGAATTATCTTTTACATTAATAATGTATCTTGGCCATTTTAAGACTGTGTAATTCCTCCCCAATTTATTTGGAAACTGTTTCAAATGTTTTGTTTTATGCCAATTCTTTTTCAAATACCCCTGTCTATCTTTTCATTGATTGGTAATTGTTTTTCTGGTGAGTTTTCCTTCCTCAATTTCCAGTAGAATCGGGGAAATTTTATTTCTTCCTTGATCTGATTAGATATCAAAATTAACAAAATATTATGAAATATATATTTGATATATATTATGAAAATTTATTTTTATATAATTAAAATTTTAATGGCATGGATCTAATTTCGTTATTTCCCTCTTTTTTTAGAAGCCTTCTTTTCGATTTTTAAAGTCTGTAGTTTATCATATTATTATCGTGACGGAAAAAAAAAGTAAAAACCTCATATTTATTTTATTTTCATGCCTTTAAATTATTGTGCTTATAATTTCACTGATATTCAGAATATCGTTTACAACGTCGTGTGGTTTTTGTTGGTATAAAATAACAATCTCTTCGTTCAATAAACTTGTTAGAGAAATAAAGTTTTAAAATTGTATAGCATCAAAAATAAAGATCTTTGTAAGAAATGAAAATGGCTTAAATTTCAATGAATAATACAATATAATATTGCAGATTTTTAAAAAAACTAAGAATTTTTTTTAAATTTATAAAACAAAACTGGTATTACTGATTTTTTTAAAAAAAATTCCAAGGCAAAATAAAGATATTGTTAAATAATATTTCGCAAATAGTCGTCTTTAAAGTTATCATCAAAAAATGCTGAATCTTCCAAATTTTTAATTAATTGAAAAACAATCCAAAATATACGTTACTACTCATGAACTATATCAGCGTCAATTTTAATAGTTCTAGATACATCATACTGTCCTAAATGAAGATATGTCAGACGTACACACACTATTCACTGCTATATTAATAAAGATTTTAAAAAATGGTTATTAATTATTTTTTAGGTTATATTATGAGTTATTATTTATATTTGACGATAATTGTTGTTTTGAATAATTTTTCATTTCTGCATGAAAATAATGAATCTCTCTCCTCCCTCATTTCTTTGCTCTTTCATTTAACAGTTTTCTTTTAACAGTAAAACCTAATATTAACATTAATAACTTTTTTTAAAAAATGTTTCCAGGACATGGAAAAAGATGAATATTTGTCTGAGCTGACAGAAGAGCAGCTCCAGTATGTTCGGAAGCACATGACTGGAGAACAGAAAGCTCCTACTGTCGAACCTTTTGTTCGAACTGTCGTTCAAGTGGGTTGGAATTTTATGAAGAAAGCTGTCGGTTTGTAGCGTACCGTGGCATTTGAGTATTCAAGATTCACATTAGCTCAAACTGTTTCAGAGATCAATGACTTGATAGATACTGTATATGTGTTACGAGAACAAAATGTACATAAATATTTTTATTTTTAACATTATTGTACCGTGATGTATGAAACTTTTTAGAATTAAAAACTTTGGTAGGTAGAGAAAAGCAGAATCTTGGACTCCTAAACAAGACTTCGAAGCTTTATTCCATTCCTAAGAATATAATCAATTCATCTGTTGTGTGTAATTGCTGGTGAGCAACTAGTAAGTAAATTCTATATTCTTCTATTCTATTTTATTTCCCATTGCCATTTTCATTAAATCTGCAATCCACACCATAATAATACAAGAATATCGTTTTTATAGGACAGGACAGTAGTTATTTTATTTCAAACTTTTTCACAGTGTACGGAAAAATGGAGTTGGATTATATAATTGGAAATTAAAGATTGTTGTGTGTCTAAGTAATTATTTCTAATAGTTTCCCTTTCCCCACTGAAGTTACCAAATAGTTTCAATTGTTTATTCATCAACCCAAAATTTATAAGCTATTAATTATTATTCCATTTCTGTTTGTATGTATATAAATATACATTTTGAATTCTTATTTTAAAAGATGTAAGAGATATGATAAAGAGTAAGTTAATTATACAGAGAAACAATTTCATTGGGAGCCATGCGAATACTAATTTTTGTTAATGTATCATCCAAATCTTAACAGAAAACACTTAATTCTATTTAATTTTATAATTAGAAATAGATTGAAAATTCATAAAAAAAATTCTAAGAAAAGGAGGGGGATTTTTTTTTTTTCTGTATGGAAATATGCTATTCAATGAGGCATTATCTATGAGTTTACTCAGTATTTTCTTTTTTTGGGGGGGGGGGGGGATCAGAGATGAAACAATAAGCAACATTTTACTTTATTTATGGATATTAACCTTTTTTTCTAAAGTGCTATGAAGGACTTAATTACAACATATAAATTAAAGAACAATTTCTGTAAAATGACTTTCTGGCATTTATATATTTATAAGTTGCAGGAAAAAGAAAGTAAAAGGAACCATAAAAATCAATATCAATTGTTTAACACGGTTTGAAAAAGCTACAAATTGATTTGTTGTTAAAAGAAAAACTAATTCAAAACAATGGGTTGTGCCGATTCCTTCATTTTTCAAGTTTAATCAAAACACACTGTTAGAAATTATTTTAGAATGACACAATAAGGCTGCATGCAGATAAATATTTTACTTATTGAATCAATACATTACAGCAATCATGTTACAAAAAGATTTCCATAGAATATAGAAAAGAATGAGCTTGACTAACACTATTTTAATAATTATTCATTTTCTAATGTCTGTCAATAAGAAGTAAAATTAAATAAATGCTTCAAATGAAGTATTTATTGTAATTTTTTTGTAATAAAGCTAGAAGAAAGCAACTGATCAGATTACAAATTATTTTGATATAGGCCAGAATTCAAGGCTTTCAAGATTACATTCAATAAATATACCTATGTCCTTATTTTAAAAATATATAAAATATCAACGTATAATAATCTGAAAACATTTATGCTATAGTAACATTTTGAAAAATAAATTTAATCTATTACTAACAATATATTTTATATATATTAGCCATCACACAAATAGAACTGGGAAACAAACATATATTGTGTCAATATTTACTTGTGCAAATACAATCTTTCCCCAAATATGATTCAGCTATAAAAAATCTGTCAAATGTGAAAAGTGAAATCATCTAACCACAACACATACAGAGTGATTAAAACTTTGAATGTAATTTAGGTGTTCTTCTGCACATTTCAGGATAACACAGCTCATTTTTTATAGAATTTATCAGACTACAATGAAATAATTAGATGGAAACATCCAAACTTGATGTTTTTTAGCTTTAAAATTAAAAAATTTATTTTGAAATGCCATGCATTAGAAATAAATATTAATAATAGTAAGATTATCATCATAATTTACAAATCCTGAAAATATTTTCCAAAAGCAAAACTTGAAGAATTTGCTAAATAGCAAGGTTTATCAGCAAATATTTGAATCATATGTCATTATTTCAACAGTGCAAGTAACACTCAACCTAACTTGATTTAAAGCATCTAAATATTCAATTACATTTTGATAATATGAAATTTATTGATATTGAAAAAATGAATTTCAGTAATCATTCTTCATAAGAGCTTAAAGAATTCATCAAAATTTATAATAACTTTAGACAAATATTGCTACTTATGTTCATCAGCTCATTTTAATCATATTAAAAATCAAACTATTCAGCATATTAAAAAGTCTTCAACATGTGAAATAAATTATATTTAATATACTGGGTCATTTTTCAAAAAAATTGCATTCTGATGCATAAATAATTACATTCCCATAAACAAAATATTTAGCTTCATCTAATAAAAAAATGAGATTCAAATAATAAAAAACATTAAGGCATTCTATTTTCCATCTCAGAAGAAATGCATCACTTTGATGTGTATTATTTCCCCTGGGGATTAGATACACAAATAGGCTTTTATCTCTTTCATCATAAAAAGAGTTGAAATTTCTTTACAGATTGCATTCATTACACACTTTATAAAAGTATCATACTTGTAAAGAATATCCAACCTTTCAATTTGATTTCATTCTAAAATGTTTCAACAAAATTAATAAAAAAAACTTTTATATTCCTTTTTATTTATGTTTAAAAAAATAACTATTCGTCTTATGAATAGTTGTTTTTTTATTCATGTTATGAATAGTTCACTCATTTTGAAAGTTTCAATTATGAATAAATATTTTTGAACAGCAAAATAATGAGAGTTCAGTCATAATTAATGAGAAAGTTATAATTCCTAAAACACCAACAAGAAATGATTACTCCAAATTTTAGTTTTTGTTGTACATATAATAAACATCATTTATGGAAGAGTAAAAAAATAGATTTTTCATGCAAACTTTATCAAAATAGCACCATGCAATGAAAAAAAGAAAAAGAACCTTCAAAATTTAAAATTATTATTCATGCTTTAAGCAAAAGGTGCGCTTAGAGATGCAGCAAACAATAACAGTAAATAAAATGCAACTATACAAGAATAAAAGAAAATATTTCAAATAACAAGACAAAACAAACAATAAATTTTTGAATCAAGTTATATGCTAATTAACATTAAGCTGATTTTTGTCATTTATTTTTTTTTCAATTTTCAACAAAGAAAATGAATATTAATACTAATCAATTATTTAAAAAATAAATACATGGTATTTTATTTATAATTTAGTACAAGTTTCAAAATACTTTAGCTAACAGCTTAATATTTTTGAAAGCATTTAAAATATAACATGATTGAAAGTTAGATTCTTAATAAAAGTGGGATTAAAAATACAACAAATTCAGTAAAAAAAGCAATTGGGGTAAAAAAAAAAGTATTTCACTTGCTAAGTTTAAATATAATAACAGTAATGGAGCAATAAAAAGTGAAAAAAACTCAAATAGATAAAATAACTAAAGCTCAAAGCCAGTTTAAAATAGTCTCATAAAAAAAGGCAAAGGGGTAGGATATTTACAAAATAGAAATAAAAAACAACTGGAAAGGCAATTTTTGGAATTCTTATTTCCTCTCGATTCCAAGGCAAAAAATGCATTTATTTGGTGGCAGTGGCTAATCTATTAGATAACAGCTGTTCCTTTAGTTAATCATTTTTTTTGAAAAAGAACAATGTTTTAATCAACAAGGAACATCGAGTCTGTTGATTGGATTTTCCACAATGTGCACTTCTAATTTGGCTGCTGAGCTGCCCCTGGAATGTGCGGAATTTGATGTGTTAGAACTTGACCCTGAAATAACAAATAAAAAAAATCAGAAGAAATATTTATTAGTATATTTACATGTTTATAGTGTACTAAATCTAGTGACAATCAGGATAACAAAATACTGAAAAATAAAAAGTTAGTCAAAAAGGAAATTCTTGCCATATGCAAAATATTACAAATTTTCAACCTCACAGATTAAGCAGTAACAAGTTATTCAAAATATCCTTTTACAGAATTGAATCAGAAATAGACATAACCATAATGCTTCTAAAATACCTAGCAAAACTTTAATGCCAGAAGAGAAAAATAAGCAGATTTTGTAATAAAATATTTGTGCAGGAATATGGATTTGATTATATACATTTTATTCAATGACAAAATAAGATATCTCAAAAAAAGATATTATTCAAATGAGTAACTGAACAAGCAGCAGTCTCTCTAAGTATTTGTGATGGCATAAACATTAATGGGAAATCTTTAATATGTAATAGGAATTTCACAAAGTCTATTCAACTTTATTTGGGTACTCAGCATATCCAAAAATCCAAATAAAACCTCCATAAATATTTCATTATTGTCGATTAATATGCATAAATAATTTCCAAATGCAAATTTTAGCACAAAAATTTATTTCAGTCCAAATTAACTTTCTTTCAATTCCTATTGTATATTCTAGAATTCTAAATTAAACACATTTAATATTTTTTAGAATGAGATATTTTATTCTAGAATTATCTCATGATTAATAACAACTCAAATTTAAAATATGATTTTAGATATAAAGAATCTTAAAAATTTCTCTCTTACAAATATAAGTCTTATATCAGTGATAAGCAAGACAAAAGGAGAAGACGATGTAAACTAAATCTGGATATTAAAATATGGAAGATAAAAGGAATAAAATTACAATTTATATCTAAATTGCTTCTTTTCTGAATTATAAGAAACTTTGAACAAAAATACAACATCAGATGGCATCTTCATGCAAGCAAACCTAATTATTTTAATGTATACCTTTAATGTATTTTTTTATAGAATAGCATTCAAGTTTATCTAAATTTAAATTTTAAAGAAATACTTATTTGCATTTTTCTAGTTATAAAAACATTCTTAAGTTGAAACATCTCTAAAATAAATTTTTTTAAAAATTGAAAAGTTTTCCCTTTTAAAATTAATATAATCATCTCTATCAATTTTAATATCCAATTAAATTTTTGTTTGATAAACTTAGAAATGCCATTTTATGTTCATAGGCCTACAAGTGGTTTTTATTAACATTTAATGTTTCCAAACAGCAAGCACATCATCTTTTTTATATCTTAAACAAAAAATAGAAACTATCTCCTGCAAAATGCAAACACAATTGAAATTCAAGTTTGATAGATAGAGCATGATCATTGCTAAAACTTTGAAAGAAATAAATTTTGGTTAGGAAATGCCCTTTTCAATATACAACAACAAATCACTTCACATTTTGATAGTTCAATCTGTTAATTTTCATAGCCCATTGATGATCATTTTAATAGTTAAATTACATTCTCTAAAAACCTGATTCTACAAAAATGTTGAAGAAATTTTTCATATTTAAAATATTTTACCTTATTGATGGATCTTTGAATAAATAATGTATGGTAGATTTTAAAAAAAGGGAGGGGGGCTAATATGTAGACACCATTTTGCAAGATCTAAATGAAATATTATAACATACAAGCTACAACTACCCATATTTACTAATAACAATAAAAAAATGTTATATTTTGTCATTCATAAGTTTAAAAAATTCCATTCTATTGATGAACCAACTATGTTTGATTCTAATGATTAGAGAATAGTGAAGACTTGAGTGTTAGTCTAGTATACATAAGTTGTTACATGTCTGAGGTATTAGAGATATCTGTGTTTGGAAGCTATTTCCTGTTGTATCAGTTGCACTGAAGCTGCGTATTTGTGACTCATAACTGCTGTAATTTCTTACATCTTTTAGAGATTTCTACAAATAAATGTCTTGTGATTATTGTGAAATTGTTTTATCAACTCTCAATCTACATGAACCATAAAGCGCAGTATTAAATATATATATATATATATATATATATATATATATATATATATATATATATATATATATA
>JAOUZG010036525.1:1051365-1068206 GCA_026289955.1 Argiope argentata | reverse complement strand
ATATATATATATATATATATATATATTGCTTACATTTTTATTGTATTAAGTTTAGAGACTACATCATATATTTTTCTTTTTGACCTCTCATGAATTTTTGCTTGCATAGCCTTCTATCAAATTTTTGTTTTTTAAAGTTTTATTACTAAAATAAAGTGAGACTTACTATCCATGTTAAGTTATATTTCTAAACTGTTAGACAACATTTACCTTAAAATTTCTGAACTGGCTTTGTCATTTTCCATTCTTTATTTAGCTATATCAAAAGAAGTATTTATAGTTAGGATATGATAGATAAAGAATTTACTTATTATAAATAAGATTAAAAAAGGACTTTATTTAATTATAGATTTTATTATGTGATCAATCATTTATGATGTATAAGATCATGACATTTGAATATTTTTTCAAAATAGAATTGTAAGCTTAGAATAGTTATTGAGCTTTAAGCATTTAAAGTATTTTAGAAGCAAAATGTAGAATTAAATTTAATAATTCCTTTTATATTTATTATAATTACATATATTTCTTTTTTCTCTCAATTAATATTCTTAAGCTAAATTGAAAAAAAAAATCTACGTAATTAGTAGATATAACCACTTAAAAAAAGAAAAAAATGTTTCCAGTAACAATGCCAAAATCTGTTTAAAAATGTTAATGTTGTAGTTTTTTTTTTTTTTTTTTTTTTTTTTTTTTTAAGATATGTTGCATTTTACTTTTTTATGGAAATTTTGTCACAAATGTTTAATTGTCTACAATTATTTAAAATCAGTTTGTAAATGTTTATAATTTTTTACTTAGTAGTTGTAGTTGAGACATTGGTTGTAAAATTTATTTAACAGAGGCTCCAGAAGAGGAATATGATCCGCGTTCTCT
Source organism: Argiope argentata (assembly GCA_026289955.1). NCBI lineage: Eukaryota > Metazoa > Arthropoda > Arachnida > Araneae > Araneidae > Argiope > Argiope argentata. The sequence goes on along the minus strand of JAOUZG010036525.1, from coordinate 1,067,330 downwards.
CTATGAAAGGCTGCAAGAGCAAAAGGATCTTAAACAGTCTGAATTGGAGGAAAGTCGTCGTTTGAAAAACTTAATCAAAGGGCTAGATGATGATGAAGTCGCTTTTTTGGAATTAGTAGACCAAACTAAAATAGAAATGGAAACTAAGCTTTGGGAAGAGGAAAAGAAAGAAATTCAGGAATTCAGGTTGATTGATCTTTTGATAATTTTTCTTTTTCTGCTATTTGTTGAAACATTATAGGATACTTTAAAGAAGGAAGGATAGGAAATAATTTGGAAAAGGGGAGATACGAATATTTCACTTAGCTATTGCATCCCTTAAAAAGAATAATAGTTTTAAAAAAATTATTAAATGCAATCATGATATGTTGTTTTATGATTTTTTATGGTTCTTTCTTCCTTGTGATTCTTTCTTATGATTTTTTTTCTTATGATTAATTTTTCTTATGATTAAAATTTTTTTATTATAAAATCCTTTAAAAAAATAGAGATTGATTATTACCTTCTTCATCACTGTATCATAGTTTAATCCATGTAATATTTCTAATTGAAAAAAATAATGTTATTTCTTTGATGATAATTTTATCTAAAATTGGTTTTAACCATAAGAAAATGAAGTTTTTGTCATAGACAATTTTCACTGAAGAGGTAATAAGTTATTAAATGTAGCTATACTATTTAGTTATATTGTAATTCTTTTTTTCTATTTTTTAACAACAAAAGACGTGCTGTATCCACTTTGACAGATGAAGAGGAAGAAGCCAAGCTGCAGCATCTAAGACGCACGCTCAATCTACCAACTTCAGGATCATCTAAAAAGAGTCAGCAATCGTTACTTGCTGGTGCACTGAAACGAAAAGCGTATGTCTTTTTTAAACTGCTTGAATTTCTTTTAATTTCGTAACAAATAAAAATAAAAATGTTGAATCCTTTGACAAAAAATGTAATTTTATTAATGTCTTTTTTTTTTTTTTTGTATTCTACTATTTGGATATTTGCTATTACTGAAAACACTTTGATTCTTTCTATTTACTAATTACAATTATATTGTGTTAGAACTGACTTAAGACTTTATTTATAATTATGATAATCATGAATGAATGATTTAATTTATTGAATTCTTTATTTCCTGAAGAAATCTTAAAATAATTAATATTAATAGATGTTTTCTATTTACATCTACTGTACTTTACTGTAAGATTTAATATGATATTGAAGCCTAAGTTTTCAATTATCCTGATTTTCTTCTCAGAGTTTTTTAAATGTCCCTACCCACTTGAAAGTTATTATTTGCTGGATCAATGTCACTAAATTTTAATTTGTACTAGGCAGGGGGGGGGGGACTGTTAGATCTGACACTAAAACATTTTTAAAGGGGGGGGGAGGTTTTTCAAAACTTATTTTCTTAGGACTTAGATTCTATTATTGTATAAGGATTATTATTTTTCTTCTTTTTATAACTCTTAGAGAATTTTTTTCCCAATAAAATTTACATTTACATATAAAAATTTGCCCTATTTCAGAGAGTAACTGAGTATGAAAATTGGGAAATTATTTTTTATATATATAAAGGACCACTAAAATGAATTTTTTCAGAATTGAATTAAAAAATAAAACATTTTAAAGGGTTTTCATCATAATATTAAAGCATATTGTTGCACAAATATTAGTTTAACATCATTTTAAGAAGAAAAAAAAAAACTCTTCAATGATTAAAAAAAATTAATGAATGCATTTTTATTTTTTTATTTTTAGTGACTTTCGAAAAGTGTGTCAGTTTTTATTATAACTAATTTCAAAACAATATTATTGCTTCATTATTTCATTCAATCATGTTATTTTACTGCTGTTAAAGTCACCAAAGAAGGGAGAAGGCTTGATTTGATGTAATTTAAACATTTAAAAAAATTTACAGTTTATTAAATAAGATTCTTTATTTGGCGAGTTTTATTCAATTTTGAAGTAATGAGATATATTGTATTGCATTGACATCATAAAAAGCTTTTTTTTTTTAATTTCTTCAATTGTCATTTTTAAAATTTTTATTTTGATTCTAAATACAATTTTTTTTTATTTACGATTTTGTTTCTGTTATTTATGGAAACAAAAATTTGTTTAAAGCATTTACATTTCTTCTTAAAATAAACAATTATGTATATCTTTAATTTTTAAGTAAGATTTTTGTTTATAGGTTAAAAGGAAAGTTTTTATTATATTTTTTAATTATTAAACATTAGAGAGAAAAAAAAAGGCTTTTACTTAGCCTTGAAAGTACAAAAACAATAAGACTTTTTTTATAATCTGACCATTTCTAAACTCTGCTGCTTTCTATTTAAAATGACATTAAAAAAAGTCATTTAGAGCATGGTATTACTCTATTGTCAATATCATGGAAGTTTTACCAATCTTCAATAATCGACGTTCTGGAATAGTTTAATTTTTTGCTTTACAAGACTTCAAATAAAATTACTAAACATAATGAATTAGTGTTGGAGAAAGTTTCCGGCCATAAGTACTGCTAAATCTTTCTATATTAGGTGTGTCAAACCTTATTTGTTGTTGCATATATGAAAATCAAATACAAGAGTTTTGATCATACTATGCTTCTGATAATGATATTTTCAGAATTGATGTATCAATCTAAAGGAGTTACTAATTTGATTTTTAAAAAAGTACTGATCTTTATAGTTAATCTTGTAAAAGTTGACTTAATTTTTTTGACATTGGTAATTTGATCATTTTTAGATTTTATCGAAACCAAAAAGATTTCATTTCTTTTACAATGGAAGATTTGCAAATAAAGAAATAAATATTAACATTTAAAGGATACTCTTCTATAATTTATCCCCCTTCCAAGAAAATAATAATAATGAATACCAACAATTCGTTATTATGAAACAGAAAACATCCTATGCTTAGAAAATATGCAATTTAAGTATGAATGCATGAGCAATGGCGCTTAATTTCTTTGGCTGAAGTGCTTAGAAAGGTTTAATTTTTGCAGTAATTTCTCACTGCCTCCTTTTCAATGTTAAAGCACTTCTAAAAGTTGATTAACTTACAATTTTAAACTTATAATATCAACAAGTTTATTAAATTTTTTTAGAAATATGACTCAAATTTTTTCTTAGGTCCAGTTCACTTAGTCCAGAGAAGAAAGAAAATTCAAATACAGGTAATTTCTTCTCATTATTATTTTACTTCTTATGAAAATATTAGTTGTTAAAGGAAAATCATTAGAGTTTTACTTAAAAATAAACTCTATATATAATGAGGCTGCTTTGGCATTATTTATTTATTTATGTAAACATATCTTCCAGGGTCTAGATACCCAATTAATAGATCAATTTATTTATCTTCAGTGCACTGATTGAATTTAAAATTTTATAAACCTTTTATATTAAATAGATAAAATAATAGATTTTATAAACCTTTTATATTAATAGATTATATACTTTGTACCAAATAACAAAATAGTTATCTTTCTGTCAATTTATTCTTTTATTTATGCCTGCCATACTAAGATTTTTATTTCTTTTAATGAATGAATATTTATTCAGCACAATTTCTGCCAGATCACAAAGTGTATCACTAAAAATAAACAAAAAATTTCAAATGAATAAGTTTGGTTATTTTCTAGCAATTTGATCAGCAAGCTGATCATTTCATTACATCATTTAACTTTTCTTATATATTTTTTTATGTATACATCATTTAACTTTTCTTATATTTTTTTTATGTATACATCATTTAACTTTTCTTATATTCAGGTGAGTAACATTTTAATGAAGTTTTATTTTATTTTAAAACTTAATTATGATAAAAAGGAAAGAAGAAATTCCTTTTGAAATTGAGAAATGCTGTTAAAAAATTATCTAAAAAAATATAGGAAGAAAATGGTATGTTAATGTCTTTCAAAATCAAAAAATTTGTATTAAATGCAGAAAAAAATAATCGTAAAACGGTTGTTTGTTGAATGAAAATACAAGCATTTGTTTGTGGAGATACTATAAATGAAAGGTAAGTTACAAGCCATCAGCTTTCAGAAGTATTCATTTTCTAAAAGGATTCATTCATAATTCATGATCCACCAGTAAAGCATAACATAATTACTTCTTTTAAGCATGATCTTTAAGATAGCTTCAATCTATAGTCGAAACTTCTGACGCATAAGTCACTCTCAGCCATTATTAATTATCTACAATTAGCTTTTACCCACAACTTCATATGCATGGAAATTTTGATGTTTATTTTTGAAAATTGACAGGTTAATCACAATGTAAAATGTTATCAAACCGTATGCATGTGAAATTTTCAACGTCGATTAGAGCAACACAAAAATGTGAATTTTAAACAACAATTAAGGGAATGCAGTGCAGATTAGAAATGTTTAATTTCAATTAATCTGTGCTATTTTTATTCAAAAGTACTTCTGAAGGAATCGAAAGATATATTAATTAGCAATGTTTAATTTTAAATTTATCAAACACTGAAAATAAACAGAATCGTGTGAAATAATTGGTCAAAAACATGTTACAGTTAACCTCATTAGCATGAGAGGGAAAAACTATGTACTTAAAACTATAAGGGTACGTTTCCGTTTGCCGGGCGAAAACGAACAATCTCCAAAGAAATTTGAGAAAATTTGATGGAATTACATTATTTGATAACGGAAATATACCATTATAAGCGTATATGAAAAATATATAGCTTACATAAATACTATTTAATTTAAAAAACTCACAATGGAACAGCTTTAATATACAGTCATTTTCGAAAGAAAAAAAAGTTGTTCAACAAATTTTAGTGAAATGGCCGAATATGGCGCGAACGGCAGCAATAGCATTTCCAATCGTAAAGTTTCGATGAACGTAGCTGCAAATTAACGAAAACACAGAAAAAATAATCAATAAATGCAGCAATGTGGAATGCACTTTAAAAATTTAATTGTAAAATAATGGAAGGTTAAAGGAATACATACAGCGGGGGGGGGGGATCGAGAAAGGAACAGGAAAGATCGGATTATATTAACATAGAACTACGTAAGAAAAAGAAGAAAAAAAGGAATAGATCTGTTCGTAATAGCTTCACTACTGCAGGCTGATGCTTTTCTGAAGAAGAAATTGGAAAGAATAAATGCACTTTCTCAGTTTAACTAATTTTTCTTATTAGCAGGAAATGATTAAAAAATTTCTATTTAAAAAAAAGCTGAACTTTTCAGTGATGAAAACGTCTTTCTGACGGAAATCCATAAAAAGAACAATAAACCACAAAGAATTCCATTAGAATGTAAGATAATATTAAAATGAAAAATGGTGAAATAAAGATAAACAAAACAATTCAAAAAGCTCCGGTAGGTGTTTTCAGATTTTTTTTTTTCTTTTTTTTTTTCTTCCTGCTCTAATGAAATTTGCAAGCAGACGATTTAGAACACATTAAAGTAATTGCTCCTTTATGGGAATACATAATTTTTATTAAAATAATCCTAATTTATTAAAACAAATAATTGTTTTTATTAAAATAATCCTCTTAATAGAATAATTACCTGAAATAAAACAAATGGCATTGTGCATGGGTGAATTTCAGTGTCATTTTCTACATGAGTTGGGGTAACGCAGTACAGAATAGAAATTTTTATTTCCTTTTTTATGTTTTATTTTAATACAAAAGTACTTCGTAATGAATCCAAAAGATTGATTAATTAACGATATTTGATTTTAAATGCATCAAACTCTAAGAAAACAAACAGAAACATTTGAAATAATTGCTGGAAAATATGTTGAGCCTAATCTCATTCGAATGTGAAAAAAACAAAACAAATCTGAGTCTTTCTCATTTGGCAGTGGAAAAGATTTTTGGCGGGAAAGTTAGTTTTTAATTAATAAAAAATTAACCATTCAATTAACCGGAATAAATATTATCCTATGTTCTTTTCTAGACTATAATCTATTTCTGGGCTAAATTTCATCCAATTTCATTCAGCTGTTCTTGCGTGATGGACTAATATCATCCATCCACCCATCCAGACTTTCACATATAATAGTAGTATAGATAATTTGTTTGAATATTATTATGTAATAAATCATTACGTAAGTAAAATTAGTCTTTATAAAGTCAATGAAGAGAAAATTCCCTTTTTCTCGTTTTTTCGAGTGACTCTGATTACCTTGAGATTTTAAAGTGTAGAATTAGTGGCACCTTATGCTTTAATAATATATGTATTTCAAAAAATTAGAATCAGATTACTTATACTTGAAAAAAATTGCAAAATAATTCATTTTCAGAATATTAAGTATAAATCAGTGTTTTATGTATTGAAAAGTTTACATTATTTTTACTGTAAATTCCATGAAGCATGCATTAACATATGTTTTTGTGTTTACTTTTATAGATAAAGCTCAGGAAACCAAAAGTGAAAGGGATGAACCTGTCATTAAACGACCTTCCAAACCTATTAATACAATATCATGTCTTGGTGTCTTACCTGGTCTTGGTGCCTATTATTCTGATAGCAGTGATTCTGAAAATACTTCAGATTCAGAAGTTGAGAGAGAAAATGACTACGATTTAGTTGGAAGGAGGCATGTACATATCCATAAAATTCAAAGTGATAGTTAAAAGAACTGTTAAAAAAAACCTGATTCCTATTATTGTATATTTGAAATTCAGTGTGTGGCATTTACGCTTGTTATGTCGAGCTTGAAAACTCTGTGACTTTTGTTTTTAGTTTTCAGAAATAAAAGTTTTATCGAGGCTTCACACTTTTTCCATATATTTTATTACTGTTTTTATTATTATATTTCTATTTAAATTTATTTTTTACTGTATTTTTAAGGCAAATCTTGAATCAAAATGTGCTGTGTTTTTATTGTGAGTTTTTACACTTTCCCCTATTTATCTTCATATTTCTCAAAATATTCTTTCTTAATTGTAAAAGGAAGATGCTCCATTAGGTATCAATTTCTAGAATTTGAGTTTTTTTGCTTTTGTACCTGAGAAATCTTTTTATAAGATTATTTTCTAAAAGTGTTCTTGCAAGAAAGGAGCTAATAAAAGAAAATGGCATAATATTTTTACAATCCCAATAATTTTCTTTGCAATCTCATAACTTAAAAACAGTTGCTTTCAACTACAAGACAAGTGACAAACTCTAAAACTTTAAGTAGAATAAAAGATATGGTTTTGTTACAACTTAAGTTTAAAATAATGTTTGATTGTAGAAAATTTCTCTTTTTTTTTATAATCTCTTTTACTTACATTTGACTATTAACAATAAAGAGAATCGTCTTATTATTTTCAATTTTTTTTGTTCAAATACAGATAAATGAATTATTTCAGATCATGAAATATTAATGATTTTATTTTGTTCAAGGAGCACACAACATTTATGAGTCATATTCATGAGATTCTATTAAATTTGAAAAAATTTGATGTTGTTTCCACATTTACTTTTGTTGCATCCCATCCATTACAGCTGAAGTTTTATGAGACTTTTGTCCATTTTATGACAGCTCTATCAGCATTTATAAATGCTGAAACATTTTGTCATATCTCTCCTATAACAAGTCTTTACATCTGAAAAAGTGCAACATTAATATTGTTTCACAAATATGTTTATTGCATGCCTCGTGTAAAAATCACATAAACATTTACAAGCCAAATTGCCCTGAAGCAACAGTTTTGTGTACTGGAAGCAATTCTTTCATTGCCAAAATCACATATACATTTGTGAGCCGAATTGTTCACAAGCAACTGGTTTGCATGTTTGAAACAATGCTTTCCTTACCAAACTATTTTAGACAATCAAATTCCTATCTTTTTTTTTTTTTTTTTTTTTTTTTTTGCACATTTTACATAAAGGGTCACATGATGCATTTTTCATTGTTTGTAACAAACCAGCAAGCCAAGCATATTTTATTTTGTACCTATTGATTTAGTTCAAATTTTAATTTAAAATAATTTTTGTTAACTAATTACTTTTGGCTATTCATTCCTTTTACCGAGAATATTAATTATTCATTTCATTTGAATCTCTTGCAAAGAATTTGATATTTGTAGTTGCTTTAAGGAGATGTTTTTCTAATGGGGAAACTTCAAATTGTGATAAATATACACCTTTTTATTTTAGTAGTTTCATTTTTTTTCTTCCATTTGGTTCAAAGGCCTTTCTAGAGTCAAGATGTAACTTTTAGAATCATATTATATCTAATTGCACATTATCAGTGCCAACTTCACTTTTTAATTCCCTAATTTCTGTGATTGGACCTGTAAATCGTTCTTCATTTTGCACCATGTGGTGCAAGTATTTCTCTGCAATTTTGTTTCTACTGAGATTTCAATGTGTACCAAAGATCTGTGTATTTGAGATTTCAATGTGTGTGTAGGGGGAGGGGGGATAAAGATGACTGCAAGTCCTTCAAGCAATGGCAAATGATTCTGTAACTCATAATACACCTGTTTTCTACAGTCAAATTTGATACATCATCAATATTTGCTGCTGAATTAATGTTGAAGGTCATACTTTACTTTTATATTTAGCTGCAATTTCTTATCCACAGTGGAATTAGGGCTTGATATTCTTTAGTTTTGATATTAATATTATACTATTTTGAAGGTCACATTTTGAAAAACTCTTTTTCCACAAAAATTGTACTGGTCATGTTAATCATCTCTTCAGATTGAACAGATTGAATAATTGCTTTCTTTAATCATTTGCCAGTAATATTTCATAAAGTTTGTAATTTGTAATTATCATTTTGTATTCTCCTATTGTGTGCAGCGCATTCAAGACTATTCAAGACTTCATATAATTTCGATTAGAACAGAGTATAAAGTAGAATTCATTATCTGGTATGATGCATTTTATGCAAAAGAACACATATTGATTTAAAACAACAACAACTAAGGAATAAACCTATAAATATTTAATTTATTGAATATATTTGCTAATATACAACTTAATATCTTACAAATCTTTGTTTACAGATTCCATAAAGAAAAATCCTGAGATTAAAAAAAATTTATATTTTAAAAGTTTTTTAACCTAGTAATATAAAATATAAACAGATTTAATTTTCAATTTTCAGCAATATGGCAGAGAAATATGCTGTTTACTACTTATATGAACAACAAAATCTATTTAAAGTATATTGAAACAATAAGAAATATTGCTGCAAATTATGTATAAGAAATGTTTTTTAATTTATTAAAATTACAGAAAATAATTAAAATATGCATGTAAATTAATATCATTAAAAAGATATTTTTTAAAATAGAAAGAGGTATAAAAAATTATTTTTGTGCTGCAATCTTTAAAAAAAAAATTCCATTGGATATAGCTTATGAGTAGCAGGATACTAGAGTGATTCAAGGTTTATTACTCTTATTATACATTAATTTTTATTAAATAATTTATTTCAAGTTGTATAGTTAAAATCTTAACTATATTAAAAGTAATTTCACAACTAAGAGTTTGTAATTTGTCCTTTCTATGTTTTATAATGTTATGTAAGCTGATATATCAATTAAAAAATATCCAATCAAAGGGATACAGCCAGAACATCTTTTTAACTACATATATTAGTAAAATATAGCATAAGATAGAAAAAGAATACTTCTGAAAAAAAATTATTTTTGACATCAAATTTAAAAAAATTTATTGCCAATAAAACTAATGTAAATCAAGTGATTTAAACATTTTTTCCCATTGAATAGGACATATTAGAAAATATAGGTTAAATCAAAATTACTGATAAATTTATCACAAATAAAAGCAATAATAAAATTTATGTTAGATTAACATATTTAAATAATAAATAATTTTATAAATGTTAAGTATAGTGCCAATTATTTATATTACAAAGTATCTTTATATGTTTTATTATACTAATTAAAATATCAAACCCATCAATTACTGTGTTTTTATAAAATAGATATGTAGCGGATTTTTTTTAAAAATCATTTTGGCATGCATTAAAATGATGATTTTTAAGTTAGAAATTTTAATGTTGGTTGCTGAAGATTAATTCTAAAATCCTATTTTGAAGGGCTTTAGTTTACAAACGTGCAAGACATTAATCAAACAAACATGCCTTTTATTAATATTAGGCAGACATTTTCATCGGTCATAGGCCCTCAGATTTTGGCTGTAAATTACAGTTCTCATAGTAAGTTAAGCTGTTCCTGGAAAGATAAGATAATTCTGTGCACCCCCTAAATCTGCTTATCATATTACATACAGAAAAAACACACACATTAAACTATGTATGAAAAATTGTTAGCAATTATGGCATCTACTCTGCACAGATAATATGAGACTGCCTTGGGACTAACTGGGGAAGCTAGCAGAGACTATAACATATGTTGAATTACACACGGAGACAAATTGTCACATAAAACACCCTCACCTTTTGATTGATTATCTGATGTGTGATCATCTATCTTTTCTAATAAAAAAGATATATGTACTCTACAGAGCAAACTGACTTGTATCCATCAAATGGTACATATATAATTTGGAGCATGAGAATCTGCATCTCTGTAACATGTCAATGATGTGGCATATGCCACACAGTCTGCACATGAGATTTTTTTTTTTTTTTTGAAAATTTGATTAATTAAACTGTATTTAAGTATTTTTCCATTAAAAACTTCAAAAATATTGCAAAAAATAAGTTTTATACCATTTTAAATTCTTAAATAAAAAATCTTTTTAATGATATAAATTTAATAATAGTGCAAATTTTTAGCGATTTTATTATTTTTTTTCTTCCTAACTATACTATATATTTTTATATACTATTTTGTTGCACTGAATGTAAACTTGTTTAATTTTGATCCTATTATTGAACACCATTGTTGGAAACTAATGAAGAAAATTTCGAGTTAATATATATGTAGTGTAAAAAATAAATTTTTAAAAATGAAGTTGCAATAATGTAAATTTAGAAGACAGAGGAAATGCACATTTTATATTCTTTAATAATGCTGGGATTTGATGGAACTATTACCATTAAAAATGTTCTTGTGATCTATAATCAGAACTTAAATTAGGCTAGTAAAATAATATTATTAGCGGAATCATGAATATTAGGCTATACCTAAATGATTTACTGAAAACAAATAAAAACAATATTCTTGGCAAATCAACTAGTCGCCTGAGGTAACTAGTCTCAGACTATTATTCTATCATTTTCTCACTACATCTCTTATAGTATATACAATATTAATAATTTATTAGAGATGAAATGGTAATTATTGAATACAGCTTTTGTATACTATATTACATACTCCATAAAATATGATTCGAAAAATATTGTGCTCATTTGATTGTTCAAAAATAGATTTCAGGTAATATATGGCAATCGTATAACATTAATTTAAAAAGTAATGAAAAAAAGTGAGAAAAAAAAAGATTTCTGAAAGTTATGCAAAAAAGAAAAGAAAAAAATATTGATAAAAAATTCAGTTTCTGATAAATTTCGAATTTTTTTCAGCTTTTAAGTAAATTTTTCTACTTAAACCAATGAATTTTAATATTTATAGGAATCTCGCAGTTTGATACTGCTGAATTAATAAAATTTATGATTGGAGTTTTAACATACATATTATGTAATCTTTTATTAAATATTAGGATTAATTTTTAATTAGTTAATTTAATGTGCAAGAATATTAAAACACGTTTTAATGTTAAAAAAATTTGAAGCATTGTTTTAGAGATTTTGAAATTTCTTTATAATTCCCTTGAGTTCCTTCATCAGAAAATTAATTATTTGTAAATAAAATCTTAAAATCATTTTTGTATTCATCTCTTACTTTTCCATAAATTATAAATAAAATAAAATAAGAACTTAGAAATTAAGTTTCATATTCAAATAATATAGTGGATTCGGTACATCATTCTACATGTTTACAAATATGTGTGTGTTCATACGGTGGTATAGTTAGGTAAATGGCCCGGAGTATAATATACATTTTGATCATGGTAGGCATAATTTTTTAACCGTTTAATGAGAATTGGATATAGAAATTTACATAAATGTTGTGCCCCTGTTACCTTCTATATCCATGCCTACTTTGCACATCCCCCTTATACTGCTATACAATTATTTTCGTACCACAAAGAAATTAGGTTCATAATGCCAATATTTTATTATTCTATATTCAAGGAAATAAATTTCTATTCAAAGATTGGTGAATTTTCCAATCATACTTAATAATGCATACTTAATCAAAAGTCATCTTATACAATTAGGGCAATTGTTTATCTATTTAAGCATTACACTGCATAGGAGAGTATATGCAAATTAGTTACATTTTTGCCTTTATTAACTTAAATATCAATTTGTAACATTTATTTCCCATGACTTGTGTAGATTTATTTACCAAAAAACTTAAACTATACATTCAAGTTTTAATAATTGTATTTGATTTTTTAAAAATTTTCTTTTAATGTTCTATTATTTTTTTCTACATTTAGAAGTGATTTTTACAGCTACTATGGATAAAATTTTTAAAAAATGTAGCCAGGCCAATACATTGTGATTTAACAGTATTTAAAGTTTTAATCGATTTAAATAATTTTATGTTTAATTTTGGTAACACTTAAATGTAAAATGGGAAAAAGATGTATAAAAATGTCTGTATTCAAAGTTAGTTTTCTGATAAAAATTTAAAGTCAACAAATGTGAGGATAGAGTTGAGCAGGGGGAAAAAATGCTCCAGATGCAGGGCTCTATGATAATTTGCCTTTTGTTTTGTTAGATAGCATACACACAGATTGTGATGTAAAAATAAATAATTCGCTTTTTCTTTTCTTTTCTTTTTTTTAGGATGAAATTCTCCCGTTTGTCTACTTCTGTCGTTATCTGTAAAAGCAATGTATTTTGAAAACGGTGAGTTTATTAAAATTCTATCATTTTGAATATTTTTTGGTCTACAGAAACTACATTTATTTAGAAGTAGCATTTTATTCTCCAAGGAATTCTTATAGAAGTAAGTATTTTAACATGTTCACACACACACACAAAATCAGACACAGCTTATTATTCTAACATCACAACTAATTATCTCACAATAAAATGTAAATACTACTCATTGTAGAAATATGTGTTCTATAAATATATGAAACATTTTTCGCACAAAGGGTGGATCATATTAAGATTTGCATAAATTAGTTGAATTCTTTTTAATGTCAACATCCGACTTGGAATCTGTACACGAATTCTCCAAGTACATATGTTTGGTAAATTTGAGTAAATGATGATAAATTGATGGATTATAAACGATAAATTTTCACTTTCTAATTCTAAATAAGAGTAGGATATAAAATATCTTTGAAAATAATTTTTATTTTACATTAAAATACTAAATAAAGAGAAGCTAGCGTAGATGTGCCCTAACATGAATTAAGTTGACATATTTTTAAAGAGAATGTAATTCCAAGTCAAATACCATATTTTTCTTAATTTTAGTTTTTTTTTTTTAGATTGCGGAAATAATAAATATTAATTTTTGGCAGACTGTACTAAAAAAAGTTATGCAGTTCCACAAATATATAATTTATTCAACGACGAATTTAGTCATTTTGTGGCCATAGACGATGCATATTATGAGACTTCTATTTTAATAAATTGTACGATTTAGTTTAGCATTCCAATACATTTTTCACTTTATCAACATAATAATTATTTATTTTAGATTAACTTTTTATTTTATTAATTTTTCAACCTATATAATATGATTAAAAATTGTTCGATATTCACATTTTCACAATGAAGCGGAGTGTCAGCATTAATGTTGTTGTTTCTTGTGGCGCTTGCCATGGACAAGCTCTCTGAGGTAGCTAATCAGCGTCTCTTGTTTTGTGGTAGCACTAACTAGAGCCAAGAGTACTTTTGCTACTCATTTATCCTATTTGCTTGCACAGCCGCTTTTTACAGGGGGACACTTTCACACACCTTATAGACAGAACACAGAACAACCATACCCGAACCCGGAACTCCCAGATAACGAGGAAGACGCGCTACCCCACTGCCAGGACGCCGGCATCGGCATTTATAAGCATTATATTAATTAAATCAATGTTTGAAATGTATAGGAGTTTCATCAAATAGATTAAAAAAAGTGTTAATAGTATCTTAATATTTTATAATTCTTAGAATTTGTATTTTTATTTAAAAAATTTCATTTCTCGATTATAAAAGCAATGTTTTTTAATTAACCTGTCCAACATCTCCCTTTTAGCTTAGCAACCATAGAGGAAATCTGCCACTGAGTTTATTAATACTAAAATGCAAATTCTCAAATGAAGGATAAATGTTGTCTCCCAAAAATATCATACTTTGTATTATTATAAAACGCAAAACAAAACTATTTATTTGTTATTATTATTTTCATCTTTTTAATAAGGAATTTAAAATAATCATTTTATTTTAAGTGCATGTGCATTTTTAACTTTTTTTTCCTATGTGAGAATTTGAAATACTGAAAAATAGAAAAATAAATTTTAGAAAATCACGAGAATTATTTCAGTTCAGTTAATTATTGTATTTCGATTTTTATTTTGTAGTTTTATGTTTTTCGTTCATTATATTTATGATTTTCTTTTAAATCTTGGACCATTTCTGTTCTGACCTAGTCAACAAATACGAACACAAAGTTGAACTGTGATTAGAAACGCATCTGTTTTCGATATTGTAAAGCACTTGCAGGTAAGTTTATGGTGTTAAATTACATGTGGCTTTATGGAGTTAAATTGACGTATTTTCACTTTTAAATTTGGAAATTTGACGTATTTTCACTTTTTAAACCTCTTCGAGTTCAAGATCACCGAGTCTTTAGGGAACACACTAACTGAAAAATGCTTTGAACTAGACAGATGAAATTTAGTATAAAGTCTTTATACTATATTAGTAGTTTTCTTTCAAAGTGTCAGTGAAATTCATTTCAGAGAAGTCTGTCTCTTGAACTGTCTGAATTTATATTAACATCATAATTACAAAATGAAAAGAGTGAGATGAATAAAATTTCGTAACACAGATTTAACATTTAAAGTAATAGATTTCAAGTTAAAAATCCATCAAAATGTGGACTTCCTCTCAGCTTTGCATTCACATATTTGTGAACGCGATAACTCAAAAAAAGCAATGACTTAAATATATCAAATTTGGTTTGTGACATTATGATTGAAATTGTAGTTTTGTGGCAAACTTAAGTTTCAAACGGTTGAAGAAATCACGTCTAAAGCAAATATTTCATTTTATTTCACTGTGACAGCTTGACAAGAGTTAATATAAAACAAGTGATATAAAAAAAATTAAGAAAATTTCTACTTAGGTAAAAAAAAAATTAATTATTATTTTAGTTACTTTTTATTAAATAATTACAATTAATATAAATGATTAATCAAAATATCATATTTTGATCAAACAAAATCGAGTTCGTGTCCGTTAAAAATTATTCAGAACACACTCAATTGGTGTTGAGTTTACAACGCCAATTGAGGCAACGCAAATGTGAGAATTTTCTATGCCAGTTGGGGTAACGCAATACAGATTAGAAATTTTTAATTTTTTTTTATTCTACATTATTTTAATTCGAAAGTTCTTCGAAATGAATCCGAAAAATCGATAATCGATAACAGTGTTTCATTTTAAATGCCTCAAACATCATGAAAATAAACAGAGTTTGAAATAATCCGCTGAAAACTTTTTAGGCCTAACCTCATTAGTGTGGGGAAAAAACAAACTGAATTCGTTGCTTGTGGCGGGGAAATGAAGATTTTTGGAGAAAAAGTTAGCTTTAAATTAATTAATTAATATTTGAAAAAACTGTATTAACATCAAATGTCAACCACTATAAGTTTTTAAAATTTTTGTTGAACTTGAGTGGATGAATAAAGATTATATTATTAACGATTGTGTGTGTGTGTATATATATATATATATGTGTGTGTGTGTGTGTGT
>JAOUZG010036525.1:1005089-1051355 GCA_026289955.1 Argiope argentata | reverse complement strand
TGTGTGTGTGTGTGTGTGTGTGTGTGTGTGTGTGTGTGTGTGTGTGTGTTACCGTTAAAATATGAAATCCGTTATTTTATAGAATACCTAGTTATTCCATGAAATAACTGATCATGTCCGTTAAAGTGTATAACTCCCTTGTATTTCATGGTTTAATTAGTTATTTTATAGAATAGCGATCTGCAGCCGGGTAAAGTGTAAAATAGTCTATATTATATTCCTCAAAGTTTAGGTACTGGTCAGGGATTTAAAAAATGTTCGTGTAAAACCCAGTGTGTCAACAAAAAATGTTTTTGTTTTAGAAATAATGTTCTTTGTAATTCCAAGTGTCATTTTAGTAATCCTTGTTGTAACAAATGATTTTATGGTACGTTTCCATAAATACCATTTATACGCTGCATAAATTAGATAAATTGCTTCTTTTTCATTTCAATTGTCTATCATTAGTTTATTTATAGAATACCTAGTTATTCCATTTTAGATAACTTTTTTATTTTACACTTTAACTGTCTCTCAGTAGTTAATTTATAGAATAACTAGTTATTTCATAAAATAACTAGTTATAGTGTCAAATGAATAACATATCATACACTTTATCGGACATGGTCGGTTATTTCATGGAATAACTAGGTATTCTATGAAATAACTGCATTATATACTTTAACGGTAACACACACACACGCGCGGCGCTCACACACACACACAACCGTTAGAAGAAAGACAGCGTGGAAAATTTTGGGGAGACTTCTTTCGCTGATTTGAATTCTACTTGTCTATCTCTGATTGCGATAGCCAAAAAATAATTAGAGAAATAATTTAATATATAGTCTTTATATCAAATTTGTAAATTTCTACCAAATTTTGAACCAAGTTCCCCAAAGGGAAAGTATGTTAGTCCAGCTGTCCAAGTACTAGATAACTAAAAACGTAAAGATCTAACACTAAATAGATAAAATTTTATACAGATATTCAGCATCTGTGATGTAAATCTGCATGAAATTTGGAACCATATATGTTTAGGAATTGACCATCTATCGATCTGTACTTTTCAGTGCGTTTAAAGACAATTATTCACAATTGCAGCAATTTAGGTATGTGTAATTTGATTCATACTTTTAGCATCTGAAAAATTTATCGTTATCAAATTTTAAACTTGTTCAGAGTTCGTATTGGGTATAATAAAAAGAATTAAATATTTTGTGTGTGTATTTTTCTGCAAATATGGTGATTAGATATGGTATAAATATTTTTCTTCAAACAATGTCTCAATCATTTGATACAATTCTTCTTATAAATCTTCAATTTTCCATTATAAGTCACTACTGATTTTGAAGATTTGTATCACATTCAAAAAATCGATCTATTTCAGCTTCTATTATTTATGGTTAAATACATCTTACAATTGAAAAAAATAACATTTTATATTTGTTTTATTGAAATATTTTTTGTAAATTTTAAAATTATTTTTATCTATAAATTGTTTAAATTTTTTTAATATTTATTTTAACAGAATGAAATCGTCAAGAAATTCCAGAATCATACTATTCATCTGGAAATTATCTTCATTTCATGAAGATGCACAAAGATAAATTGTGAAGGAAACCACAAGGAAAATTTATATAGTAGCATAGAATGTAGCAACAAATATTCAGACTTATTTCAATATCTAGCAACTCTCAATCACAAATAGAATTTTCCTGTCTAACTTGGATCTGTTAAACTTTAATGGATCTGTTAACATTCAATCTATGAAACTTTATTCACCACGTCTAAAAAGAAGCAATTAGACAAGCAATTGTTGAAAAAGGTTGTAAGGGTATACCAACGTTCTAACCTAACTGAAGAAGCTGAATTCAGGAGTATTGTCTGTATGTTGTGCCCATAATCTACAATAAGCAATATCAGATGCAATAAACAGCATGTGTCACATTTGGAAGTGAGAGATGCATAAAAGATTCCTTTAATTCCTGACCAAAAAGAAAATATTTTGTTGCACAAAAGTTCCACCCATACCAGAAACCAGAAAATTCTTGGATGGATATCTTGGATAATTCTTGGAATGGATATCCTAATGTCTGGAATGGATATGTATTTGAAGAATAAATGTATAATTCTGAAATAAGATCCATTACAGTGGTAAGCTATAAATAAATTAAGATTTTCAAGGTTATGTAAATAAGTGGAAAGAAAGTATTTACCAGCCATTTCTGTTCCTAAATTTTTAATTGCTGGTAGCTGGAAAGAAAGGAAATCTGTTGAGATACAAAAAGCTATCGAAATAATTTTTAAATAGAAATTGATAATAATTGAAGTTGCAAAATAAATGCATGTCTTTTAAAATTAATATCATTAAAATCTGCTGTTAATATTTATTTACTTATTTTTTGAAATTTTTTATTTTTACTTCTGTTAAGGAATTTGCACAATAAATGTGAATGGGAAAATGTCTTTTATTTTTATTGCTTTGTATCAAATTTAATAAAAACCATTTTCTTGAATGCAAACGATTTTGTTTATTTTAATTTATTTTTTATAAGTTACAGATAACTTTTTTTTTTGGCAAATATTGACATATTTCATATAATGCAATCATGGGCATTTTACAAAAATGCATCTAGATATTAATTTTAAAAATATATTTCTATATTTTTCCTCTAAAGAGTAACATTTTCGATCATTGAATACCTTTATTATGGCACATTATTGATTTGGGGTTTTATTATCTGTCTACATAAAAAAACAGCTGAAAGAAACTTTTAATATTTTAGAAATAAAAAAATAATTTTTTTCGTTACAATTTAATAAACTTTAAATACGTGGTATTAATTAAAATCTTAAAAATTAAATTTGAGATTATTGTACTTTCCTTAAAATTATAAATCTTTTTTTATTATTTTATTTTTTTGAAATATTCATAACGACGGAAAAGGCAAAAGTTGTGTATAAATCATAAAATTATGCAGCTTGCCTAGAAATTGTATTATTATTAATTAGACTATCTAATTAATGGAATTCTTTCTCGCTATACTTAATAAAACATGACAATATTTAATTAAACATGACATCTAATTTGGAGTGGCCCTCAATAGATAAAGAATTCACTGTTCTAAGCTTACTTACTGTAACAGCAGACGTGACTGATTTAAAATAGATTGTTTAAAAAATATTTAATCTTTGAAATAATTAAGGTAAGTGTATACTGCTGCCTGAATAATTAAAAACTTTTGATACATAAAAGTTTTCTTTAAAATGAGAGAAAAAAAAAGATAAAAGGATTAAACAAAACTTACTGCATTATCGAAAGTCAAAGAATTGCCGAGAGCTTGTCGATGGAGGGTGGGGGGAGGGGGAGACAAATCTGATAGGAGGACAAATGCAATTTCTGTAACTTAGCTTCAGAATAACTCATAATAATAATTTTATATTTTAATTATAGCCAGTTAAATATCAATTGGCCCATTAAAATTCTTTACCTTTTTGTTTTTCTATTTAAAAGCTGATCTAATTTTTCTTTCATTTTTTTAAAAATCTGCAATTGTAAAAAGAAATGCTCATTATTTTAGTTTCCTTTACTGACCATCAAAAGATTCTTTTTATTTGATCAGATTTTTAATGAGTGTTAAAATTTCACTGCACAGAGATTTTATTCTTAAAAAATATGTACAGTTATATTTCATTCTAAATTTTAGCATATAATATCGAAAGATAAGTTGTGGGAATTGGAATCATGTAAATATTTAGTCGGAATTTAACGAGGAATACACTTAAATTTATTTCGAATTTAACAAAAATTCTTAATTTTTTTATTCTTTTAATATGAAATACTTCAATAATAATAAAAAGGAATTAATCAAATATTAATTAAATTTATAGCAATTTCTAAATGCCTGTTATTAGTTGATAATGACAAATGCAAAATGATACTTAATAAAATAAAATTAATTAATCTGAAAATTTAAAATAAGAGGTTTTCCTGATTAGTTAATTTTCTCGATAATGAGAAATACTTTTACACTATATAATTATATGAAAAGAATTAATTGCATAGGCACTCAAAAGATAAACATGGAAAAGATAAATAATATATCATTTTTTATAAAATCTTTCTAATTCAAAAATAAAGCAAAAAAAAAAAAAAAATCTTTGACAGTGACACCTTAAAAAATATTCAACCTTCCATCATCTTCAAGCAAGAAACTTTTAATTAAATAATTTTCTGTAGATTCTTTCTCTTTGTTAATCCAGTTTTTAAGATCGGAGCAACTCGATTTTGTTGAATTAATTTGGAATATTCACACTATTGCGTCTTTTAGCATAATTAGTGTGAAAGCATTCTTGATCAACAACGCATTCAACTTTTTATCAATTTTGCCTGGATTACATTCAATGCTAACTGAACGAATTCACACTCTTATAATGGAAATTATAAAATGAGTGTAGAAACAAAGTTTAATCGATATTATATATTTCAGAAGAATGAATAATTAATTTTAAAAATTTATATGCTTTCTAAAAATCCGTTGTTGTTTTTTAAAGCATAATCACCTACCTAAAATAATTTACAGCAGAACAAAAATTGACTTCTGTTCAGTCATAGTTAATATAGAAGTTGGAAACGATGCGATGATGCTGTTTTTTAAGAAGGCCAGAGAAGATATTTTGTAAATATGCGTACAAGCTTATTCGTTTATGTAATTTTTAGTAAGATAGAAATGAATTGCTTAAACATTAGTTTCCGCCATGAAATTAATGTGTTTCTTTAGACTAAAAAAACCAATATATTTTATTGAAAAAGAATTAGATCTTGAATTTGAAATATCATTTTCATTCTTAGGCGCATGTTCTTATTGATAAGTGCCTCTTGGTGCTATTGCAGACTAATAGTTTTCTCTCCCCTCCCTGAATTTTTGTTCTCAATTAGATATTGGTGGGGTTTTTTTTATGTATTATATAAAAATATCCTTTGAAAAACTATTTTAATTATCTATAAGTATTCTATGAATACTTATTTTAATTAATTAATTTTAAAGTGCGTCTCAATTCAAAATTTAGACACTTTTGCAATTATATAGTTCTTATCTTGTAGAATAATCTAAGAAAAAAATACATTTCCCTTTTACTTTGTTATAATACAGAATTCACGAAATCTAAATGCTAATTCTTTTAATAAGTTTAAGGCATGTTTAGGAAAGTTCTTTAGTTCAACTTAAAAAAAGAAAAAACAATCTACAATATCATCTTTACTTTTCCATCTTTTGTGATTATTAAAATTTTATTAGTGAAATAATTGACGTGTAATAAAATAGATTTCACAGAAAAATATTGGCATAAAAGACACCTGCATGTATTTTTTGAAGACGTTATAATTTGTTATGGTGCATGTAGAGTCTACCAGAACAAGGTGTAACTTAGTTATAGAAAGCATTCTGTCAATAATCATCTTATATTTTTATGGAATCGCAACGAACAAAATGCCATTAAAAAATTAAACACCAAAACGATGACTTAAAATTTCCAAAAAAAAAAAAAAAAATGAAATCTACGATCACAAATTTTAAGCTATCACGTGAGAACATTATTATTTTTAAGAAATTATTTGTCTTATTTAGTTTAAGTTATTAAGCAGTTTAAACCAGTTGGGAAAGGGAATACTGGTAAAAACAGGTCAACAATTTAAAAATGTATTGGCTTTCTAAGAAGCATAAGTAATAATAATACTGCAATTCTAGCAAAATCGGCGAAAGCACAATCGGCGAAAAATACAACATATTATTCATTTGTCAGTTATTATGCCGAAAGTGACATTTGAATTAGCTTCATAAACCATACAGCATCCTTCGGACACGAGTAATTACTTCATAATCCAGATAACATCCTCCAGACACGAATGATTACTTTTGTCTAGCGGCTTTATTACTTGACTACAAATCTTAATGTCGCGAGTCCGGTCCTATCGCTCGTCAACTACCATTTCCCACAATGGTGACTAAGGCGTGATGTAAGCAACTTTCTACATCTTTTATGGCGTTCTCTACCAGCAGCAAAAGTCGCCAGGCGTTTTAAATACAATAGCCAACATCACCAACAACAGCTCGCACACGCTCGCCATACGTTTGGCGAAAAATACCTCGATCGTCTCATCCACGACTCATTGGAGGAAGAGTATGTAATGAAAACTTCATAAACCAGATAACATCCTCCGGACACGAGTAATTACTTTTTTCTAGTAGCTATGTTACTTGGCTACAAATCCTAACGTTGGGAGTTCGGTCCTGAGCTACAATTCCCCCAAAAGATATCTGAAACTATGTGGACTTAATACCACCGACATCTGTTGCACCGATTTCTTAAAAGATCGACTAAAAAGAATCAGCAAAATGCAACATTTTATTGATTTGTCATCTTGTCAACTATTTTACCATATGTAACTATTTTGCTGCCTTTTTACTGTATTTCGATGGTTTATAACATATTTACTTTAATATAGTTTTAAATTATCACACTTCTTAATGCCCAGTTCCCCGTAACCATTCCGATCCAAAGCAATGAACATTTTTGCCGACAGAATTCATATTTTATTGCACCAACAGGGAAACAACAGCATCAAAGGAAATCCCAACTCAGACACAAATTGCCCTAGGCACGAACTCGATATCTGAGGGTTGGTAGCCGAGTAACATATCCATTAGACCAAAAATGAAACTTCGGTTCGCGAGGGCATTATCTGGCTTATAAAACTTTGACCACATATTCTCTCACTAGCGAGTCGGTGGTTAGACGAACTATACAATTGCGCTAACCGCATGGAGAGCGTGTGTGAGTCGTTGATGCTGATGGTGGTTGATGATTTTTGATGTTGTATTTAATCCACCTGAGGACTTTTACTTCTCATAGAGGACTCCACAACATCTGCACGAAAATTGTTTATTCAAGGTCGCAGGTCACCATTTTGAGAGCGGGTAGGCTAGGACCGAACTCTCAACATTAGGGTTTCCAGCCGGCTAACGCAAGCACTATACGAAAGTAATTATGTGTGTAATGGTAGTTGTTATCTGGCTTAAGGAGAATTCACCGCAATTGTAACCTCCAGCTAATTCGTGAAAGAGAATATAATCAATCACCATCCCAGGTATCAAAGCCTGTTGTATACTATTGTGAGATATTATGATATTAAGCAATATCCCACAATATAAAACAGTATTGCAAATATTGATCAATGTCATATAATATTGTGCAATATTTGTGTGCTGCTAGGAATAAATATAAAATAATAACCAGCAGAAATCATTTCCTAAACGGCAAAGCAGATGCGGATTGCCCTGAGACTGTACTCCCTATCTGATGGTTAGTAGTTGAGGAACATATCCGGTCGACCAAAAGCGAAACTTCGGTACGCGAGATGTTATCTGGCTTATAAAGTTTCACCACAATCACGACTGTGTCGAAAGAAAAATGGTAATGAAAAAATTGCATATACTATACATGATTTTAACAAAATTAATCTTTAAGTGTTGCATTCAGCATTTGGTATGATAATTTTTTTTTCGAGGATAATGATAGCTAAAGCAGACAAAAAACTTCACAATCATCAGAAACACCCACCTGAATAAATAAAATATTGGATCATCAGTTGCTTTTATTCCATGAAAAAGAATTTTAACTAAGTTAATATTAAATAGAATTTATTTCCCATTTTAACTACTATTGTTACAGAATAAATTCTGACATGAAAGGGAAAGATTTTTCCAAATGTTGAAGTGTTTAAAACGAATTGTTGGGAGAAAACAAGAATTTGTTTGCTAAGATTATAATAAAAAAAGATATATGTTTATTATTATCATTAATTATAATGAAAACGTGCTTAATTTTTCAATAATTTTGATTCATTAGTATTATCTTGAATTTTTAAAAAGTAAAATTAAAGTGATAAAAGTAGTGCAGAAATAAGAATAGAGGGATAATAATAATTCCAAAAGCCGGACTTCTTAACATATAAGACTATTACGGAACGTCCTAAGCCCTGACTTGCTATCTGAGGGATAGTAGTCCCTTACAGAAGTTTAAAATAAATAAATATAGTTATAAAATAAAATCTGGATTAAATAAAAATATAAATAAATATTGATTTAATTTATCATTTAAAAAATTATTGAACAATATTATAAAAGAGATTTAGATAACATTTGAAGCGATTGAAGGTCGCGGTACGAACCTGCCACGTTTAGGCTGTATACTGTAGCGTCAGACTTATAAGCCAGATAATATCCTTCGAGCTGAAGGGTCCTTTTTGCTCGATCGGTATATTACTCGGCTACACGCCCAAACGTCGCAGGTTCGTACCGCGACCTTCAATAGCTACTCATTGAAAGACGATGCAATTTTAAAATTCATGATAGCAACTACCGGTTGTTGGAAACCTTGTACTATTAAACTGTATTATTTATTTAACTAACGTGATTGTAGGCAATGTTATAGTTATGAAATGATTACATTTTTGCAGTTAATATTTTTATTCTCTTCAGTTCATCTTGTTAGGAAGAAAACATGTGAGTTCTGTGTTTCTTTTATTTTCTCTTTTATGTGTACACTACTTGCTAAGAATGAACTATAGAATAGAACATTATCCATCTTGAAATGAATGTCTTCTGAAAAGAACCGCACTTTCCATCTCCAGTTAGAACAAAATTTTAAAAAATGTTACGCCATTTTTAGCAAATTATAGCATTTAGTTTATCTATCAACATGATAGCGATACTGGGCAATATCCTGAGAATACGTTCAATACAACCAAAAATTATTAATTTGGTAAGTATAATGATTACAAATAATGTAGAAAAACAAACGAACAAATGAAGTAATACTGTCGTTCACGAACAACCTACTCATTTTCGATTACTTGAATGGAAATGGAGAACGACAAGAACAGTCAGTTCTTTTAGCTGAACGAGATTTTTAATGTCTAAAATAAGTAAATCTCCAAGTGTCAATAAAATTTTTATGAAATTTGAACTAATATTAACTTTTTATACCTGATCATCCTGGATTAGAAGAGTCTAGTCCCTGCTTAAATCAGCAAAAGATCACAAGATGAGCAGAAGAAGAGTTCAATCGAACATCTACCGAACTCGGAAACATTTACTAGTTTGCTTCTGGCATCATCTTGAAACTGCATTTATTTATTCCTTCACATTATCGGCACACGTTATTTCGTGTTAACCAGGTGTGAAAATTATCGAATTTTCCATAAACTAAAATACCCTTTTTAGTCTTTTTAATATAATTTTTTCCTATAGCAAAATGGGATCAGAGGAATTTCAAAAGAGGTTATCTCAAGAACTGGATAAAATGAAAACAATCCAGAAAAATATGCAAAAAGCGATGTCGGCTAAACAAACTTTAGATGGTCAGCTTTCTGAAAATAATGTTGTTAAAGAAGAATTGGAATTCCTTACTCCAGAAAACAAGGTTTACAAAATGACAGGGCCTGTTCTTGTGGAGCAAGATATCGAAGAAGCGAAGCAAAATGTTGATAAAAGAATTATGTTCATTTCGTCCGAGATCAAACGTAATGAAGATTTATTGAAAGACCTAAGCAGCCAGCAGGACAAGCAACAAGAAATATTGCAACGTCTCCAGAAGGAATTTGCAGAGGAACAGCAAATGAAGATGGCTAAAAAGTAAATATTCAAAGTGCCTGAATGTAATATATCAGTACGTAATTCAAGATACGAATGTTCAAGTTTCTGCAATGTTTCGCTTTCTGTATTTTGTTCATCAGTTCATTGTAGCTTGTTGAATGGTGTGAATTGATGTCATTCATTTGGAACTAATTCTTCATATCAGATGTTTATTTGTCTGCTAATGGTGTGAGTTTGTGAACAATAAAAAATGTTCAAAATTTCCATTCAATCTTTAACCTATGATTATCTAGCAAATCCTTAACCTATTATATACTAATTGTCATTTACTTTTAAAAATAAAATTCCATATTGTAAACATTCATTTTTTTTATTTAAAAAACAAATTTTTATTTAAAAAAATTCTATTACTATGTTTGAGATTTTATTAAATTTCAATACACTCATTTTTTTAAGGCATCTTGAGCATTATCTTTATTGTTGCAATATCTTTAAAAGGAAAAAAAAAAGTATAATGAATGTTTTCATCTGCAATTTTAAAGAATATATTTGGAATTGAATTCTAAAATACATGTTTTTTGGCAGATCTATTTATTATGATAAAAAAAATTAATAATATGTAAACATTAATACATAGCTGCAGTTGTAAAATATTTTAGAATTTCTTCTTGTAATTTTTTTATTTTTATTTGAGCTGAAACATTATAAAATATTTTGGTTATTAAAAATATAAGTTTTGATATTTCAAAAGTACCTATGGCACATAAAAGTATTTATAGAGTACTAAAATTTATTGTAAATTCTGTGTGAATGCAAAAAATATTAAATATTTTATTTGTATCTAGACTTATGAAAGGATCTTTCATTTTAATTTTCTTACTTGTCATTATACTTTACACCTCTAAACATTTTTAAAATATTAAAATTGAGCAGAATAAAAAAGTATAGTGCCTTTAACCCTTTAACGGTCATAAGGAGTGGGCAGTGGAAGAAAAAAGTTCACTTTTTTACGTTCTCTGAATTCCCACGAAAAAGTATTAATGTCAACTGTCAAACTTTTTAATGTCAAACTGTCAATTTATAATCATAAATGTTGCCTGAATTAAAAAATATGGATGTTGAATGGAATTTTGGTAAAAAAAATTATAAAAATCATGGTGGTGAAAATATTGCCTCTAACTGATAAAGGGTTAAAAACATTAGATCTTGGTGGATCTGTTTTGACAAACAAATATAGGTTGACAATTACTTTTTCTTGATGTGTATGATATTAATATAACATGGGAAAATTATAGTTTCCAATAAGTAGAATACATATTAGTACAAAATATCTATGAACTATTCATGCAATCACAAAAGGCTAAAACAATCAAGGTGATATTTTTATAATTAAACTCAATTATAAGAAAGATTTTACTACATTTTTTCATTGCTTTGTACCTAAGCTTTGTTACTTCATTTTGGATTTTAGCTATAGTATTTTAAGCGTTTGTGTGTGTTTTAATGCTGCTAAATAAGTGTTTGGATTTTAATTCTGTAGGAAAAAGGATTTATTACCAGATATAGAATTAATTATTTATACTTATAAATCACTTAGTCCATTTTCTTTGTGTATTAATGCAGAAAATAATCAATATTTGTCAGTGCATATGTAAATTATTACTCTTCATCAAGACAAATTTTTAATTAAGAAAGTGTTCTAACAGATCTATACATAATTTGGCTAGCATGAAATAATAGGTAAAAATTTTATAAATTTCTGAAAAATGGAGTGATGTTTCATACTTATCTTAATGATTAATCAAAAATAATTTTTATATATTTTTTTATATTCCTTTGTTAATTGATATTATATTATCAACTCATTCACTTTTGAAATCAAAACATTGAAATAAACTAATATCAATTTTTAATTTTTTGGAGGACAAATTGATGAAAAAAAATGGGAATTATACGTTATCACCTACTCAATTGGTTATAATATCAATTGGTTGGCTTTTGGTTGTTTTTTAGGTTAAAATCAAGATTAGTGTGTCCTCCAAGTTAGTCCCCAATATGGGAACTCAACAGAACGCTCTTCTAGCAACTCTAATGCTGTTTTGTTTATTACTTTACATAATGGTTGAATTGAACATAGCCAAGACTATTTTATGAAAAATGTTAAAATTAATAAAGAATGCCTATTAAAGATTTTAATTTAGTTCTTTTTTATAATTAAAAATTTTTTTTGCAACTAAGACACTACAAATTCATTTTTTATGTGAATATAAACAGAAAATCTTTATTCTTTTGCAATTTTTAATTGTCAATATGCACTTAAAAAATCGTTTGAATTCATATTTTATGAAATCGTCTGCATGTTTACTTTGAAAGCCAGATACAATGGAATTCTTTACAGTTCTGATAGTTCTTTTTTTGCTCTAATAGTTGGTTTCCCTGGTAATTTGTTATGTGGAAGAAAGGAAGACAATATTTCAGACCTGCAGAAAAAACATTCTTCCTGGTACATTTTACAGATGCCAAAGGCATCGCATTCTCTAACTTTTGCTCTGAACCCAAAAGACTGGCACAGTTGGTCTGAGAAAAAACGATACTTATAAGTAAAAAATTCATAATTATATTTCAGAAAGTGGTCATTGTAACTATTCCACATAAGTGTCTGTTTAGTTTGTCCGCCATCTTTATTGGTGACCTGGCACACTAAACTTCACTTTCACCATTTTTTGCATTAGTAATATTTCTCATAATTCGTGAATTTTTGAATAATTAATGATATTTTGATTTAACCTAGTTTTCTAGACACCTCAAACAGATTGGTCTATTTGTTCTCAAATTGTACTGACAAACAAAATAACTAGTTGGTATTATTTTTTGCCATTATCATTATGTAACAAAAGTAATATAAAATTGTCTTGACAATTGTGTTTTTCTTAGGCTTACATTTGAAGAATGTTACCAAAATCTTTGCTGTTGAATTTCTTTTATTTTAAATGTATAAAGTTAGTAAAATATTTGAGATATTATTCATCACACATTATCTTATTCACTTAAATATATAAATATTGATGATGTAATTCAACTGTTTCACTTGCAATTGTGAGATGAGTGACTGAAATCATCTCTGCATCTCAGAATTTGCATATGAGAAGAAATGTCCAGTGGGAACAAATAATAAGTATAAAAGTATGGCATTTTTTTCTAATCTTATTTTTACAAATCAAAAATAAATTCATAATTTTTTATTGAAAGGATAACTTATATTTCTGAACGAATATTTTGAAGAAAAGTTAAAAAGCTTTATCTGGCGTTGTAAAAACAAAGAATGGGTTTGCTTTAATCATTTTAGCACAAATACTATACATCTTTTACTCATTTATTCAGCAAAAAAGTCTTACTTTAAGAAACAGATTAATGCATATAAAATTATTTAAGAGCATTTATTGTATGATAAATAAACTTTAAAGGACTTAAGGAAAGAACTATGATTTTAGACATTATGAAAAACAAAATACATTCCTTGTGTGTAGTGAAATTTTAACTAGTCTTAAAAAGAAGGAAAAAAAAACATTTGTTTCTAAAATTGATGGCTTTAATGGGCTTTTTTCTTTTTGTCATATTAAAATTTCTTATTCGAAATCTTTACTAAAATAAAAGATTAGATTATTGTTGGACAGGTATAAAGTTCCATTAGCTATTTTAAACCTACTTATTATTTAGCTGTGTCTGAATTATTTGTATTTATCTATGAACTTTTAAAAATATATGTAGGTGTTTGAATAAATATAATAAAAAACTATTGCAAGATTGTTAATCGGGAAATTGACATCTCTTGTGTAATTTAATAAGCAGAAGTGTATCATTTTGACTATCACTTCTAATAAAACTATTTGAACTGAAATTTTATTTTATGACTTATTTTACCAATAATACTAATATTATTTGGTTTATATGCTGAGGAATCTTTTCAGAGATGCAACAGTTTTGTAAGAAGCTACATTAATATTTTGTAGCAAAATCTTATTTCAGTCAGAAAATTTATTATTTTAGTACAATACATATGTTTCAGAATTTGAAAATCAAACTTCATGTCATTCTTTCAATTTTTGAAAGATTATCATACACCGAGCTCATATTTTAGAGGTTTTCAAATTTAAGTGAACTTTTTGTAGTTATTAATAGTAGTTTGATTAGTTATATTAACATTTTTTTCAAGCTATTCAAAGATTATTTTGGGACAAATCTTGTAATTTCGAGCATAAAGGTTTCTAATAATAGGACATTACATTTTAGTAGGCGACTTTATCTTCAGCAGATTTAATGTTAACATTTATGATACAAACAGATTTCAAATCTGAAACATGAAAATGTGAAAGTGTATCACTGGTATAATATTTAAACAAATACCAATGATTATATTATTTTTCAAGAGAATATATAATATTAATCTTGCAATCTTAATTATGTTAATTATTCAATGATTGGAAAATTAGTTTGTATTCTTACTGTCTTCAGAACTACACACTTGCATTTTTGTTTGCAAATGTTTTCCGATATGATTTTTTTTACTGTAATTAGCTGTCAGAGATCATTTTTAAATGGAGATCAAGTTAGTTGTATGAAAAAAAAAACCCTTGAGGTAGGGGGGACTTAGTTTAAAGCAATTAATTAATAATTTTCTTCATGTTTATAATAAGGATATAATTAATAGCACATTGATAATAATATAATGGTAATGAAGGGTAGGACTTACTGTTGCTTCTGAAAAGTTAGTGAGGCCATGCACTAGCATTTCATTAATAGTATTGATTCTTGCTTCAGTACTGTAAACAGGGTGTTTCATTGAACCGTTTCAGAACTTCTAAGAGGGGTAGGGTACAACTCGAAATCATAGAGCAATGTGGGATCGGAAATGCTTTCTTGAAGCGGTGTTGTACACAGAAGCACCATAAAGAAAAGAGACCGTAAATGGGAAATCGTTTTAATAATACATGAAAAGAAGCAAAAATGGATTAAAGTAAGCGTTCTAAGTTTCTTCCACGGGCTACAATGCCTCACATCTCCGACGCATGGACATCCGAACATTCTGGAATACTCCAGGCATATCTCGAATCTCTCCGGCAGCTACTGCGATTCTTGCAACGAGTTCATCAGCAGTGTCATAAACTAGTGATTTCATATGATCCGAGAAATAAAAATCAAGACATAAGTCGGGTAACCGAGCAGGCCAACGCACGGGGCTCCCACGTCCGATCCACCAAATGTGACATCCTGGTGGTTACGAACATCTGCGCTATAATGGGTAGGGACTCCATCGTGTTTGAACCACATTGTCAGTTGCGTCGATGTAGAAATCTGTTCATCTCTCAAAAGTTGTGACAATACTTGCTGAAGAAAGATCAAGTACGTAGGTCCGGCTATACGACCCGATAACAGGTAAGATCCAATGAGGTGATCTTCCACAATACCGGCCCATACATTGACCAAAAATCGATGCTGTGCTGCACGACATCGTATTGTATGGGTGTTCTCGACCGCCCAGATATGGTCGTTACGCGTGTTGAAAGTTCCTTCCCTTGTGAATGATGCTTCATCGGAAAACATTACTTCAGCAGGAAAAAGGGAATTTGTAGCACACTTTTCCAGGTACCACTGTGCGGAAGCAATACGAAGTACTTAATCATCCGGTTTCTGTGTCTGGACACGCTGGACGTGAAACGGATGCATGTCTTCTGCTCGGAGAATCCTCCAGGCGCGGCAATGGGAAAGCCCGACTGCGTTTGCTATACTTCGTGAATTCGTTCTTGGATTCCCTTGTTCATGATGCAGCACAATCTGTTCGGCATGTGCAGTCCGTGTTGTTCTTACCCTGTCCCGGTGAGCTCTTTCTAATGAGCCTGTCTCAGCTAACCTCTGGTGCAGTCTTGAGAAGAAATTATGATTTGGAATATGCCTCGTCGGATATCGGTCCGCGTACAAACGCTATTTGGCAGGCCCACTACAATTTGCAGCCCCGTACGCCAAATGCATATCGGCTAACTCTACGATCGTGTAATCATCCATCCTACTAACTTGGCGTTCTTGAGCGAAATGAAGATTCCCTGCACGAAATCTCGGACTTTTCGCACAACACCCTCTACCGCTTCAGGAAAGCATTTCTGACTACCCATGGTTATATGATTTTGGTTCGTCAGGATGTACCCTACCCCTCTTAGAAGTTCTGAAACGGTTCACTGAAACACCTTTATATATGTGTGTGTATTTTATATAAAGTATTCTTACTGCATGGCAATAAATCTTAATTGTTTTATATGATGATAATTAACTTAAATTTAAAAAATATATGTATTTACAACTTTTAATTATTAAAAAGTTTACATATTTCATATTAATTTGTACTTTCAATAAATTCTTTTAAATAATCCTTATAATTTTTTTTAAAAAAAATATAACCTTTGATAACTAATTCATAAATCTAGAACTGTAATTTCTAATTCCTTAAAGTACACTGAAGGACCTCATTTTATATAAATATTTAATGAGAATTTTACTTGTGGATTTTAAAGAGAAAAGCTATGTCATGGAGGGAGCAACAATTGATTGAATATTTTTATTAGTACCATCTTTGTATGTACTTCAAAATTGGCTATTACTTAATTTTCTTATCTTCCTTAAAGATAGCAATTATGACCATGCAAGAGAGATAATCATTGTTTATTTATTGATTTAAAAGATTGGTGGTTGGAAAGAATTTACCAATCCAAGCAATATAGTTTTAAAAATGACCAGAGTATTCCATTTGATGCTAATTGTGACCAAAATATTGAAAATATTTTAAAGACAATGCAAGTTTCTATGTAGTTTAAAATTTCTATAAATACTACTATTTTTACTATATTGTTTGGACATTACCATTACTTCATACATAATAACTTTTTAAAGAAATTAATTTTATTCTACAGCATATTGTCAGCTATCTGGATACTTCTCATTTTGCTTTTAAAAATATCACACCATGAGAAAAATAACTATTAACTTGTACTTAACTGTCCAAGAATAGAAATAAATAGAAACGTATTTCAGAATATTTTATTTCATTTAAAGTAATAATAACTTATCTGATAAAATAATATGTATAATATATTCAAAATATAACAAATATATAATTTTTTACAATGTGCATAAATTAAATTCTGCAACATAATAGACATTTTTAATGCTGTTTTTGAACTGTGAATATTACTTCTATTATCAGCAATGAGCTTGTTTTCCTTTAGCTATCATTTTCTCAACATAAGCTTTATTTTCTGGTGAAAGGCTGGATAATTCACTGTCAGAATGGAAAGCTTCCAATGTATTTTCTCCAATAACATAACCATTTAATTTAGCTGCTATTGTTGAATCAACTAACTCCTTTGGTTTTATGCCTAAGCTATTGAAAAGTTTGGTATGATGTGTTTGGAGATAATATTTTTGATGATAACTGAAAGAAAAAAAAAAACAATTTTAGAATACATTTTTTTTTTTTTACATTTTATCATTAAAAATTCAATTGTTAATTAATGTGTATTAAATTAAATATCATTAAGATATATATTAGTAAATATATTTCGAATATTATAAGAATGCATTACTACTGCTAATAAAATCATTCAATGTTATTTTTTAACTGTTCTATGTGCAAATAAAATTTATTCTTTTGTTATTCTTTCTGAATTACTTTATTCTAATTAAAAACTTTGTCAGAACAGAAACTAAAAACAGGCATACAAGCTTTTTGAATCGTTCATCTTTATTTCACATTTTTCCATTTTAGTTTTATTACCTTAATATTTTAATTGAATTCTTTGTGATTTGTTGTTCCTTTTGTGGATTTTCAGTGAATATTCTATAAATCTGTGAGTGTCTGATCACAAATATTATGAGGGATATTGTATTAGAATTCAAAATTACATTGAACTGGCAGCAACATTTGCATCACTTAAAAATGCTGCTGGTTTTTTGGAGGAGGGGCAGGGATTCTTAAATTGTTACCTTCTGACCTTCTGAAATGAAACATTAGTTGTTTATTTCTTCAAATTTCTTTCTAAGAAGACTATCACTCTAGTAGTGAGCCTATTAAGAATGAATGTTTTCCTTTTACCTTGTGCTGCTCTTGTTATTCTGGAATCTTTAAGTTTAATAAGCTAGCTAAGCCAGTAGGTTCTTGGTTCTGGTAAAGTTAAAAGGGTTTTTTTTAGGTAAAGCATTATGTTCTTTACTGAAAACATCATATATCCAATTTATTATTTCTTAGTTATTTGAAGAAGAAAAAATTATATCTAATGTATAAGCAAAACTACTAGGTTCCTTCTCTCACTGCTAGCAAAAAATTCTGCTGGGTACCCATCGTTTGGCACAGTATGATCTAACTTGGCCCTTAGGCTATAAAACAATAACTGGCACTGCAACCTGGCACTTTCTTCAGGTGCCAAAAATATAGACTTTTATTGTGTGAAGTACAGACTGACGCAGCTAGTTTACAAAACTTCCACAATTTAGAAGAAATTCTATCATTGGGATCCATAAAAATTCCAAAATGAGTCTTCTTAGATAAACAATTGTAATTAATAATTGCAATAAAAATAATTTGTGATTGTATTTTATAGTATAGTTTATATAGCCAGCCATGTTCATTGGCAACCTTGCACTGTTAAATCCTTGGCAAAATAAGGTGTGCACTAAACTAGGGTTTTACTTTGATTTTTTTTTCTCCCTCAAACAGATATGGTATTTTAAATAAAGAAAATATTAACTTGCTTTTCTTTTGACTTGATCATTTTTAGCAGTATACTTACAGGGTATATATTGCATTTTTTAAAAAAAGCACATTATAAACAAACATTAAAGAGTATTTGAGAATATTCAATTTTAAAAATGAAAAAATAATAGAAATTAATGTTTTAAAAAGTGATCTTCTAATCCATATTACTATATTATCTGCATGAGAATATTTTAATTGTCCTAAATTGTTTAATTAAAATATCCTTAATATGAGGGTGCACATTGATATTCAATATTTTAGTTTCTACAAGTATTAACGTAGGAAAAGTAAAAAAAGTGTAAAATAAAAAGATAAAACTTACTCTTCAGCATTATAAAATATATTAAATGGTTCAATTGCTGTCAAAATCTGATTTTTGAAAACTTTTTCTTTCTCTTTCTTACTTTCAGAAGCCAAAGCCTTTTGTTCTTCATCCCTGTAGAAAATAGCAGTACGATATTGCCTTTTATGAGGTACTGTAGGATCATGATTTTTCCAAAAGAGTTCTAAAAGATTTTCATAACTAATAATTTCTGGATCATAATCTATATCAATAGCTTCAGTGTGATCACCTCTGGAAAAAAAACATTAAATTAATGCAATATTATTTAGATTTTAATATGGCTACATTAATTTCTTATTATAAATCTATATGATATCGCATTACTTAATATATAGAAAATAATTTTAATTTTATGGTATATATATTATTTGTTGTACATTTTAAATTAGATATTGTGTTTTTTCTCTTAAATGTCAATACTATTTTATTTCATTTTTATTTTTTTAAATTAAAATTATCTTTCAACCTCCAATTACACAATATAGAACTTACCATCCCCAAATCAGTTAAAAAATTTGTAGATTTGTATAATAATAATTTTTTTTTTATGGAATCAGATTTAAAGAAGACTAAGCTCGACTAAGACTTAACTCAAAATTTTAAGCTTGTATACAAATTTAATTTGAATAAAAATAGTATCAGTTTTTTTAAGTCTCATTAAACAAAATTAATTAACAGCTGTAATTAAGCAAAACTATGGAAAAAGTCTTTATTAAAACGAAGAGATATTTAAAAAATTATCTTTTCAAATTTTTGTTATGCAAGTTCATAATTCAATTTAAAAAATGTGCAATTCATAACAAAATCTAATGCTGAGATATAACCTAATTAGAATAGAAATATCTCCAACATTTTAAGACTGAAATTCAGCATAAAAATAAAAGAGTATTTGCTGAATCATAGATGCACCATCTGATAAAAAAA
Organism: Argiope argentata; assembly: GCA_026289955.1. Classification (NCBI taxonomy): domain Eukaryota; kingdom Metazoa; phylum Arthropoda; class Arachnida; order Araneae; family Araneidae; genus Argiope; species Argiope argentata. The sequence continues at coordinate 1,031,650 of JAOUZG010036525.1, read as the reverse complement.
TTCTGCACACACTGATACTGATGTTTATATCTCAAATAATACTCTCTGTATTTAAAGAATGTTTAATATAAATGAAAAGATAAGAAATTAGAATTACTTCAAGTTATTTATATAATTGTAATAAATTTAATTATTCGAAACAAAAAATCTCATAAAATTTAGAATGGGACTGCATAAATAGATCAGCATTCATTGAAATTGTTCTTTTCCATTAATACTTATTGTGTTATCATGAGGGGGGGGCGATATCAATTGCAACCATCTGACCTAATTTAATAAAATTAATACTTACAAATTTCGGTAAGTAGGATTACGTAATGATCCGCCAGTATATCCAACACGAGTACGTTTAACTCCTTTTTGACACCCAAAAAGAGCATCAGGATGCCAAAAACATCCCATGGCAAAAGTTGCTGTTTTCATATTTGAAGATTGATGAATAGCCGCAGCGTGATACGGAGTGAAAACAACTGTAAATAATGATCGAGCATTTGTTTTCAATATCTGAAGTAAACCATACATTTTGAATAGTAAGATTGTAGTGCCTTCTAAAACCAATTTTGATGCATAAAATTAGTAGGATTTTTTTATGGCAAAATTACTTTTATATTAGTTTCTACAGTTTTGTAGTTGTTTATATGTATATAAAAACCAATATTTTTCTCCATTGTATTAAAATTTTAAAAAAAAACCTATATTAGATAATGTCGCACTAGATCTTATCATCAGTGTCGTTTTCAATACAAACTTATCTATATGTGAGACTTTCATAGTTTCGATAGTTCTCACGTGAATTAAAATTATAGAGATATATTGATTCGAATAATTACAGCGATTTTCGAAGTTTAAACTTAATGACCGCTTCCTTATTTTTTTACTTTAAGAGAAAAAGAAACTGAATTAAGAAAATTGATGGGACTACAGTAGAACTGTTGTGATTCTCTGCACTCGTTCACTGCATGGACTCGGATATAAAGTCCTGTTTCAATTTTTAGGTTCAGAACCTACATTACTACAAATGCATGTTCATAGGTGGTCATCCAGAAGGTAAGCTTTTTCCATTGCTAAAAATATGAAATGTGGTATGAAATTACCATAAGTTTAAGCTGATTCATTTCATTTTTTAAAAAATAAATTGACTGAATCTTATTTAAAATCAAATGACAATTCGAATTCCAACTTTTTATTTGATTGAGGTTCATCCGACCTCGATACGATTCAAAACGAAACAATTCTATGCCTTCAGAAGCTGATCCCATTCCCCAGTAGGGTTACAATAGATATAATCACTGAAGTCAAGGCAGCGCATGGTTGCGAAATTATAACAAAGAGGGCTAACGCAGCCGTAACTAAATGCGAATGTACAAATTGGATAAATTGTGAATGTGCCTTCCGTTCGTGTCAGTAATAATTTCCCTGCTGTAATTTTGCTGTGCAGATTGAAAATAATGGTTAGCATTTCTTTTTCCTTCTGCATCGAGGATAGTTTCGTGGCAAAATTTTTAAACGCATAGAAAATAGCACCTTTCAAAATTCACTATCAAATCAAAATAAAAAGTGTAGGAGGCTCGCAGCTGATTTGTAACTTACCACAATAGCTCTCACCCATTAATTTTACAATAGAAAAAACAAACAAACCTGCTGCAGAAATTCACTAAGAGTTATTTAGGTATTATTACCTATTCACTCTATAATCTTGGTCTTGCTGTCAGTGATTTCCAACTGTTTTTACATTTGAAAATGGGGCGTTACAGGAGAATCACTCCTCCACTTGGCATTGTTTGGCGCACTTTTCAAAACTCGTTAACTTTTCTCACTCTAAGAAGTAAAATGTCCAAGAGTCAATGCGATATTCAAAATGGCTAATGAGATTTGATGCGTTTTCGACCTTTGGTGAAAAGGAGGGGTGATTTTATGGATCACCCGAAAATAGATATTAATTTGAGAAGTAGCTAAAATATTGTTTTATCTTTTACACTACAACTTTCCAGAGACGTTTTTTATCCTTTTTCAAGTCCTAATTTTGTATATGTCTTTCGTAATAATTATGATTATGTTATTATTTCATGAAGAATATTATGAATTATCATTAATACTAATGGTTTTTAACAGTTGGCTATATTTTCAAATACTGAGAATTTGTTGCCTTTTGAACTTTTTTCTTTCATTCGTTGGGCTACAAAAAATAGTAATTAAAATTTAGGAAGGAAAAAAGCTATTGCTTGTTATAAAATTGAAAAAAAAAAAAAAAAGAGTAGAAGCTTGTAGTTCAAGCAGAGTGAAATGTGGAAATTTTAAATCAACTTGTTAATCATTTTTTTGGTTTCTATAAATCAACTTACATTGTAGTGTCAGTAATTTAAATTAGATCTACTTTTATATTAGAAATCTTGGAGCGATTTACAAAATCAGCTTGCTGATTATTGTCGAAGTATTAAGGAATTGAAAATTTAAATTGCAGTAGTAGAATGTTATGTCCAAAGATGGGTTTAATTTTTTTCTCCATTCAGTTCATACTATTATCTCACTCTCTCCCTATATATATATTTCAAATTTTCAATCGTTGATTAAAAAAAACCTTTTTATTCATAAATTCAAGTTTAAGTAAATTTTTTAAAGCATTTGATGTTAATACAGTTTTTTCAAATATAGATTCATTAATTTTTTATTAATTAATTAAAATCTAACTTTCTTTCAAAAAGTCTTCATTTCGCCTCCGCCAAATAAGTAACGAATTCAGCTTGTTTTTCCAATACGCTAATGAGGTTAGGCTTAACATGTTTTCAGCTGATTATTTCAAACGATTCTATTTATTTTCTTAAAGTTTGATAACTTTGAAATTAAACATTGTTAATTAATTGATTTTTTGGATTCCTTTTGAAGTACTTTCGAATTAAAATAATACAGAATAAAAAAAGTTAGAAAATTCTAATCCGTATTGTGTTTCCCAAACTGGCATAGAAAATTCATGCATTTTGCGGTACCACAATGGGCTTTGAATCCTCAGTTGGATTTGAAAATTCAACGTTAGTATAATTTTTTTGATAAATTATTCATGGTAATTGAAATCATTAGACCTTGTTGGTACAGCGTTGGATTCGCATCCCTTGGGCAGCGAGTTTGGACCCTCCATCCAAAGACTCCCCATGTGTGTGTATGATGGACGTGAAGTCCTAGTTGATCAAAAGGTCCTCCATGTCGAGAGTAATACCACTGGTGTTACTGGGTCTCAGGTGATCATCCTCTATTCCAGATTTAAATTACGATCTGTGAATGAATAAATGAAATATATGAATGGAGTCCACTCCGTAAAAAATGTATGTGACGAGTGTGAGCTAGAAGTCGGACTTCTGCCTTCGGGTGCTCAGGAGTCATACCCTCAGACGCTATTGCACTCCTCCTACCATTGTAAAGCGGAACACAAGAACAGCAATAACAATTGTAATTATGTAATAAAAAGTAACTAAAATAATTTTTTAAAGTTAACCTAAGCAGGAATTGATTTTAAAAAATTATTTTTTTTTATATTGCTTGTGCCCAAAAGTTATAAGAGCAATATAGTTCGTGATGTTTAGAAAACAGCGCTATTTGTACTTCTTTAATTCGAAATTTTTTTTAAAAAAAGATATGGTCATTTCAATTGGTATTTATTGAAAAAGTGAAATGTTTATAGAATTTAAAATGCATTTCTGTAAAAAGTCTTGAAGAACAGAAAACACACAGATTATAAAAAAAATCCTTTTCATTTGTTTTCAGTATCTTAAGTATTCAGCATCAATCATTACAAATGCTTCATTTTCGATTTCACACCACAGAAGCCACTGAATTCTGATTATCAAATATTTTTAATCATTGATATGATAAACGAACGTTATAAAAACAGCGGACTGAGAAAGAATGGCATTCCTGGTTTGAATTAAGAAAGTGACATGAAAAAAAAGGCGTGACTTATAATGACTATTACATTCAACATGCTTTGAAGGAATAAGTGAATTCATTATTAGCAAAGTTCAATTTGGCCAATTCAAATGTTTTTATTATGAGTTTTTCTATAATTCGAATTTCAACCCTTGATTTCTTGAATTTTCTATTAACATGATGCAAAATTGCCATCTATTATTCTAATTTAGTATGCTTTATTCACAGTCAAGATTAAATACTGTAATATTTTCATATTTATAAATTCGTACTTTTTCTTCATTTCTGAAGAAATAACTCTTTAGATCTTTAAACTCAACCAAGACTTAAATGCTGTACAATGCATACAATAAAAAAAACTGATAAAATTTTTTGAATCTAATTCTAATTTTTTATATCTTATACTAAAGAGTTATTTTCTTCTCCTCTTATTAACGCCTTTGAATGATATTGTGTTGTTCTTTTGGGATAACCGTGTGGTCTTAGGTCGCTTCGATCGATCGTCAATTATTTATGCTATTCTGATAGTAATAAAATTTTATAAATATCCTCATTTTTAAAAATGAAAGTAAATTATTTGAATTGCATGAATTTTTATCTAATTTTTTTATTAATTACTGAAAACAAAATCATGAATTCCTAATAAAATTTTGAAGAAGTAGATACGTGTTAATGGAATTAGGATAAAAAAATCAAAATTAAATTTATTTTTCTTTTCTAGTTTTGATAAAAGGTACTTTTCCGTCAGCCGGACGCAAGCAAAAAATCGTCAAATAATGTAGAATTCCTCCAAATTTTTGCGTTTAATCAAAATTGGCAGTCGTAATATTAAAAATATCGAGATAATCACCGAGGACAGCAAGTATTAATAAAAAATTATTTTAGTCATGTCAATAAATTTTCATGAAGTATATCTTAACATCACCACAAAATGATTCCTTGTTATAGTGACATAATATATCATTATAACAAGCTTGCAATAATGATAAAGCATTCCGATACATTAGTTATACTTTAAGATGGAGAAATTTGCTGAAAATTTTCCTTATCTCAGAAATTTCATTTCGTACATAAAAGCCTTCATTTTGTTCATTCGAAGGGGGGGAGGGGATTCGTGACTATGAATTATTTAACACCGTCAATTACATCAACTTGTTTTCGACGATTGCCTTAAAATTCATTTTTCATATTACTCCAAAAAGTAGCTTCGGATTTGAACCTGAGCTTAAAGAATGAGGAAATATAACGACAAAGGTTGCAATCCAATATGTGAAAATAGTTTACATTTAATGAATATAAAAAATACTTGAGATCTTGATTGAAGGAAGATGTTTAAATGACGTGTGATGTCTCCATGTATTATCATTTATCAGCTGCCTCTTTTTCTTCTTCTGTAGTGGCAACAGTGGAGAAATCAAAATAAATGTAGTCGGATTTGTGTATTTACATGGATTGAGGTTTGAAAAGTATTATAAGTAGTTTAAGTAACTAGCAAACCCTACTTTCCCGTTCATGTAAATATTTAAAATGGAGTAAATATATTCTGACGCTAGAAACATGTTTGCTTGCGAGAGATTGAGACAAAAGCCAAACAAAAGAAATTTTTGTTCTTTCACTATTTTTTCCCCCAAAACACAATTCTGCAGGCGGTAAACTTAGAGTATTTTAACATAGTAGTTTTGTTGCACTTGATGCACAAGGAGCTGTTGAAAGATTGAATTTGTAAATCTGTAGTTACGATCATTTTATAAATTACATGTGAAATAAATTTATTCAATGATATCAATAATGTGTAGAAAATTCCCAATGAGCATTCGATACTTGTTCCTGTTGTAATTGTCTGAGACTACTTGAGTGGTTTTTGATGTTGGAGATCATTTTTTTTTCTAGAGAGATCCAGTTCATGAATAGTGAGATTCCGCGACTGCTTTTACAAGTACGTCTGCTTCTTCGTTCCATCCGATACCCTATGGAATGAAAAAGTAGATGGAAGAGGAGAGAGAGAGAAGAGGATGGGTGACAGATCGAAGAACTTTTTATGGTATTGTGACTAGATATCTAATAAAAGCATTTTTTGACGGAGGGGGTGGTCAGAGTTTTTAAAGTAAATTTTTGAGCCAAGATGTTTAATAATTTTAGACAAATGAAAAGTAATATTTTTGAGTGCAATAGGTTGAATAACTGTTCGAAAGAATCAAGATATCCTTAACTGGCATTGTGAACTCATCCAAAGCTTGGCAGATCGCTAAAACTTCAGCTGTAAAAATGGAGTTTAATACGTAGATTCGATAAGTGAATTCTGAATACAGGGAGTACTTGCAATTGTTACGAAAAGCACTTCCACTACTAATGAAACAACTAAACTCTTGGAACTTATTGAGAACGAAATCGGAACTTTTCGGCTTCGAAGAACTTTCGGACGATATGTGGTGTAAAAACTACATCGCATATGTATCTACAATAAATCCTGGATATAATTATGTAAATAATTTCAACTAATTACATGTATAAGTATTTTTCAGTTTGGCTCTCTTCAATGCTATACTGATAATGTCAATTCATTCGATGTAACTTCATGTGACTCATTGAAATCAAACCTAAAACGGTGTTTGCTAACCTACACAACCTAATCTATTTTCATTTTATAGTTGGTTGACGCTATGATTAATAAATAGGGACTTTGGTCAATATTAATAATGTTAAGTTGTTAAAAATGTCTTGTTTCAGGTCAATGTTAGTTTTGAAAACAGTTTCCGTGTAAGATGTTAGTCTAATTAAGTGTTAATATCAAGAAAAAAAAATATCAAAGGAAATGAAATCTATGATCGAAATTTCAAGTTCTCATGTGAGAACATTATTATTTTTAAGTCATTATTTGTCTTAATTAATTTAAGTCATTAACAAGTTTGAAATAATCATGAGACTTCTCTATCACTCAATTATATATATATATATATAATTTGTTTATTTTTAATTTTTCTAGCTAGCAAATTAAGTTTTGGAGCTCGACCGATTTTGAGATGAAATAACAACTATGATGCCATATTTCTACATCAACCTTTATAAAACATATCTGTTGTGAAGAAGCACACGTAATAATAAAAGCAATACTGGTAAAAACAGGTAAAAAAATTCTTCAACCGATAGTTTTCGGCAGCCAATAATCTTTATTTTTTATTCATAAATTTCGGAGACATCGAAACCTCCTAAACAAAACATCATGTTCTCATATAAATCTTAAAAAAATTGAGTTTATGTATTGTTAATGGTTTAATTAAAATATGAAGTAAGAAAGAGCGAAGGCAAATCCGACTGGCCTTGTTGACAACTTGGGTCCATGGTTTCATGGGATCTGCGCCACACACCAACCCTACCATCAGTTCTTACCATCTAAAATCATGACTCATTTGAGGTCTAAGATGCAAGTGATATGGTCACAAGCCTAGAAGAGGCATTGCGCACGATTTATGCTGTTAGTCAAGGCATTCAGAGTGTTCTTCTGCTGTCACAACCTATTAAAGTAAAATTACATTGCACTGTTTTTAAAGACACGTCCGTCGTATGACCTGCATCGATTCCTGCGGTTATTTAACGCGGTATTAAGGCCCTATCACACGGCGAAATTTCGTCAGCACTTTCGACGGCAAACGATGACGAAAGTGACATCACTTGAGAATTTGCTGTCTGGTAAACCTAAAAACTTAGGTTCATGTTATAATGTATTTATCGTTCTTTATCCGTTTCTCCTACTTAGTGAATATCGTCAGTTTTCTTATTTCATAATTCGTGGGATTCTAGTCAAGACGTTGCTTTAATTTGCAATTAAATCTGGGATAATTTTTTTAAGTGATCCCATTAGGCTTCAATGAATGCAAAAGCATTACAATAATATACATTTCAATAATAACTGTAATTTTTTTAAAAATTCAAACTATCTTGCAATTTGTCCATTGCAATTCTATTGACACATTATCGAATTAATTGAAATTGAATCACTTCTGCTTCAAATTTAATTTTTTAAATGCTTAATACAATGAATATAATAAAGATTGTAAAATGAGACAATTTGTACATTTATCGAATTTGAAAATACTTTTCTAGCCATTTTTTCCTTTGAATGTCATTTTCATTTCTAATAGTATCAATATTTTTGTTATTTATCTATATTAATAAAAATGGATCTCGAAATGCGTTGCTAAACGCAAAACAGGAGAGCGGCTCGACCGATTCGGCTAATTTTTTTCAAATATTTTCGTTAAGACACGAGGATGGTTCTTATGAAGAGAAAAAATTAAAAAACTGCGAGGAAAATAGTTAAAACGACACTTTTCTTACTTTCCCGCCAAAAATAATTTCCTCCCCCCCCTACCAACTGAGTAAGATATCAGGAAGTAATAAATTATCATTTGTTTAGAAAGAAATACGCGAAGTCATTTGGTTTTGATTTTTAGATAACGGGATGTTTAAAAAAGAAAGAAAATAGTTGCTTTTATTATTAGTCTGTATGGATATTTAATCTATGCCTCCTCAAAATAAAGTCAGGGCTGGGAATAAAAAAAAGAATAACAAAGAGAAAAAAGGGTTTGTAGAAAGAAAAGTAGTGAAGAAAAAAAGGTAGGAAGAAAAGAAAAGAAAAGAAGTGTGTGTGTGTGTGTCACCATTATTTCCTCTGTGCGCGGCATTTTCCAAGCTTTTTTTAAACTTTCGCCTCTCTTGAAAACCAATCGTGTCTTTATTTGTTTAGTGTGTTTACATTTATGAAAAATTGAATCTCCTTCTATAAAAACGTAGAATTTTAGACCTTTCCCTCCACCATTTAAGTAAAATAGCAATTCCGGGACAATCATTGCTCGGATGGAAAGAGAAAGATGAGTAGTACAAATGAACAGAACATCTGAAGAAAATAATACTAAATAATACTATAAATGAATTATATGATTATCAAAATTTATTTGGTTTTAAAATATTTTGGTGAAAAACCTGTTATGAAACACAGCTACAAAAAATATTATATGAAAATTTTAGCGAGCATTAATACTGGCGAACCGACTGGTCGCCAAAGGCGGCTAGTTGTAAATATTTATCGTGCCATTCTACTAATTGCAATGTTTTTATCAAAATTAATAACAATGAATTCTGTAAAATAATAAAACTTTTTAATTATTCTTAGTAAAATTTTTGTAATTATTTTTGTTGTAATATTGACAAGTTAGTAGTAGATTTTGTAGTAATAATGACAATTGTTATTAATTTATCAAAATTAGTAACAATAAATTCTGTAAAATAAGGAAATTTTTTAATTTTTCTTAGTAACAGTTTTGTAATTCTTTTTTGTAGTAATAATGACAAGCAAAAAAAAAAAAAAAAGAAAAAAAAAGCTCCTTTTGTGTTTGTATTTTATAAATTCCTTTAAATGCATCTTATCAATATTAAATTTAAAACAAAAATATATTGAAAAGAAAAATGATTTGTGGGTGTGCATCCATTAAACTTAAAAGGTGCATACCATCATAAATAGTGCTGAAATTTTAAAATCAATTTTAAGTACCTTAAAAGTGCTTATTTTTCTGGAAAAGTGCAAATAAAACAAAAATTCATAAATAAAACAGAAGAGGAGTGCCAATACATTTAAAACAAAATTAAATAACTTTTGAAATCTAATGATTTTTGTCTATATGAAAACTGATATTTGTTGAATCCATCTCGACAAATTTTAGGTTTTGTGTACAGTATAAGAATAAAAACTACTATTTCTAGATGTGAAGTACAAATAATTAAAGTTAGGAATTTGAAATATGGCAAGAAATGGATTCTGGGACATAAAAAATTCACTAAGAACATAGATATATATTTTGAATTTTAATTAAAAATAAAAACAGGATTTAAATGTATTACCACCATATCATTGAATAAGAAGCATTTTTTACTCTTTTAAATTTGATTGAATGTTTTTTCCCTCCTATTTATTTTTAAAAAATAATTTTTGAGAATGTATATTGAACTCAATTTGTATTTATCATTCCTTTAAATAATTTTTATTTTCCCAAACCAGTTCAAAATTATAAAACAATTAATTGAATAGGATTCTTCACTTGATTAATATTGGTAAATTCTAAGGCATTACACTATTTAGTCTCACTCATTTCTAAAATTACTCTTTTAAAAAATTTGTTAAATGTTTTGTTTTCATTTTATTTGCAACTACAGAGCTTTTTTAAAAAAAATCTTTGTGGATTTATTACCAATATTTGTGAAAAATAGGAATCATTAAATAATTTTCATTCAATAATAATAATCAAAAATAATTTTCCAAAATATGTTATTGCATTTTCCTTAGTTTTTTTTTTCAAAGCTAAAGTATTAAAACTTCATTTAACTTTACATAGATAATAAAAAAAAAAGGTTTTTCGTAAAATTTCAAATTGCCAAACATAAAAAAAAAAAAAAAAAAAACCCTCCAGATTACATCAGGAATGAAAAGCAATAAAACACTTGTTTTTTAGTCAGACTGTTTCCAAATGTGTGGCCATTCTATGCAACTTTCTCAATGCAAATGTATAATCAGAAATCATTCTAAATTAACTGTTAATTTGTTAAATTTAAAAGAAAAAAATGTAGAAAAAGAAGCCTAAATTTTATTGTCTATCATACAAAAGGTGATTTAGTGTTTTGCTAAAGATAAAAGTATGATCATTTTTCTATTTTTGTCAAAACCAAATATGTTTTATATTTCTGAAACATTGAAGGAACATCTAAGTATTAAAATTTAAAATCACTATTATATTTTTCACTCTTACATTGGAGTTAAAATTTTTGAATTATATAGAAGCTGTTTACAAACTATTTAAGGAATTACTATAATCAAAAGATTATACTATTATTTGAATAAATAAAGGCTGAATATGGCCAAATTTATTTCACAAAAAGAAAACAATTCACATCAGCATTAATATATATATATTTTTTATTTACTTAAAAATATCCTGTTGAATCTCTAAAAATTCCATCACAAGTTCGAAGATCCTTCTAGAGAACTATTCCCCATACGGTAGTATAAGTTGCCTCACAGAATGGGAAAAAGATACCGAAACTATTTTTAGTATTTAGTAATATGTAAGATTAAATGCATGCATTTTTAGTATAGTAGCGCCAATTACGCCTTTCTTGGCACGGTATGTCACTTCCAAAGTTTCACATGATTGGTTGAATTTCGTTTGTAAACAATATTGCCGTCACTATCGTGGACATTTTCAAGCAGGTTAGAAAAAGTTGACGATGACAGAAATCTTATTTGACCGGTTGCCTGCGGGCACAAATCGACAACTGACGACGAAAGTGCTGACGGTATTTCGCCGTGTGATAGGGCCTTTACTTGTCTGTTAACACTAATAATTCTGCTCACACTTTGCTGTTTGGTAATTAAGTTCAGGTGGTTGGCCACTGAATTGTCCATGGTAGACAGCTATGCTTGAAATTAGGTATTTTCAGCCCGATCTTAACATTATGGATCTCGGAATGTTTAATTATCTCACGATTTCTGAAGTACAATATTCCATGGGTGGAGCTTATCATTCTCCATTCAAAATCTCTCATTTCTCGTTATGACAACGTTAACCTTTTCACACGAATCACTTGAATATAAATGAAAGTCCTGCGAATACATTGATCATTTATGCTTGATACTACTGTTGATAGTATATTTATATAATTGGTATCACATGACTTTTGTAACATGATCGCCATCATTTTCATTCTTGTTATTTGTCGCTTCCTACTACTGGCTTACTCTTTTCCTGTATATACACAGAGGTTCAAACAATTGAGAGTACACCTTACTTTTGCTTGATGAATCCAAATTTTAATATGAATAACACATTACCTAGAAGTGCAAACAAGTTCTTATTTTTAGGATAACAAATGGTTTAATTTAAAATAAAGATAGAGAAAAATGAACAAAAAATCCTCTAAACTGAAAAATTTCAGCATTTTAAATAATAATACGCAGATTTTTGCCTCAAAAAATTGAGAATACTCCAACGAAATTTTTGTAATATCTCGCAAGGAAAGAAAAGGTCAATATTCAATGTCTTTTAGAATGGTCTTTACACGTCGTGGTGCCGATTCGTCCAATTTTTGGTGGTAACTGAAGATATTTTACCCCATTCTTCTAGCAACACTTGTTTGAAATGGGTTTTGTTCCTAACTTGGCGTTTTTGAACCCCTACTTCGAATGTCCAATAATCGAATTGCTCAGATATTCGATGCGTTAATGTCGGAGTACTATGATAGTGGGACTACTGTTTACAAGGAAAAAGACAGCTCATTTTGGCATTACGCATCGTGTATTTAGAATCATTTTCCTGCTGGAAAATGTAATTTGCATCTAAACCCAAATTTTTGGCACTTCCCTTTAGACTGCTGCGAAGTACATCCAAGTAAATCATATGGTTTACAATATCATCTATCAGAAATGAATTTCCTACTCTAAAGGAAGGCTTTACAACCCAAAATCATGACAAAGTCACCACCATGTTTAACTTTGGGTTGTAAACTTTTTAGAACCAAAGTAGTATTAGGCTTTCTCCATACTGTGCGACGGCTGCCATCACTACCAAAAATGTTGATTTTTCTTTCATCACCAAATATAACTTTCTTTCAAAAGTTATTGGTCTTCGGTTGATGAGCTTTTGCAAACTTCTGTTGCTTTTTCTGAATTAGCAAGCTGATGTATGGTTTCTTTCTAACAACTTGTCTTTAATATAATTTATGTGAAAAATAAAACATGTTTGCACTTATCAGTAATGTGTTATTCAAATTGAAAGTCAGACTTATCATGTAAAAGTAAGATCTACTCTCAGCCACTATATATATATTTATGTTGTTAAAATATGTAGGAATTTTTGTGTAAATAGTTTAATTGCATAAAATTAATTGTAATGAAACCTTGCTTCAAAGAGAAAACACCGTTGTAAGAGGATTTACAACTGAAGATCACTATATGTGACGACATTGGCGATGTAGGTGTGCTGGTGATATAATGTGTTCGCTAATGGTTTTTACAAGCCAAAATGTGTAGTAGAGGCTAAGGAATAAACATTTGTTTCTAGAAAATGTTGTAGGAAGTTCTACAGTTGTCTGGAACGAGCGGTCGGTTTCTCAGAATGTCAATTAGTCACCCAAGTGGTACGCTATTTAAGGTGGAGAATGAGATCAGTTCGGAGCTATGTTGGTTGGCTTCTCTTGAGAGAACGTCTTCTCTTTTTCAATTCTTACTATCAGCTTACACTCTTCCTATATTATATATAGTTCAAATTTTCAATCGTTAATAAAATACTTTCTATTCATAAAATCAAGTTCAAGTAAAATTTCTTAAATTGAAGTGGATGACATTTATTGTTAATATAGTTTTTCCAAATATTAATTCTTTATTAATTAATTTAAAACAAAGTTTCTCGCCAAAATTCATTTCCTCGCCGCCAAATAAGTAACGAATTCAGTTTGTTCTTTCCATACCCTAATGAGGTTAGGCTTAACATTTTTTTGGTCGATTATTTTAAACGATCCTGTATATTTTCTTAATGTTTTATGCCCTTAAAATTAAACACTGTTAATTAATCGATTTTTCGGATTCATTTTGGAGTACTTTTGAATTAAAATAAAACAGAAATTGAAAAAATTTAATCTATATAGCATTATCCCTATTAGCGTAGAAAATACATGTATTTTCAAGAGATACGAACTTGGTTTTGTTTTAGCCAGGTACGATTTTTTGTATTAATTGTAATTATTTAATAAAAAGTGACTAAAATAAAAATTTTCTTTGTTGACCTAAGTAGGAATTGACTAATTTTTTAAATATTACTTCTTTTATTTAATGTTTGAAAAAGAATTTTACTACACTAATTTTTGTACTATAAAATGTATCATTTTTGAGTAATTTTTTTTTTTAAAAAGAAGTTTTAAAATGAGAATTTTTTGTTATTGGATTGAGTTCCATTTTTATAGTGTTAGTAGTCATAAAATAAAATCTTAAAACAATTTTGAAAATATTATTTTTGTATTACTTTTCTCTGAAATGTAAAATCATTTCTAATTCGGAACTTGCATATGAAATTAAGCATAAATAATTCTTGTAAAAGAAATTAGATTTCAAATACAAATCATAAAATGCATATGGCAATTCTAAAAAATACCCATTTTTCAAGCAATGTGAAAATATCTATTGATAATATTTTCCTTTGTTGGTAAATCACTGTAAAATCTTGAATGTTACTATCAAAATTGTATCATCATTGTTATCATTAATTCTCCCTATCTTATCATCACCTGCAATCATGAAATTCCTTTAGTTGGACAATAGCTGATAATAATAATAAAAAATATGTAACGACCATTGGTTGATGAGAATTTTTATTTTGGAAGTCAGCTTATTATTTACAAAATAATTTGATATTCTTATTTGCATTATTAATAAGATAAGAACAGTTTTAGCCCACATATTATGAAATTGAACATTGCAATTAAACTACCTGCCCTAAATTTAATTATTAATATAGAGGTGCTACTTTTGGTTGAATAAAATTTGTGATGTCCCCCCCTCTCCAAAACATCTTCTTTAACAAAAAGTGTTAACTATTCAGTAAAACAACACTTTTGTTAGTGGAATAAAGTCAAGCATAATATGATAATTGTTATTGTATTGTAAAAAAAGTAGCTAAGACATTATTGTGACAACAAACAGCAGTCTGATTTTTTTTAAACACTCCATTGCACACTCAATCAAATCCTTTACTATTTTGAAATTCATGAATTTCCCCCCCGCTTAAAGTAAGTTTTAAAAACACTTCATATAATTCTTTAGAAAGAAAAACAAAACATAGGTTCTATATCTCATACAAAGGAGGAAACAAATAAACCTAGTTGTAGTTGAAGCATAATATGATGATATCAGCTTTATTTCTTTATCTAATTACAAGATTGGCCAATTCATTTAAAAATAAGTTAAATGGTCATTTTTTTTCTATTTAATTTATCTCAATATTTGATATTAAACATTTTGTTTCTGAACAGTCTCAAAAAGTACATAGACAAGTGCATGATTGATGAGAGTTCATTAGAATAACTGATAACAGAATTTAGAGATACACAAATTAAAAACTTCATTCCTTTTAGTCTTTATAGGTCAAATAGATGAATACAAATAAGCTATAAAAATACTGAATAGTGAAAACATTATAAATATATACTAAACTGGAGCAATAAAACATCTAAAAATATTTTATAATCTAGTATTACTTAATGTGAGAAGGGACACAATTTTCAAATGAAGGTATTAAGAGCAAAGATGTTTTTCATTGAATTATTTGGAAGATTAAAAAAATTTTATTTCTTCACCATATTTCTAAACAATTTTCTTAACAAAAAAAATTATTTCTTCATCATATTTCTAAATAATTTTCTTAAGTCCATATATTTCTTCATTTCACTTTATACTTCGCCAGCCTCTGAAAAGTGAGAAAAATAGTAATATAGAAAAATCAGGCAATATGGTTTTAAAAACAAAACTAATCAATACATGAAATATAAATATATATTGAAAACTCTATTTGATGGAATGAATCACCCAATTTTTATTTCAATTTCATTAAATACATCATGGAAAGATCCATAATTAAAACATCCTTCTGCTGTTTATTGTTTTCACTTTTCATACAAAATTTTAAATTGTTTTTTAGCTTACATACGTGATCCATAAAGAAGGCTCTTAAAATCATTGCTATTTTTTGTATATTTTTCTGTATACATTTATTCATCTTTTTAATTTAATCTTCTAAGTTATTTTTAACATTTTTATAACTAAGAACTAAATCTGACAAGCATTTTATACTTAATATAATAACTAGGACAAGGATAATGAAGTAACCACACTTCAAGATTATTGTATGAAACAAATGGGTATTTCACAATATGTATTACAGAATTTTTATGTGAAACCATATTCTATTTCAATATAATGAGAATAAAATGTTTAAGTATTAAGCAAATCAAAATATTATTAATTAATATTTATGTACTAGAATTTTGGTATAATTCACTAGAAATTAATTTTTTAAAAGAATAATTAAAAATTTCTGAATAATAATTTTAAAATAAAATTTCAATTACTATATAATTAATGTAACAATAAGAAAATGCTTCTTTAAAAGTTCAAGTTGATTAAAGGAAATGGAATTTGATGATAATACCATCATGATATTCTCTCTCATATCGAGAAATGAATAGAACACTGATAACATATCTTCAATTCCAAAGCAAATTTGATGCCCCAAGTGCCTGTTATTTGAAGGTAGTAGTGAAGTGGTAAAAATAATAAAAATGCCAGAGTAACTTTTGATTTAAACATCAACTGTATAACTTTTTATGGTACTGCTCAAGTTTGATGTTTTATTCTGTAACCAAGGTCAGTTTGAAACAATTTCTGTTGGTTTTGGTTACAATTGCTAGAAATAGATTTTGCCTTTTATTTATTTCAAATTTTTTAAATCATTAAATAAGTTCTCAAGTATATATTTTTTTAATTCATAAAATTACATACATAATAATATACCTATTTTAAGAATATATTACTAACTTGCTAGTAGATACAATATAGTTTTATTTTACTCATAAAAAAATACTTCTATTCAATGTTAGATTTAACATTGACATTTTTAATTATATATAAACAAAAATTGTTTTAAAAAATGAACAGCACATTATCTTTTTAAAATTGTATACTTCATTTTTTATTATATTAAAATGCCATTCTGTTTAATATTTTGTGTAATGGCAGTTTAATAATTAAAAAAATAAAAAAACTGCTGTACAAAAAAAATATTTTCAAATAAGTATATCAAAGTATTTTGAAATAAGTATTCAAATAAGTATAAGTATATAAAATGTTTAAAAACTTGTATTTAAAGTAAAAGCTACTGTATATAAATGTACTATTTTAAATGCATTAAAAATATCTAGAATTGTTTACAAATTCTACTTTTAACTGAGTTAGTCGAAAAGAGCAAGTACTAAAGAGAAATATTTACAATTAATAATTTATTTAATTATAATTATTTATACTAACTGAGAGGTTTTCCTTCCTTCCATAAAGTTTGCTTAATCGGATGTCGCTGAGCAACATCAGCCTTAAATTCCTTCTTTATTGCTGCTCTTACATGTCGTGCACAAATGGCAGAAAATTTCAGGTAGCTGAAATTAATTTTTTTTAATGAAAAATAATACTGTAATAACATTTTATTGCAAATGAAACATTAATAAAAAATATATAAAAAGAGATGAAACAATATAAAGTGGATTAATGTATTCTATGGACAGAGAAAGGTTACATAAATACATTATTCTTAGGCTGAACACCAGTCAGATTAATTTTTATCCGCAACAAAAGTACAAACTATGTATTTCTACTTGTTTATTCTTGCAGCAGAAACGAATAAACCAATGCACTCAATTATAAAATGAGCTCCAACATAAGTGACATAGGTACAATTTTATGCATAGAACATAAATGATAATAAAAAATTGGAAGATTAAAGTTTTCGAAAATCAGATTACCAATATCATAAGAACGATTCATTTATAATTTATCTATTTAATAAATCCTACTAAAAAATTCATACATTTCTTTTAAGCGAATAATTTAAAAGTTACATGTAATATATTTTTCATCAATAAAATCAAAATGAAATGACTTCCTTAAATTTTTATGAACTTATAACCTAGAATACTGAAGTTAGATTGTGCATGTGATAAATAAAGTTTATGTTTTCTTAAATTATTTTGCAGAGAAACAATTTCCAGTATTCCATTTTGAAGAGAGATGAGCAGCAAGCTAAATTAAACTTTATTATAAGCTTTTCTAAAAATGAAAATTTAAGGATTTTACACTTACACTTCAATGTGCTTTGGCATTAAGCAAATTACTGATTTTTTAGGCATTCTTTCCGCACATGAAAAATAATGTAATTAATGTGCTATTTGACAAAATAAGTTTAATATTTACTCCCCTATCTTTATTTTAGTTATAAGCATGATATTTATCTAACATTATGATGCAAGACATACCCTCCCCCACTGAGTTGTAACAAAGATAAATTAAATCCAATTTATGATCTATTCATTTATTACGACTAAATTATTTCATTTGTATAGCATTGTGAGCAACTTCAGAATAAAAAAGTAAATTGTAAGTATTACAGTCTGTAAGATGTAATTTCACCTCATTTTATTCAACAAATATGATTATTCCTTATCTTTTTATTCAAGTGTGGCTTTTAGCAAGAATGCATGCATTTTTAGAAATTTCTTCAACTTACTATCATGATGAAATATTACATTTAAACTAAAACCATATAATAAATCTTAAAGCTAAGTTTATGAAAATTAATAATAAAATAATCAATATTCAAGTCAATGCAATATATGAACTTAATTTCACAAAATATAGTTATAAAATCTATATAAATAAAATATAAAGCAATTTATAAAATTACTTTAATTAGTTTTAAGATTATGGTTTTTACTTTGTTAAAAATTAAAAGAAGTCAAAAAAATATGTTTTATTAAGTTTATGAACAATTTTTACAATCAAACAGGCACTGTTATGTTGGAATTTCTAATGGCTAGAAAATTCTGCAATAAGAGAAAATCTTTTGACTTTTATTGCAAATATTTTACATGTATGTATTTACATGTAAATATTATGCATGTATTTTTCATTTATAAATGTAATTTTTCCCACTACGTTATAATACCATGCATAGTTTTCACATGACAAAAGAGGGTTATAAATATCAAATCACTATAATGAGGGATAAGAATTTTAATTACAAAAAAGGCTATATATAATTGAAAGTTTTTATTATTAAACAGTAATGCAATTGGAAAATAAATAAAAATATTTTTAGTTTTTATTCAAATTAGTTTCTTTACTATATTTATTTTAATTTTTGATCAATATTAGTCTGGTGGATATATTATCCAATCCTTCGTCTAGATTCCAATTAAGTTGGAACAGTATCTGCATGCATATAAATACACACAAAATAATATAAAGTAATATCACAAACGAAATGTTGCTTACTTTGTTGAAATATCAACTCTTTCTGTTAATATAATCAAAAACTTTCTACATACAGAAATTTTATTGAGTAGCTATTGTTTTCTCACCATTGTCACATAAAAACCTTCCTACCCTGCACGGATGCAGAAAATTTCACTCTCGTATTTATAATTAAACGACAAAAATAGAATTCTAAGTCTGTTATGGCTTCATATTCTACAAAAAACTTTGCGATATAAAATTTAACGATTGAATAGTCATCAAAATTTTCCTTCTTTCTTGTTACGGTACGTTTCGGTATTTAACAAACAGCTCTTATAAATGAGAATAAATGAAATTTTCAATGTTTAGGACACTGAAATTTAGATAATTAGTTGTTCTTAAAACAACCCAGATGACCTCTACTGAAAATAAATAAGCAAACAAACTTACGAAAGACCTGCTTGTCTCCAGTAAGTCATGTTGGCAATTAATCCCGGTGACAAAGATAATTGTAAAATAAATTGCGAATGATATCAAAATATTTACAATAATTATTCACAATACAAACCAAATAAGTAAATTTGGTATGTTTATTACACCGCTAGTCCAACTACAGTAACGTTATTTAGAGAGAATTGAACGAATTTGTAACAGTGACGGTTAAGGCGAGTATTGAAGATAAGCATTTTTCATTGGATATAATTTAAGGTTGTTCGCTCTTTTTTAAAGATAGAAATGCTAAAATTAGATTTTGGTGCATTTGCGAGAAAAGTAAGATCTTTGAACACTGTCATTTTAGGCTCAGCGCCTATTAAAATTTATTATTTGGGTATGAAAAATTATAATCACTGATTACAAATATAAATAATTTTTGTTTTCTTAAAAATTAAATGGAAAAAAAAACAGGTACACTTCTTTTTCAAGCAATGTTTGCATCTTCATCGCCTGCGAAAAAAACAAACAAACTAAAACTGCTTTTTTTCCCTTTCTTTTTTTTTATCGATAAAGGTGGGTTTACGCGAGGCAAATTATTGTGTGCAATTGTTGCCCCTGCGCTATTGGTTCGGTATTGTCCTCGTCTGAACAGTTGAGACAGCGTCGTTGGTACAACCATTTGGCGTTGTCCCATTGTGGTACCGTGATTCTTTTGGAAGTAGGAGTGGTCTTCTATTGCGCCCAATAGAAGATCATTGAACAATTCTCTGTTCATTCTCGATTCTCTGAATAGCGCAAAGATTTCTAAAGAGTTGAATTGTTTAAATGCAACTGCTAAATATTCATAAAATTTACTTTAATTGAAATTAAAAAAATTATTATCTATTGAATAATTTGAATTCAACTAATTCTTTAAATGTACGACAGTATACGCAATAAAAACTTATTCTATACAGAATAAATTACTTACAATATCTACATATTTAGATATTAACTGTGACCTAACATTACAAATTGTTTGTTTATATTGAGATAAGAATTGCGTAACGAACTGCTAATATGAGGTTATTTTTAATCTGCATGTCACAAGGAAAATTCAGTAGTCATTGATAGGGATCTAAATTTGTGTTAATGTTAAAATGTGATTAATTTGCATACATTGTTTCTTTTGAAGAATTGATTTTATCAATAATTTCTATTTGCCTGAAAGTTGATCTTACGTTATTATAATATTTATATCTAAAAATTAATTTAAATTGGGCTTCTCTCTCTCTTTTTTTAAAATTTGAAATAAGTTTAAATGCTGTTTTATATTCATAACCTTTTTTAAATTGAAAATGTCGGATACTTTATATTACTTTGAAAAATGCAAAGAGAAAAGCCCCATTCTGTGCTTGAAGAAGCAAGCATAAGAGCAAGCCAAACGAAAAGAATCGCACGAATGGGAGCACCTTGTTGTTTTACTGTTGGAAATTTAGAAGATGATGATGAGTACAGCTATGGATCCCGGCAAGGTTCCCTCTTTTTGTATATGTATATATATTCCCTTTGTAAATTTATTGGGAATAATAATTTTCGGTATCTGTAAAGTAATAACAGGGTTTCTTTATATTCTTCTTTTTAAGATCTCAATACCCCTGCTGAAATATCTCAAGAAATTGATAAGGAACTGTGTTTGACAGAAAACCATTTCTCCCGACCTGAGGTTGGTTCTAAAAGAACTTTATTCCTGCTTGTCCCAACCATTATAAAAGTGTAAAATTATCCGAAAGATTTAGTATTAGGTGATGGGATTGTTTAGATACCCACTTATCCGTTAAATTTTTTTTTACAGGAAATAGTGAAATAAATTTTAATGCTATTGAAAATATCATTCAATATGTGTTTCCATTCACCTATGAAATAATTGCATTAGATTGTTATATTTCAGAACACAAATTTAGTTTTCATATACATTATTCTTTTTGCATGGATATCATAATAAAAACAGATTTTATGACTTGTGAATCTAAGTATATAGCTATGATTTCAATTGCTGTTTTGCAAGTATTACTTTAAAAATCATGTACATCATTTGCTTTATATGTATATAATAATTAAGAGTAACAGCATTATCAATTTATTTTAGTTGTGTATCAATGCATTCAATCATTTAATTATTTACCAATTGGTAGTTGTATATTTGAATTTTTTTATTACTAGGGATATTTTGGTTTTTCTACTTCTGATGAATTAAAGATGGCAATTGATGATTGCAAAGAGATGATAAAATCAGATGAGAATGATACAGAAAAAAAGAAGCAGCTTGTTAAAAAGCTTGTACAGCTGAAACTGAAATTAGAAGAGATAAAGGTTTCTTAATTTTATTTTAACTAATACAGACAATTTTACACCAATGAAGTATTTACTAAATTATACAATACATCTGAAATTAAAAGTTTTATAAAATGTTTAATATTGCATGCATTTTCATGCATAGCATCATATATATATATATATATATATATATATATTATCCTTCTTTGATATAACTTAAGGTTTTAAATGTTATTTGTTTTAATTCCTTTCTCGTATTAGTATTATAATTTTAATTTTATTATAAATAATTTTCTATCCAGTCAGTGATATGTCCTTGTGTATTAATTTTGTAACTTAAGTACTAATTTAACAGTCTTTATAAAAATGTCAATTAACAATTATTTAAGATATACTAAGTTATTTTATCAGATTCTGCAATAGCCTAAAAAATTTCTAGATCTGAATGTCATTTTATTTTGTGACATATCTGAAATTCGTGAAAAAACAATGTTAATGCTTTTAATAAATTATAGAGAAATATTTTATTAGTATAATATATGCATTAAAAGTTTCAATTGAACATTAGGCTTTTATGTCTAATTTATAGAAATTATCATTTTTATTTTAAAATAAATTTTAATTAATTTATTTACTAATTATTTTTTCAAAAAGAATATTGTAAATAAATTTCATGAAAAATTTGAAACAAACATAATTTTGTGGCTATGGTTCAATATATTTTGACCTGAATAAGCATTTCAATTCATAATTTGTTTGTATCCTATCTTATTAACAAAAGAAATAAACAAAAAAATTTGGAGATTCAATCAAATATTATTTTTTTCTGAAATTTTAGCTATTTTACTTTGATTAGTATAGCAAAACTAATGCTTACTTTTTTTTGTGAGGGGTATAATATTATGATTTGTTTTGCATGTATGAAGGTAATTTTTTGAAAAATGCTTTGCTTATAACTATAATATTTGTTTTCAGGATGGACCCATTGGGCCTCCTCCTGATATAAAAGTAGTATTAGGTCACAGTTTTGAAATTCGCAGTTTAGAAAGACCCAAAAAATATTGTGAAAAGTGTTGTGGCATAATTTGGGGTGTGATGACTAATTGGTATCATTGTAAAGGTAAGAAATTATGCTTGTCTTTTTTTTTGTTACATTTTTTTTATTGAAACTAATATCTGGATCATATATTCTTAAAGTTTTTCTCCAATATCCCCTTCCTTCCCCCTTATCTTTTTATCTGTTAAAGAAATTAAAGTATGTTGTAGCTTGTGAATTGATTGAAAATTGCAAATCAATGATATTTATTTTTTTAGTGAAAAAGTTGACTTTGCGAGCATATATTGTTGAGTTGTCTGGCACTTTCACAATGTCTTTAAAATCAGAATTAAATTGTGTGGTAACTTAAAATTTTTTATCTATTAACCAGTTCACAAATTGTTATGGTTTGAGCATTTCAATTATATATAAATTAATATTAATTTTTTTCATTAAAAATATAATCTGTGTAACTGATAAATACAAATACATTTGTAAATGACTTTTTATTTTTCTTTTATAGATTGTGGTTTTAAATGTCATAGCAAATGCCTGAGTCTTATCACTAGGATATGTGCTAATTCAAAAGTAATCTTTCATTTTTTTAGCTTTATGTTTTAAAATAAATAATTGTATTTTGTTCAAAATGCAAATGTTCAAATGTTTTCTGAAATTTGTTCAAATTTCAGGGGAAAAAAATAAATTTAAGTGTTATTTTCTGATTTAGCATATTGACTTGAAAATATACATTTAAATTAAGTGTAAAAAAAGGTAATCAATATAATTGTATGTTGAATTGAAATATTGTAGGTTTTAGCATTCATGCCTGTAAATATGTTAAATACTGATTTTAAAAAGCTAGTAATTCAAAGTCAATCTAATATCTTTTTATGATCTAGTGTAGACTTGAAATGATTATAAAAGGATACATTTTAGTAAGCTTAAAAGGATTTTGTTTTTAGTAAAATTATCCTATTTTGTAAATAATCATTTTAAATATAAATAAACTTTTGTTACAAAATGATGTAACTACCATTTACTATGTCATTTCCTTTAAATTTCTTCTAATAATTTTTTGTGTCTGAATGAAATGTGTGAAGATAAATTTTAGTATTCAACATATTTGGTAAAAGGAACATTTTGAAATTGATAAGGGCTTGAATATTATTTTAATTCAAGCCCTTATCAAGCCTTTAATTCAAGCATAGATTTTAATTATATGAAATTCATTGACACATTACCAATTTTATAGTATTAATTATATGAATTCCTTGATGCATTATTAATTTTATAGTATTATTTATATGAAATTTATTGACACATTACTTTCTGATTTAATTGGTGCATTTATCTTGCAGTTTAAGAGTTTTAAACATGTACTGGTAATGTTGGGAACAATATATTTACTGCATGAAATTATTTATATTTTTATAATAAAAAGTACTTGATGATTATTTTCTGAAACAAAGAGTCTTTAAAAATTACATTAAATTTCTTGCTATAGGTACTAGAAAACGGCTCTTATGAGTTGTCCATTTGTCCTGAGATTGGTCTATCTCAACAAAAATTCAGGTGTGCCGAATGTAAAAGAAAGTTTGTATTTAGTAAGTAATAAATTTTATTTTAAAATTTAATTTAATTGTTACAGAGAATTTCTAAAATTCTTTTATTTTAAAATTGAAAGTGTTACTTTTGACGTATTAAATAATTTGTTGAAAGGATTAATAAAAAAGTTTTCCTTTATTAAATATAAAGAAAATATACCGTTTAAAAATATTAATAATTCATTTACCCACAATTTTTAAACTGATTTATGTATTGAAAAAACTTTTTTTGCTCAAAAGGCAACAGAATGAGCTATGGCATTTTTAAATGTATATGTGAATTAAAAATTTTATATTTTATAAATTTGTCATTTTCTATCTTTGTTAGTATTTTGATAAGTAGAATTCTAAAATTGCCTTTTTATAAATATAAAATTTGCCAACTCATTTCCAAAATAAAACTAATACATTGCTATTATATAGTTTTCTAATAATGGTATGCATTCTGACTTTTTAGAAAATGATCTATGTCTTCCCAGATTGTGTGATTATAATGGTCTTTATTATTGCTCTCACTGCCACTGGAACAGCTTAAGTATTATCCCAGCAAGGGTTGTTCATAACTGGGACTTCACACCACAAAAGGTATAAAATTACTTGTTCAGCTTAATATTATTTGATGAAGATTGCAGAGTTGAAAGCTTTAAAAATATGACAATTTATATACATTGATTTTTAACATGACTTTTAAAAAAAATAACTTATCGATAAATGTTTGTAACTGTTTTTGCTTTATAAAATAATTCTTTTTTTAAAATTTTCCTGTTTGATTGCATTTCATGCATGCTTGAAAGTATCAAAATGAATTTTCTGTTTTACTTTGTGCTTGATCTTCATTTTTATTGATATCGAAAATAGTACATGATCTATGCATATTTATTTTTAACCCACAGTTACTTGAGGAGTAATTCAACTGATGCATAAGTGTTGAGTCTTTATTTTTCTGTCAACTGATGAATTATTCATGTATTATTTATGAATTTGCCAGGAAAATAATTCTTGAAATATTGAATTGCACCCGCATTACTGTTCTAAGAATTGGTTCAGGATTCAGAGCTATTCTTGTTAAATATTTCTGTTGATTGTCCCAAACTTCCTTGTAATTTAAGCAAATAAATATTTCTACATTGTAAAGAAATTGCATTGTTTCTGTCTCACTTTTCATAATTATCCTTTTTTCCCCCTTCATTTTAAAAGTTATGACACTCTTTTTTTTCTTATGCTGAGTAATTTATTAGAGCTAAGTTTAAGCAATCTATTGTCCCTGTTTAAACCATAAATTAAAATAATTTATCAAAAAGGCTAATCACCTCAATTCTTTTGCAAATAATTTTGTATGAATATAATCATTTGAATTTAATTTTTGAATATGCAGAATTTGCCCGTTAATAGCTTACTCTCATCTTTACTGATGGGTAAAAACTTTCCCTGATATTTTTTTATTGCACTTATTTCTCTTTAATAATATTATATATTTCACCTATTGCTATTATTTTTACTTTGAATATCACTGTGATGCACTGGCTGAAAGTCTTTTCTTTATGTGAATTTATTTTATATTGATTGTGTTGCAATTATTTATATAATTAAAATCTCTATTGGTCTTTGATATTTAAAAATATTATACATGATTTCTTTCTCAAGAATGTTTATTTTCTGGATACTCTCCATTTAGCAATATGTAGAAATAAATGATCTCTTATAACCATTAAATTTTGTATGTCCATTCCTGCATGAAATCTTTCAATAACAAACCACAACAAAAAAACCCTGGAGTATTCTTTAATTTAGTTGGCAGAAATAGTGGGACCTTGGAAACAAAATTAAGTAATATAAAATTGACCTTTAAGAAATAAAAAGTGCTACACTTTAATGCATGTAATTATCAAATGACCAGGTTTACTTTTGTTATTATGGCATGTTTTTACAGAGCCCTGCTGCAGCTATATTGAGTTTTTCAACTGCATTATTTCTATTTATAATACACTGTGTGCCTTTCAGATTACTTAAGTTGTTTTCAGATTTAATTTATCTTACTTATTTATCTGTTGGCATTTTTGAATTTCATATCATTTTTTTTCTTTTTAATTTAAGATTTTGACTGAATTATATATTTTATATATATATATATATATATATATATATATAAAATATA
>JAOUZG010036525.1:962175-1000089 GCA_026289955.1 Argiope argentata | reverse complement strand
GTTCCTTAATATATATATATATATATATATATATATTAAGGAACATCAGCAATAGTAGTAGAACATTAAGATCGGAAGAAAAGAATACTAATTTTATATGTAAAAAATTCTAGAGAAATTTTTTTAAAAAGGGAAAGATTTTAAATTAGACATCATCTGAATGATGTATGTAAAATCATAATTGTGTATGGTAACAAAAACATAAGATTTTTAAGATATACTTATGATTAACTGCATAGAGCTGTGAATTACAAAATTATCATTCTTAATCTTCCCAAAATGATTACAATGTTTACATATGTGAGATTATATCAATTAAATGTATATATATTTTTTAGAACCCAATATAGGCAAGTCAGTATAATGATACTAAAGAAATGCAGATGTTGAAAAATAGAGTAAGCCGACTCATGATTTATTTTTAAGTGAGAAAGGCATCATAGTTTACAAACATTGAAAGTTAATCGCTTGGATACTATCAAATATAGGCTGCTCTTTTTTTAATCCATAATCTTGATTTTTTTTTCTCTTCTTGTGTCTGATTTTAAAAGAAAATGTTTACATTTCAGTATTATGCAATAAAAATTTCTGGTTAACTTTCTCAAATTTTCAAAATGTAAAAATGCCTATTGGAATTAAAAAAAAAAAATGTAGGTTTCAACTAAATGATCAATATTTCACATTTCCATATTATAATATATATACACACATAACAAAGATGCTGAGCTCCCATCTCAATAAATAAAATAAAATAATGTATAGATAGTTTTCAACTAAATAATCAATGTGTAGATAGTGAATGTCAACTAATGATCAACATATAGATAAAAAATGTATATAGTTTTAAAAAATGTTATCATTTTATGCAAGGTTATAATGATAACTGATAAATTTCAGCAAGTATTTATCAACTTGATAAGATGTGAGACTTATATCAATCAGAAGATCATATTCAGATTTTCTTGCTCCATATATGGAGCTATTTTACTTATCCCACTCCAATATTTAAAAAAAAAAAAAATGCAGGCACTTGAGAAGAAATATGCCAGTTTTTAATAATGAGAAACCAGGCAACTTTTTCTCTAATTCAGTGCATGTATGTGTTATAATAATCAGTAAATTTAAAACTGCCAGAAGAAGATAATTTCAGATATGTCACTCACTTAAATCCTTCTAATATCTATCTATCCATCTATATATTTGGAAAAAGCATTAGAAAAATGAACAATTAATGGACTGATGTATGTATCATAACCAAATCTAACTTAGTTAAAACTCCACTGTATTGAAAAATTATTATCTTAGAACTGAATTTGAATTTTTCGAAAAAGTTGTATTCCTTTTAATACTTCTTGTAGATAGAAAAGTAGTATCTCATTATATATATGTGAGAAAAATCTGAAGTCCAATGCTTTTTCACATTTGCAGGCAAAATTCTCTTGACATTAAAATCCCGGAATTTTACAAATATTTGTCTTCTAAATTTGGAAACACACAAAAATTAGTGTGAAATTATATTTCTTTAGAAGTACTTTTAAATGTGAATTTGTATTTCTCTAAAAAAAAAATGTTTATGAAAGGAAATTAATCTTCTCAGACTCACAATTATTGGTTTTGAAAAGAAAGTAGTTTCTGTCGACAAGATATTCCTGAAAAAAGAAATATAAAAAAAGTTCCTGTTGGAAGAAAACATATACTATCTATTTTCTTTCATATTGTGCACCGGGAGAAAAAAACGATTTTTGTAAATTCTGTTTATTTGGACTGTATAAGCATTCTAGTTATACCAAATTCACATATTAAGTAGCCATTTAATTCTAGCCCAATTGAAAATTTCTAAATTTTTAAAGATCAACATATACTTTTTAAAGATCAACATATACTTGGAAAAAAATAAAGTAAAATTCCCTTTTTTATATTGTTTTATTCATCATATAGTGCTGAAAATAATTATGAAATTAATAAAATCTAAGAGACTATGAAAATTTAAATCACATTTAGTAAAATAATATCAACACATTTGCATTTTTAGCAGCAATAGTTAAGTTTCACTCTTCGGTGATTCAAACTATGAAACTTTGAATTTAATTATTTTGATTTCAGGAGAGGAATGTTAGAATCATTAATTAGACATTATCTTCTGAAGTGTATATATAAAAGTTACTTCCATAAGTAAGCTGTCTATTTAACATTTCCTAAGACTTGGGAGAAAAAAAAAAATAAGAGGTACATATTTCAGCAAAAAGTATTGAAAAAGTGATATTCTAAGCTATTTTAACTTGCTACATTTTTGTCATTTGGAAAGAGTGAAATAAAAATTAGGCCAATAAACTCTTTTAAAAATCAGGATTAAAAAAAAATTTTTTTAAATGTTTATTTATATTAACACATTTTACTTGAAAACTTCTTTATAGTACTATGTTTTTTCATAATCAATCAGTTGCTGTAATTTTTTTCGATAGCAGCTAATAGCATGGATGTCTCAAAACAAGAGCCAGCACATTTTCCTACTCTGATGCATCCTTTATCTTGCCATTTGTTCTAAAACATTTTTATAAGCATGCTTCTTAGAATAACCAAGTTACATTATTTATGTTATAGAATTATAACTAGCAAAATGAATCTGTGTGGCTATATTCTTATAGATTTCCTTAGTTTAAACTGCTTGCACTCTACTCTATATTACCTAATTAGTTGTATAAGTCTGGACCTCATGATGTTTCTGAGGAATAAGAACAATTTTTGCATGCTTTCTAAAAAACAACCTTTTTAAAACTAATTTTTAAGCTTCAAAATATAGCTTGCAGAACGTCTTAAAATAAAAATGATACTCCAAGCATTTTTAATTTCATTGCCACTTCTTTTTTATTCCTTTCACTAAAACAGCATATACAAGGATTAAATCGAAATACAATTAACAAAATTTATTTACATTAAAAAATTAACTTTTAATAATACTTTCATTAAAATAAAAAATGTTTTAATAAAAATAAAAATAGTTTACTTTAATAATATAATACTTCAAAAAAATTTGATTTGATGAACATTTAAGAAAAGCATAAAATAACAGATGAAAAAGAAAATAAAAACAGGTAGAATAAATACTACTACAAATGTCCATTGGCAAATTTATATTATAACATTTACTGAACAGCAATGGTTGCTTTGGAACTGCTTATCTGAAAAATATTCTAGTTTTTAACTTATAATTTAAGAATATAAAGCCCTTATTATTTTTGAAATAGAAATTTACAAAGAATTTACTATGTTAATAAATAAACTACATCACGTAAAAATAATTATTATTTTACAAAATATTTTTAATTCTAATATTTTCTTTAATTGGCAAGGATTTCACAGAAATGAAATAAAATTTCAAAATTGTAA
Organism: Argiope argentata; assembly: GCA_026289955.1. Lineage (NCBI taxonomy): Eukaryota > Metazoa > Arthropoda > Arachnida > Araneae > Araneidae > Argiope > Argiope argentata. The sequence continues at coordinate 996,702 of JAOUZG010036525.1, read as the reverse complement.
TATTTTCATTAATTTCTTTACATTCTCAAAGACCTAATAATGTTAAACAAATTATTTCATACTTAACTCAAGAATTCCAACATTTCACTGAAAATAGTAAGTATTATATTTAACAAATGCTAAAATCATTATTATAATGAAATTTTCAAAATTCAGAAAATGATGTCTAATCTAATTATAGCTGTTTCAAAAAGAAAAAGAAATCGGCAAGAGTGTCTCCTAAAATTTTCTGCATACTCTAAAAATAAGTTTATTATATCTTCTTCTTAAAACTAGAATTTGGGTTAACACTGTAAATGCCTTGTATGGCATGGTAAACAGCAAAAACAAAATATTGATTTCTGGCATGCATTCAGCATTTTTCATGTGATCCTTCATGATTAATCCTATTAGCAATAAGTAACTTGTCTGAAACTCAAATTAGATATTTATGTTGTATCCAATTGGATGAAAGAACTATAAATATAGTCAAGAAATCAAATATCATTGTGTTTTTGAATCGCCATGCTTACAAGCTTATGAAAGTATGGAATACAAGGTCATACCTTGATAGATTTTTTTCCTCCAAATTTAACAGGTTTTAAATGATTTTTTTTTTGGTAAATCTACTGATACATAACAGACTTGGAGAAAATCGAGAGTACTGAGGCAAGTGATGAATATTTTGAAATTTTAGCAATTCTTTTGTGGAATTTCTACCAAATTGTACTTCCAAAAGGAATTATCTAAACGAACTCATTATTAAGCTTTGAAAAACAAAATGGTAAGTTATTGTCAATGAAAATTTATATATATATGAAAACAAAAATCCATGTTTACAAACAATAACATTTTAAATAAAAATAAGCATAAAATTTTTGTAAAGCATATGTATAATTTTAACTTAACTAATTCATTTTATTTTTTAAAAAACTTTTTAATATTTTTTGTATATAAAAGCAAAAAGATGTTTCCTCATAATTATGATTAAATATTAGCAAAATAATCTAAATATGTTAGAATGTCAAATTAGCAGAGTATTTGCACACTCAAATTAACACTGATGAATTGTCACACTCCAGGAAAAATACTAGGCCTTTATAAATTATTAAAAATTACAAAACTTTTTTTCTTTCTTGCAGTACAATTTATTTTTACAAGTGAAACAAAAAGATTTCTGAAATGAATTTTATAAATTTGAGATATGACACAAAGTGAAAAGTATGACAAATAAAAAAAATATTTTATTCTTAATTACTATAATACATTATTTGTAAAAGCATTAACATAAAAGTTTAAATATGAAAGCCAATGAGCATGATGAAATTGTGTTTTTCAATGTAGCTTGAAGTGAATGCTTCCACAAAAGTATTAAACAGTTATAATGCATCTTGTTCTTCGATTTAGTTCCTTCTTATTAACATTTAATTAAAGTGTTTATAGCCAATGATATCCTTCTTAGGTTACGAGTGAACCTGTGGTTAGGATTCTTCAATAGAAAAGTAGTAATTCTTTGTTGTAAATTCTCAAGCACACTTCGAATATGATCTTTAATGATAGGATCATTGCTATCCAAGCTTGCAATGACATCTTCAATATACCTGCAATATATAATCAAATGTTAATACTTTAATATGAGAAGAAACATAAAGAAAATTTTTCACTTCAGTCTAACCCCTTGCGGTCCGATGTCGAGTGTAAAGAGTGATTCAAGACTGTGCATCATTTTGAAGTTATATTTATTTTTCAAATTTAATTGTTAAAAACGCCTACATAATGGTTAAGAGATGTAGATTAATTTTTTACAGAAACTCGACTTAAAAGAATAACATATATTAATTTTTTATAGTAATAAACAAATCTTTGTATTAGGTGAATAATTTTCCATCTTAATTATTTTTCGGACTGCAACGGATTCAATTTGTGTAATAAATTGGAAAATAAGTTAGCTAATGAAATCCACTTTTAACTGATTCATCTATGTGTTACCCATAAATTTTAAAATTAAATCATTAACTATTATAAAACAATAAAAATCCAACCTTAGAAATGCTTAAAGAACCCATTAGAAATTTACAAATGTAACTCAAGGGGTAGGGAAAGAAATGTTATTGTTATGGGGGGGGGGGGTTCTATTCAGCCCAAGATTTGAGTTAGATGGAAAGTGGTATATATCCACATATTAAAAGACGTTCTTATTCATTTTTTATCTCAAAATATTTTCCCATTACTTTTTCATTTTCTATGACTATATTAAGGAGGGAAAAAAGCGCGCGGGGGGGGGGGGGGTATGCAAATAGAATTTTGCATAATAAAAAGATCTATGATTTTTTTTTCAGAATTTAAGAAACAGTTAAATGGTAAATATAAAAAATAAAGCTAGAGAAAACTATATGAAGCAAAAGATAAATAAATAAGCAAATTGAATAAAGAATACAGTAAATAAAATGCACTATTTCAATCAATAAAAAGTTGAATTTGTTTCTTTGGTATTATGAATTTATAGTTAAAAAAAAAAGACAATACTCTGCACAAAAATACTGCAATGACATAAAAAAATTAATTGAACATTTACCTGACTCGTATTTCTGTCTTTGTGTTAAAGTCAGCTGAAAGCTGATTCACAAGTGAAAGAAGCACATGTTGTTGTAATGGGCAAGGAGAGGAACCAAACACTAAATCAACATTCACAGATTCACACAGGAACAATACTAATTGGACATCCATGGCAGAAAGGGCCTAATGAAACAGAAATAAATCATATAGTATAAAAATAAATACAATTTTTTAAAGTAATATTTTCTTGAATTTCAATGCTAATCGGTTTCTCTTTGAACGGCAAGAAGTGTATCACAAGACAAAATTTTAAAGTTAAATGGGTCTAAATTTTATGGAAGCAATATCAAAATACCATGGTTATTGTGAGTGAAAAGCTGGTACAAATTTAAGGAGTAGCATAATAGCTTGTAATGGCATTTGTCACATTTAATGAAAATATCTCTCAGATCAAAAAGATTAAGAGTGAAAAAATTTGATTATTAACTGGATAGGAAAATGAAAATAGGGAACAATTTATAATAGAAATATTTTTAAATATCAATGAAACCAGTTTTTAAAAACATTTTGAATAAGGGATTTAAAAAAAAATAATCAGAAAATATTTGATTTTGTAATATTGTGTTAAAATTTGATGAAATTTTTATATTGTGAAAAAATATTCTTATAAAATATGGTATCTTGTTTCTAATTTAAGTGTGCAAATAAATTAAAAATTAACAATGCACCAAATTCTATAAATGATACCAGTTTTAAAATAGCAACATTAATGATATGTCAACAAGAATAAAGAATCTTACTGAAATTCAGAGTTGGGATTGAATTTATTAACAAAGAAAAGTTAAAATGGAAGAGTATTTATATCCAAATTAGCACTTTTAATAACACCTATATACAGAATTTTTCAAAAATTACTGCACATATTTCTCAAGGGTTTAATATTCTAAATTAATATTAAACCAAATCAGTCAGTAAGAATGATCATGAATCCTAAGTTAATCATAACTTGGTAATTATTATTTAGTTTTCCTGATATATATTGAAGTTTTTAGTATTCATTTTTACACTTAATTCAGAAGTAAGGATATTAAATGAAATATGTTCAGATATATTATATAAATGTAAATATAACATTTAAATAACTTTTGTTTAAGATAAAAAAAATCTCTTGAATGAAACTCACTTGCTGAAAGGCTTCATTGACATTGCCTTGTTTAACAAGTTGCATCAGATGTTGCTTTTGTAGTTGAGGATCTGTATGAGGAACAGGTGTTGTTGACCTAGAATTGAGCACAGCAGTAGTTTGTTCTCTAAATGCTTTTTTTACTTCTTCTTGCACAACTTGTCGAATATCCGATAAAAGCATTTCATGTTGTCTGTAAAATAAATAAAGTTAAGATTAGGAAAGTATCTAACATATACTAAAAAGTAAAAATGTTTTAAAATCCATATTCCATTTGAAATACTTATTTTTTCAATTTAATAAAAATATGTATATAAAAAGGAATTCAAATTATAAAACAAAAAATTATTTATCAAATTTTAAAACCCAATATATTTATTAGCATTTGCATCGAAAAAACATTAAATATTCTTTATACCGATTTTAACACTAGACCTACTGTTGGTAGTCAAATCACCATTTTCTAATATATCTATGAAATGCCAAGTGTTGTATCACGATCTAACTCCATGAGAGGTAAGTTTCTCTTTTCAGAAGTAAAAAAAAATATTTTGTAAATATGGCGAAGGAGAAGCGTTGAATGTTTGTGCCGTTTTGTTTTGTTTTAAATATATGTTATTAATTTTTTATTCAGTTTTGCCATCAATCAACAAAACTGCTAACATTTATTTTCTGTCAATCCTGATAGGAACTACAAATAGGTTTTAAATCTAATGTATTAGAAATAATATATGAATTCAATAAAACTATATTGAATTACATTTCATTCAAACTTTAAAGTTTTTAGCTTTTAATTAGTTTGATGAGAAAGTAAAGAAAAAAAATAACATTTCAATATCAGGATAATTTGATAGAATGTTTTCAGAGTTTACTTGTTTAAGCAACCAATATAAATAAATGTATCATTTCAGAATAATTATAATTATGAGAAACAATTCAAAAATATCTTCTTACTTCATTAAATCTAAACTGTGATTTTCTACTTTAATAGACTGAGTATGAATTGCTTGCTGAGCTCCGGTAACAAGAGTACTGATTTCTTCTTTTAGAGAAGCTACTGTAGCATCAAGGGAAGCACAAGCCTTTTGGGCATGTTTATCAAGAGCCTGGATGTCTGTAAGCCACAACCAAAATAAAGAATTTAAAAGATTAAAGCATGAAAATTTGTACATGGAATCATAATAAGAGTCATTTTTACAAGCACACTTACATTCAACAGTTCCCTTATTGAACTGTTCATTGAGCTGTTGAAATAGATGCTGGCAAGCTTTATCAAAAGAAGGTACAACATTATTTTGGAAGACATCTTTACAAGAAGCCTGTACAACGCCTTGAAGTGATGTGGATAAAAGTTGTGAGATGGAATCCAAAAAGGGCTGCAAGAAACATACCATTAAATCGGTCTTATACCATTAAACATACCATTAAATCGGTCTTAAGATCGAATAAGAAAAACTTTATTAAAAAAGATTTAAATTAATTAAAAATTTGACAGAAAACTGCAGTTTATTTTCTTACCACCATCAAAAGTATTTCTAAAAAACCACATAAATAGTAACAAAAAAACAAGCAAGAGAAGTAATTTCTGTAAAATACAAAATTAAAAACCTCAGTAAAAAAAAAATTTAATCTCAGAGAAATGATCATTCATAATTTTTGTTATGACATCAAATCTTTGAGAAATGTAACCATGTAATTTTAAGAATAAGTGCAGATAAATTTTCTGAAATTGGGAAAAAGCAGGTTTATTTGAAAGGTTAATATACATATATTGATTATATCCATCGAAAAAATAGTTTATATACATTTCCAAAAGAAAATTACATTGGTAACTTAATAATAAGTTTGGTATCACAGCATTTACAGAAATAACACTAGGGTCATCATACATTACAGGAAACACTTTTTTACTGTATACTTTCAAAAGTATTTATCATAGTTAATAAATAATATCATTTACTTTAAAACTGACTTCATAATAAATTTTCATTTATCAATACAATAAAGAAAATATAAAATTTTAGAAAGTAGCACATATTATAAAGAACTTATAGATTTACAAGCGACACTAACCTTTCCTTTAAGGTATCTTGCAAAACTGTCTCGTAAACTTGTATCTGTTGCTGACAGTTTTTGATTAAAATCTAGCTGCATCTTTTGAGCAATTGTGTCAAGAACTCTATTTATTTCTAAATGGAAAGCATTAAATTTAAATGAAGTATGAAGGAATACATGATTTTTTTAAATGTGAGAAGGAGAGAAAAAAAATATATTACTTACGTGGCACAATATTGCTTGACAATTCTTGCTTTAAAGTGTTGTCAAGTTTATTACTAAAAGTAGCCGATATTTCATCCGACATTACCATAAGTTCTCGTTCTGATCGCCGCCTTTCTTCTTCAGCCATTTTTAAAACTAAATTTTCTAATTTTGAATCTGAATATCAAATATTAAGATAATAAACTTTCATAAAATAACAAATTATATTTAAAAAATTATTTATTTAAGGAAATCAGCATCCTTAATTATCTTGAATTAATATCAGTAAAGAAACTGTAAAAGCTTTAGCATAGTTGAGAGAGAGAGAGTTATAAAAATCAAATACAGTATTTTAAATTCATTTTCTATAATAGTATTTCAGTCAATTTATTTCTCAATTTTATAAATAAAAAACATTTAGGGACTAATAAACAATGATTTTTAAAATGGAGGTAAGAGAGGAATTCATTCTGAAGCAATACAACTAGAAATACATTTAGCATTTTATGATCTAGTATGATAAAAACTTTAAAATGGGTCATGAAAGAACAAAGAGAATTATGTGAAGGATAGAGGGAGTAAGAAAAATATAAGGCAGACAGAAATTAATGAACATTTGAATTTCTTAAAACTTCTTTCATTTTCAAATTCCTTTTTGGAAGCAAATTACTCCCCTGCCGAAGAAAGAAAAGAAAAGATGCTGAACAATATAACACAATGATGAAAATAATGTGCATAAATGCAAATGAATAATTTAAAACAGTTATCAAATACATTTTTTAAAAGTAATTTAAAATGTTAATGTTATAATAAAAGTTAATTGTATTGGATAACTAACAGCAGTCGTCTAATATTTGTGTACCAACATAGAGGAGTTTAGCAAAGCATTTCATGAGACTTCTAACTCAATGGTTGAAGTTTTATATTACATTTGAGAAACTATTTTTGAAATTATGATGCTCAAAAATACTGGTCGGGTATTGCCGATTGATACTCAAATTACAAATTTGAATGCAGATCTTTTTGTAAAATGACTTTCATTATTTGTATACTTTAGCTATTTATAGAAATTGTCAGTCTATGCTATTTTTAATTTTTCAAACAATTTATCAAAAGTTATCTAAACTTGCTGATTATAAACAATGAGAACAGATACAAATATTTGTTTATTGTTATTAGTACCAAATACAAACTTTTTTTTTCTCCAGATAAAACTTTTTTCAGACAAATATAATTCCAATGATATATTGTTCAAACTAGAGAAGATCTAAAATTAGAAAATTCATCAAAATTTCAAGTTAAAATGTTTTTTATTATAATATTTTCTGTTTGAATATCTCATATATCAGAAAGTATTAAAAAATATTGAATGCTCATCATATAAGTAATGATTATTAATTATTTGTTTAAACAGGAAAGCATAGTTCCTTTGCTCTTCAAAAGTACATTTTCAGTAAAAGTTGCACAATGCTTTAATTTATTACAAAATTTGATATGACACATTTAATTTATAGATAAATATAGAGATACTGAAATTAAAAAGGATACAATGAGGTACAAGGTTCTGATTTAAAAGATGTTCCAATTTATTTGTCATATTATCATTTGAATTAGACTGGCTAAGCTTTTGATCATGACGAAGCATTTTAACTTCCTTCTGTAACCTTTGAATTTCAGAATTTTGGTCTTGTAATACTTCAACAATAGAATCTAGTTTTTGCATATGATCACTCATACTTTTCTTCAATCTATTTTTGATAAAAAAGAAAAGAAAAAAAGGAGATATTGCAATTAGATAATAATAAACACATCAAATTTAAAATTGTTAGTGGAGAGATACTTTTATAGATTAATAGCATAAATCTGCATTATATATATAACAGTTTTTCTCATACTATGTCCTATAAAACAAATATTTTTGTAAAAATATATACTTATCTTAAAATCTCACTTTTTTTTTTTGCTCCCCTCTCTCTCTCTCCCTTTGCTGCTTCTCTCACTTTTTTTTTTGGCATCTCAAAACTGATATTGTGTTACAATGGATTTAAAAATTAAAATTAACAAATATTAAAAATTAAAAGATTCTATTGCACTTAATTTATTTTTAATTTGAAAACCTACTTTAAAGCCCCATTTTTATTTACCAATCAGTTTTAACTGGTATTTTAAAATTAACTTGTTTATATTCAATATCATTACTTGAAGATAGCGATTTTTATAAGATTGGATATCAAATAAGTAAATGACAAAAATCTTTTTATTGTCATTTACTTAATTGTTTAATAATTCAAAATGTATTGTTTAAAATGAATATACCAACCATTATGCATATTTTGAAGTGTCAGAGATTATTTTGAAACTTTCTTTTGGTCCGTTTTCAAAGTAATGCAAGGATATCAAAATTAATCATTTTTATAAGCTACAAAATAATATATAAATCCTTAAATAATTTTTTGTTTCAATTATTTTCTTCCCCTTTAAAAACAAATACGAAATAAAATTTTGAACTATCAAGTTCTTCCGAAATTTAAGCTCTAATTTGGGTTAGCTAATAAATTCTAACAGGTTAGTTAACAAATTCTAAATTTAAAAAAAAGTACTTAATATAAGGTGCAAAAAAAATGTTCTAGAAAATTAAGTTAGAGCGATATATTAACTATTAATGTCAGGTGTATTCTTGATACTTAGCTATGTAGTTAAATGCTGAAAGAATATAAAAAGGTAATTTGACCAATGTAAAAGAAAATGTTTTTTGATTTAAATGTCAATTTATTTTGTATTTTTTAAGGTGTTTTATTATGATAATTAGAAGGAAAAGTATGGATGTTACAAGAGATAAATATGGACAGAATAAATAGTATGAAGCTACACAATTTTTCAACTAATGATGTAAATTTGCTATATTTTATTTATAAAAAACAGCTAAAAAGGAATGGAACAAGTAAAATCAAAGGGAAGAAACTTCTAAGTATAATGAGAAGCTTTTTTTTATGATAAGATGTTCAAAAAAGTAGAATACATAAACTTGTGAAAAAGCAATAAATTATCACAAATTAAAAAAAAATATATCTAATGATTCCTTAAAATAAAATATGCTAGCATTTAGTCAGATTTGTAATCTTTTTCTTCATCAAATCTGGTAGAATATAAAAGATCATAATGTATAAAGCTGTAACATTTAAAAATGTCTCTTCTTTCCTGCTTATCTGATATTTCCATTTATTTAACATCAGCAATTCTCATATATATTAGATAAACAGATGTAACAACAACAAATTATGTTTAAGATTTTATATATTTTAGCTAAGCTGCTTGTGTTTCAAAAAGCAGATATTTATTACAAACAGCTGTTACATAGAAATAAGAATTCAGTAAGATTACATACATTGCCTAGTTCATTAGAATTAGTTTACTAACGAAGCAGCTTAATGAAAATACCATGTCTCAATAGAATCATCAACATTACAGTTTCGGTTAATCGAATTTTTTTTGTCAGCATAACATTTACATTATTCAATTAAAAAAAAAACATGGAAATTTTGATTTTTAAAACTTGCATGTTACAACATATAAATCTAGGTTCAAGTTGCACAAGGTGTTAACTTTGGAAGGAAGCAATTGAGTTCAAATAACTATCGATTTAAAAAAGAACCTTGGAAAATGTAAATCATAATTTATGAAGTATTAACAGGACTTGAAAATTAAAATTTCATTAAAAAAATGAATTTTGATTCAGGAGAGAGGATAAAGAAGCAACATTAAATTGAAAATGTTCATTATAGTACTTCTAGTAGATAAATTTTATCACAATACAAAAAAAAAGTTTCCTTTTTATTTTTTAAATTTAAAAAATACTTTTCCTTAAGTAAAAATTTGTATTGAAATAATAATTTCAAATCACACCAGAATATTGCTTTTGTATTAGACATATGATGACTAAACTTTATTTTCTTCAGATTAATTAAGAAACTAAAGAAGCTAAGTTGCAAGAGAAACATTTCCAAAGCAAAATAATAACAATAATAGAAAATAGCAATTTTTAGCAAATTAGAAAAAGGGGGGGGGGCTCTTCCCAGGATCAAAATAAAATAATCAATTTATCATTATTTTTTTAAAAAAGGAGGATGGCTTTAGAGCCTCCACTTTCTTACTTGTTAATATTCATTTCTTGTTGGAAAACAGCTTCTCTGTTGTCCGAATGGAAATGTTGACTATGACCTTGAAGCTCCCTAGATGCAGTCAAAACAGTTAAATAAGACTTAAAATCTGAATAAAACAAAAATTACAATATTATTCAAACAAAATTAAAAGGAAAGCTTATTCATGAACAAAATGCTGCAATTTAATCAAAGATACAAAGCAATACCTGGCCATAACCTTCCTTTTTATAAGCATAATTCAAAGGCCAGACAAGTTTATTGGATAGAACCCCTTTTGTTCTTAAAACAAATTAAGAAATTTCTGCAACTGTTGTAGTACAAAATGTTAAAAGTTTTTTGAATACATCTAAGCAAAAATTACAATTAAGAAAAAAAAATTAATTTTACAGATTTTGAATTTCAATTGAATATTAGAAAATTTGAATAGAAATTCACTAACAATAACTTCAGAGGAAGAAACTGGACTAATCTTTGATTAATATGAATAAGAATGCACCTCTTGAATATAAAAAGCAGCTGCATGAAATCTTTTAAACAAAGAATGTGCCAAAAAATAAAAAGTGCTACCAGTCTAAATTTGGCATCCATTATTTTATCGTAATCATCAACATTAAGAAGCAGTTTATTAATTCTTATAAATACTCTTTAAGAAAGTAAATATATGTACTCGTCATTTCTGGATGAAATTGTGTAGTCTTTAGTAGGGTCTGGAGCTTGAGGCCAATCCTTTATATGATAATCTGCTTGGTTTCGATTTGATTCTGAAGTTCCAGAAGTTGTAAAGGAAGTAATATTATTATTCATAGATTGCACTTCATCTTTGATTGCAGCTACTGCCTCATTGTTAATTTCATCTAAAAAATCAATTAAGAAAATGAAAAAAAGAAAGCAATAGCTTAAATATTACTGAAAATTTGAACTATCACAAATTATAATAGACAATACACTTAATTGATGCTCAAGCTAAATTTAGCATCATGAAACTTACATTCTTGTATTTTCAATAAAAAGGGGGTAGGAGGAGATAGTTTAAAGATTTTTTCCTACAGAATCAAAACCAATTTCAATTTAACCAATTTCTTTTAGTTTCTTTAAAGAAATGAATGAAAAGCAAAAATAAAGAATATGGAACTGAAAAGTTTATTCTTAACTTTTAAAAATTTGATAAGAGAGAAAATGTTAAGCTTTTCTTTTATACACCAAGCAAACGAATGAGATTAATTCACCAGTTGCATTATAGCAAACATAGAATAATAAAAATTGCAAGCTTAAGGATATGAAATAACATGTTTCAGCTGTCTGTTCATTATCATATCTTAATTTATGATACTACTATCAATAACTACCTCTTATTTTACAATAGAAACTCACATGTTAGAATTTTTATAAATTTTTTTTTCTATCGGAGATAAGAAATTCTATTTTCCAAACAGTAACAACTTATTAACTAATCCATTCTTATTATTTAATGCATTCATTCCAGCTTGTAATGGTTCTATAATTGCTCATCAAAAAATTTTCATAATGGAAGATATGTTTCAAATCTTTTCTTTTATCAAAATTTTTTACTTAGCTGGAATGCATCCACAGAAAGTAAAAATATATGAAGAGTTTAAAAAAAAAAAGAAAAAAAGGCTGTTATATATACCTAAATGGAGAACTTTTGTAGGAGCTAAAATTTCTGCAACTTCTCGGCTTGGAGAACTTGTGGCACTGTGTTGTGAAGATTTCCTTCGCTGTAAGGTACTAGGCTCAACTGGAAGTGAATCAATTCCATCTGGTAAGTGTGAAACAGATTCAATTTTTTGGGCAGAGCTGGATAAGTCTTCATGTAGTGAGTAAGAACTCTGACCAGACAAGTTGGAATGCGATGGAGAGGTGAAATCATCAGGTGTAAGAAGAACTTCTGTACACTTGGGATAAGTTGATATGTGACTGGGTAAGGCAGACAGAGATGTTGGTGTTGACTGGGAAACAAGAGCAAGATCTTCTACAGAGCAAAGCCCTTTGGTCATTGATATGTCTAAATCTTTTACACTGCGGTTTGTTGAATCTCTGCCATCAAGACTAGTATCTGATAAGCCATCTTTAAACACTGTGTGGGAAAATCTTCTAATTAAATTCACCTTTCAGTATGACAATAGCAAAAAGAAACACTGTTTAATAGGATTTTTTCATACAAATACCTTTAATAAAGTCAAACAATATTAACATAATTTGTAATACAAACAAATTAAGAAAAAAACTATTACAGTTGTTCAGCTGCATAATTGTATATAATAATAAAATTCTGTTGATTAAGATAATATGAAAATCTTATTTTTAATTTACCATGCTTTAAAAAAATAAAATTATCTACCTAATGGATAAACTCTTCATAAAATGTAACTATGATAAGTGATATTTCAAGGGGAAATTTTATTTTATGACTTAGTAAGAAGAGAAGTTTAAAAATTTTCTTGCACTGTAAAAAACACCAAACATGGGGGGGGGATCCTTAACTTAATTTTTTTTCCTACACAAATCAAAGCTATCAGAAAAATCTCTATCAACAACATAAAGCCTTTAAATAAACAAAAAAATTGATGCACAAAAAAAGTAAGTTTATTGTAATTTAAAAGTCTAGAAGGATTTGTGGGACATTTATTAGATTCATTACATCCGACAAAGGTGGAACTGAGTGATACTGTCAAATAATTTATATAAGCAAAAGTTCTATAGGATGTTTTTTTAAATAACAAATTGAAGCCTGTGTTTCGAGTATTGAAAATTTCTGTAAAGATGTATGAGAAAAGATTTGATCAATATCTCGCATATGCCACTAACACACACAATAAAATTAGGATTGTGTAGATAAATAAAAATTATGCAAATATATTTAATTATTACTACTGTTTCTAATGGTATTTGCCATGGACTAGCTCACTGATTGCACCAGCGATTTTAAGTCAAGGGTGCATCTCTTTTTTGAAATAGCACTAATTAGGGCAAAGAGTACGCCTTAGCTACTCATGCATCACATTCGCTTGCATACTCCTTTTTACAGGGGGAGGGGGCATTCATACATCACACAGATGAAGAACAACCCTGCCTAAACCGGAACTCAAACTCAGGATGCCCAGATCAAGGGGCAGAGGCGCTATCCCTGTGCCAGGACATTGGTATATTTTATAGTAAAGTGTAAGAGTAATGTGTGATAAGGGGTGAATTGTTTTTGTATCCTTGCACAGATTTTAAAATTTGAAAAGGATTTTTCTTCTTGAACCAAATAAAATTATTTTTTGAACTCTTTAATATGTTACATATTAATTTTTAATCATACATATTTCATTTGTTACAAAATCTATAAACAATATTTTAATGCCAAAAATATGATAAAAATGAAACTATACCATATGAGTCTTGAGACAGAGAACTAACAGAACCAATAGAGTTAGGTGAGGATGTTTTACTTTTATAATAAAGTCTGCAGGACTGCAAACTCCTAAAATAATAATAATAATTTCAATGCTCTAAATCTATTTGAAAATGATAATAATATTAATAAACTTTAATAACTGAACTTACTTAGTCTGTATCCAATACAATTTAATTACATACTTAGATGGGTTATCATCTACATCATTTAAACAATCACCCATCTGATCTCTATCATCTAAAAAAAGAAGAGATTAGAATCAACATTCATTTCTATTTGTGATAGCAAGTTTTTACATTCTAAAGATAAAAAAGAAAGCAAAAATATTTCGAGTCAAAAACTAAATTTCTTATATTTATTTTTAAAAATTAGACCCAAGAAAAAGTTTTATAAATACCTTCATCATCAAAATTTCGACTTGCAGACTTAGAGTGACTAACACTACTAATGGCCAAGCTAAGTACAGGCAGTGGAACTCTGTACTCTGATATTGAACTAATGATTAAACCACTAGGCACAGGTTCTTGCTCCATGTGCAAGATAAATAGTACCTATAGATAAATAAAAAGTCATGAGAACAAAACCTCGACACTATGATGTTTCATGGAAAAATATATATTCATATCAGTTCCTCATAAATGTTAATTTTATGCAATAATATATTAACATTAAAAATAATATACCAAACAAAAATACACAAACAATGGAATTTATTTAATAATTGACTTACTTTTCGCTTAATGTCCGATAGGAATAAATACTTAGAAGACAGATCAATTTCAGCTTTCAAACAGGGCATTACAGAATCATTTAAATTTGGATGAATTCTCGAAAGGAGAAAAAAAACGAAGTACAGAATGAATAACCATTTTATATAATAATAAAAAAAACTACATTATGTTTTCATTAAGTTTAAATCAACAATATCAAACCTTTAAGAAGTACTTGATATGGATCAAATATAAATTTATACATACCTAATAGTCTGCAAGCAAATCCATGATTCGCAACTCCAAACTTTTATTTCTGTGTTATTCTCTGCTCCAGTCACAGCAAACTTCCAGAACTGGGTACTAAAATCGAATTTAAATGTTTATTATATGTCTTAAAAGCTAGAAAATATTAACTATATCAAAATATGTCTTACTCAGGTCTATGATTTTTGTAATTATCCAGAAAGTAGAGAGAGGTTAATGATTTCTGAGGATGAGGAACCCATTGATGCAGACACCTGTTAAAATTTGCAGAATATGGAAGTATGATTTTAATTGAAAATATGCAAAAAGTATAGCACCTTTCTAATAATTTTAAGATATAACTACACACTAAATGGCTTAAAACACATTAAAAGATGCATTGTCATTCAAGATATTTTTTAAATCAAAGAAGCAATTTTTTTATCAATATTTGCATTTACATATAACTAGAAATTTTTTAAATAACTAAGTATAAGGCTAAAAAAAAATCTGCTACAATATTATAATATTTCTTTGTTAAAATAATCAACTGCATAAAAATCATGGAATTTTATAAATGACATTCAACAATGTCTGTTAGAGATTTTAATATTTGGCATAAATATTTGATAACTGTTTAACAGAACTGACTTATTTTTATTTTGTAATGCCAAATATAAAGATTATTAAATGCATATTTTTACAATGACAAACATTAGTTGTAAAAACAGTGTTCAAAATTAATCTTTGCTGGAAAAAAAAAATTGAAAGCACAATCCTAACATTAAAACTAAGTTTTCAGAAATACTACTCATAGCAATTTCTCATGCTATTTACCCCAGTCAAAAAGAAAAGCAATTTATATTTTCTATTTCAAGGTTTTACAGTAATTCTTTATCTTTAAGTATAATGATTTCTATGTAATTCAGGAAAATCTCAAATTTAATAAAATAATTTATTTTATTCCTGATTTCCATATGTAATGCATTTATCAAATTATTGATTACATTTTAGACAGCAGCTTAATCTCCTATTTCTAACCTCAATTTTTTTCCTGTTATTCTTGTTATTCAACAAATATTGGGCAATGCTTATCACCTTTTGAAACCACTAATAAAAAGGAAAAACGGTAATTTGATTCAGGATCCACAGGACACCCACTCTTTTTGATAGAAAAAAATACCAGAACACTAATATAGCATATTTTAGATGTAAAAGTGCAAGAGATAATATTAAATAAAATATTTTTGTTATTAATGCTCAAATGCACCATTACTTTCTTACTCACTACTCGCTAACAAATATTACACAATTGTTACTACAGGCTAATTTTATAAAAATGAGTGCATGTGTTCGGTAAATGTCATAATATAAATTTGTCAACGGACATTTATTATGTAGTAATATTTATTCTATCTGTTTTTATTTTCTTTTTCTGTTTTATCAGTTATTTTATGCTTTTCTTAAATTGTCATCAAATTGGATTTTTTTTTGAAGTATTATATTATTAAAGTTAAAGCAAACGATTTTAATTTAATTAAAACATTATTAAAGTTAAAGCAAACGATTTTTATTTAATTAAAACATTATTAAAAGTTATAAGAAAACGATTTTTCTTTGTAAATATATTTTGTTAATTGCATTTCGATGAATTCTTGTATATGCTGTTTTAGTGAAAGGAAAATAAAAAAAAACGATGGAATTCGGAAACGCTTGGAGTCTTGTTTTGAATTCTTAAAAATATAAGATGCTCTGCAAGCTACAGAAATTTATATATAGAATTTGAAGCTTAAGAAAACGGTTAGTTTTTTAGAAAGCATATTAAATTGTGGTGCCAACCGGACGTGATTGAAGAAAAAGGTCAGTAAATTAAACTTTCGATTTCCAGTACTTTCGTTTCTATTATGGAAGATCTAATTAAACAGCGTAGTCCAATAAGGGCTAATTTTACGAAGCGTTATAATGCGTTAATAACGGCTTTGAAAGAAGAAAATTTAAATAAGGATGATATTGAAATAGAACTTTGTTCTTTAGAAAGAGTTGCTACTAATTTGGCAGAATTCGACGAAAGTGTATGTAAAGCATTAGTAGGGACTGAATCTGAAGAATATGAAGTAGAGTATGAAAAAATAGAAGAATATCGTGAAAAATTAGATGCTGCACGGATTCTTGTAAAAACTTGTTTAGAAAAACTTTCTTCTATATCCGAAGTGCCGGAGTCAGTTAATGTGGCGAAAGCTAAATTAAAACTTCCCGAAATTGAATTAATTAAGTTTGGCGGTGAAGTGAAAGATTGGCTTAGCTTTTGGAGTCAATTTGGAAAAATTCACGAGGACGTTACCATCGGTGATGAAGTGAAATTTCAATATCTGATACAGAGTACTATAATAGGCAGTAGAGCGCGGGAAATAGTTGATAGTTATCCGCCAACTGCAAAAAATTATGCAAAAGTTATTGATAGCCTGAAGGCTAGATTTGGCCGTGAAGAACTTCTTGTTGAATATTATGTTAGAGAACTACTTTCATTGGTTGTAAAAAATGCTGTTAATATGAATTCGAAATTTAATATAATGCAACTTTATGACAAATTGGAACCATATTTAAGGTCACTGGAGTCTATTGGTGTAACTACTGAAAAATATGCAGCTATGCTTTTCCCGCTAGTGGAATCGTGCATTCCTGAAAATTTATTGAGAGTTTGGTTACGAAATCCAGTGAAAATTACAGTAAACAATACCGATTCTTACGGCGATAAATTGTCGCAATTGCTATTATTTCTCCGAACGGAAGTGGAAGGGGAAGAGAGGATTTTGATGGCAAAATCAGGCTTCAATTCCACAGAAACTCGGAAGCAAAGTAAAAAATATCGAGAAGTCGAAACTGTTCCGACGGCTAATGATTTGGTTTATGAAGCCAAATCTCTGAAGTCTTGTTTATTTTGTGGAAAAGTCCACAATTCACAAGATTGTTTTAAGGTTCAAAAAATGTCTTTTGATGAAAAACAAGGTATTTTAAAGAAGAATAAGGCCTGCTTTACTTGTTTAAAGGTCGGACAAGTTTCCAGAAAATGCAAATCTAGTGTTCAATGTATGCTTTGTCAGGGAAGACATTGGACAATCATGTGTCCTGGAAAGGTCAATAACACCAAACCTAATGCCACAGAATCTCCCAGCACTGATGGAAATATAGTTTTATCAAATCAAAGTGAACCGGAAATTCTTTTACAAACCCTTTTAGTATTAATTGAGACGGGTGGAAGAAACAAAGTGGTAAGAGCATTATTTGATACAGGATCGCAGAGATCATACATTTTGAAGTCAACTGTTAATGAAATGAAATTAACCGCAGAACGAAGTCAAAATTTAACGCATGTAGTATTTGGCGGCGCTAGCTCCAAGAAGAAACACAATTGTTATGAACTGGTTGTGAGTAATATGAAGAGAAATTATTCTTGTAATATTCAAGTTTTGGATCAGGATATAATTTGTGGTTATATTCCTAGCATACAAAAGGGCCCATGGGTCAAGGAGCTACAGAATAAAGATATCCAATTCACTGATGTTGGTAAAAGCTCGATGCCTATAGAATTGTTGATAGGAGCAGATTATATGCTGGAAATCTCTGGAATTCGGAAACGCTTGGAGTCTTGTTTTGAATTCTTAAAAATATAAGATGCTCTGCAAGCTACAGAAATTTATATATAGAATTTGAAGCTTAAGAAAACGGTTAGTTTTTTAGAAAGCATATTAAAGCATGTTTTACAAGAACATTAATTCATATTTTCATTGAAATGCAGCTCATTATAAAAAGATTAAGCACAAAGCAGTTGTTAACTTAATTTTCCCCATTGCTTGGCAGAAATGGAGATGCATACTAATTGATAGTGAGATAGATAAAATTCAACAAACATTTATTAACATTTAAAAACAAATTAACTGGAACTTTACATTGGGGAGGGGGATTTTCTACTTGATAGCATTGACCTAAATAAAATATTTTGCAATATCTACCTTTTCTGTTTAAGGTTCCCAACTTCAAAATTTTTTGGGGGATAAAAATATAAATTTTCAGCCATTAAAGGCTATATGAAAATGTTTGAAAAAAGTTGTAGAATACTTAAATATGGGGATAAAAACCTATTGATTTCAAAAAAGCGAAAAGATGAGCATGTAGTGTTTTATCAAGCAAATGAGATAATGTGAAGTTGTTAAAATGATATAAATGTTGAGAACTAAAATTTGGATATTCACAGATAATATAGTAAACGGACATGATGCAATTGCATTGAGAGCACATTGGTGCCTCTTCTCTAAGAAGTAGATGGCGATGGGTGAATCAAGAGTGACCTATGCACAAACGGGGTAAGATAGTGTCTGATTTTCTATTTGGAAGACAGAGGCAAGGTTCAATATGAGGTTTAATGCTATGAAGTTTGTTTTCTGTTAACAGGTTCCCATTGCGCCTGCCATTTTGAGAGATAGAGCAAACTTATGTGTTTTTTTAGATCACTCACAGGGATACTAATATTTGCTGTTGTAGTAGCGGATTTGGCTGCACTGTCTGGCTTCTAGTTGCCCCCAATATCTACATGAGAAGGAACCCAACATAGTAAAACCATGAGAGGAAAGTCTGGTATAAGGTTTAGGATCTTTCAGACCAAGGGGTGATTTCTAGGACGAAGATGGGGTGATTGTAGAGACTAAAACACTTAAGAGTTTTTAAACAAGTATCTTTTGTATGCATATATTAAACTAAAAAAATGGTAAATGTATGAATGTTTCTCTTTATAAAATTTTAAAAATGTTGGAATAATTTTTATCAATGATAAAGCAAACTTTATTTCAGATATGGGTGCATATTAATGCTTGATTCTGCAATAAATATGATTTTTAAATTAATAAATAAAACTTGCCATTTTCAACATTTCTAATATATAAACATTTCAGCAGCTCACATGTCAGTAGCTACAAACTTTAAATATACATAAATAATTCATACAATTTCAGAAGCCTGATAACATTCTTTTAATTTTACAATGCATTTCCCTTATTTTCTGCCAGCTTATACTCAAGATCTAAATTTTAATTTCAAGAAGTGACTAAACTTCATTTAATACAAAAATATTTTGCTGAAATCAAAATGCTTTTTTAAAGAAATGAAAACAATTGTTTAGCTAAGAAATCTTGGGGGTTATAGTTCATACATTTTATGCAATATTAAAGATAATTATTCAATATAAATTATGCAGATTCACGATTTTTTATTTGTTTCTCATTTTCAAGAGCATTTTTAAATGGCATAAATCATAATTTATTTTATTGTAATTTTCTAACAATATGAACAAATTTATAAACTTATGTTTTTTCTTCTTATTAATAGGACTTTAAAGACAAATTTATGTCTTGAAATCTGCTTTTCCCACTAATGATTTAAGTCATGAGCAGAGGTTTAACTTTACTATTTTGAATACAGCAATATTTTGTTTTATTAAGATCAATAAAAATTCAGATTATAAAAGAAAAACAAAATAAATACTTCCAATTTTTATAAATAGCAATGATGCTACTTTTCTAGAATTCATACATTTTTATATTACCTTTTATGACATTTAATACTCGTATTATGTATTTTTTGCATCTTCATATCAACTTTCAAAATATATTTTTAAAAATTGATTAAGAAGAAAGAAAAAATTATACAGCCAAAAGATTAATATAACAAAGGATAATTTTACATACACAATCACAAAAACATCCTTCATTTTAAAATGCAAATTTTCTTAAATTTATTTTTAAGAAATGCTATAAGTTGTACAATGCCCCTTCGAAATCACATATAAACCAAGTTTCCTAGCTCTATGCTAAACACTTCCCAGTAGAGTGTCAATATATATGCATGAATGTATGTATGTAATATATTCACAAAAATAGTTTTGTTAGAGAAGGTTTGAATAATTAAAGCCTAAAATCATATAGGCAGTGGATAATGCATAAATGGCAATATTCATCAACATCTTTTAATTGTATATATTTTTTACCAACTTTTACCAGTATTGCATTATTATTATTATTATTATGTACATTCCATAAAAAGCCTATGTGTTTTTAAAAGGTTAACTTGCTTTTACCAACAATGCTTTTTCAAACTAGTTTAAACAACTTAATAAATTAATTAAGACAAATAATAACTTAAAAAATAATAATATTCTCATGATAACTTGAAGTTTGTGATTATAGATTTCATTTTTAAATTACTATTATTATTATTTTGTATTTCATCACGTATTAACATAATTTTTTAAATATATATCATATATTAAGATGAATGAAACTTTTCACTAATTTAATTTTTTAATAGAATTATAAACTACCTTCAAGCTATGAATAGCTCATGAAATTTGTGTCTAATATCTGGCTTAAACATCTTTGATTTTCCATCCCCTCCAAAATGCAATGTGAAAATTTATCTATTCCATTTTTAAAACATTTATTGAATATTACATCAAACTTTAGACTACATACAGATTAGTCAAACTCTTTAAATAAAACACAGTTAATGTATGATGAAAATCTTAACAAAATTAAGCAAGAATATTTTTATTAGTCGACAAAACTTTAGTAATTTTGTTACTTGAAAGCAATTTTGAAAATAAATTCACAATCTTTTTTTTTTTTTTTTGTCCACTCTATACAACATAGGAGAGAAGAGAATGGCATTTATCTGGTTTTCAAGGATCCTATAAAACCCCAACTATTCTAAAGCTCAAAGTGCAGCAAAATATAATACAAGTTCTGAAGGACTATGTGAATCCTCAAATTCCAAAACTTTCCAAATTTACACTAAAAAAGCTTTATAAAGGCTAATAAAATCATACACTAGGTTTTAGTAATACTTCAAAGATAGTCTTTGAAGGAATTACAAAGACTATCAAATTTTTAATACTTGCAAAGGTTAAAACGCACCTAGGAGAAATGTCTTTCTCTAAATTACTGACTTGAAAGAACTTCACAACTCCATCTAGACTTGCAATGGCAAGAGCAGTTCCATCAGGGGAAAAAGTTGCAGCTGAAATTGGCTAAAAAATATAATTTGAAGAGTGAGTAAAAAAATATGTTATAAGCTTACAGTGATAGCGATGAAAACTGAATTTCAATAGTATAAAAATAATTTGGTATTTATTAAAATGAGATAATTAAATGTGTATACATTAAAATTATACTTAGGAATAAGGATTTGAAATTTAATTTTGCATTTTAATCTTGAATATTTATGAATATTTCATAACTGTTTAAGAATAAGGATTCACATCCCATTATACTCTAAAGACAGGAGCAGGAATTCCTGTTTCTCAATCTGGAAGTGAGGAAATTCTTTAACAAGAATTTCATTATTTGTTAGAGTAAAATATGTCATTCAAACAGCATTACTTTTTCTTCATTTGATATTATCACAAATATCAAAAATAAATAAAACTTTTTTCAATCCATAAAAAACAAATAAATAAGCATAATCAACCTTATGGAAACAATAACTTAAACAAATACATGAAAGCAGAGCAAGTAATATAAATTTAGTAGGCATATTAATATCATTAAAATGTTATCAGCATGTAGCTGTCAAATAAGAAAAAGAAATACACAAATTTATTATTTTCTCCCACTGAGGAGATTAGAATATCATTTATCAATCTTAAAACCTAAGTGGAAGACGTTTTAAAAATATAACCCATTATAATCTTTAACTTAGTGATAAATATTGATCAAACATAACTATCCATATAAAAGTGCACAGATTTTAAAACTTTTGATTCTATAATCTTTTGAAGAAAAGTACCATTTTATGTTCAGAAATAACTTGAACACCACATTTAACTTCATCAATAGATAGATTGCCCAGCCCATGTTCCTTCACAACTGTATCTACATTCCAAATTTCTGCCTGAAATTGGAAAAGTAAATTTTTTAATTGGATTTCATTATGTAAAGAACTTAAAAAATGAAATTCTAATAGTATAATTTAGTTACCCTTTCATTATGAGTAACAACAAGTAATGTTGTTAGATCTTCATTTGCACAATCATCTTCTGTAGATTCAATATCATCAGGAATATACAAGCACCAGATTATTCGATTATGTTCACTAGGTGTCCATTCAGTTGGACGGAGAATGCGAATAAGCAAATTGCATCTTAAAAAGTGTTAAGTAAAATAAGTAGTTATTTATTAACAGGTATTTGCATATTAAACAAACTCAAATGATTGATCTTCAAAAGAATTCATTAAAAATTTCATGCTCAATAAGAACCTACATTCAAAAATGACATTTAGTTATTATACATGTACCAAATATTACTTTAAAAAAATATAGAAAAAGAAAGAATATAAAATATAATATTTATTTATTGCCTATATGTTTTGAAAAATTAATGACTTTTTGCATTATTTCATAATCAGATTAATATATCATGAAGCATATTGAAAAATTTACTGCATTTCAAGTTCATCTTTAAGGGGAGAGAGGGGGGTAATGAAATCTAGAAATGCAAATTTCAAGTTATCATGCGAGAACATTATTTAAGTCAATAACCAGTTTAAAACAATCACAAGACTTCTCTATCTTCCCCTCTCTCTATATATAAACTTTCATTTTCAAATTTCCTGGCTGGCAAACAAAGTTTTGTAGATAACCCGATTTTGAGATGAAATAACAGCTAAGATGTCAGTTCTACGTCAGCCTTCAAAAAACGCATTTGCTGTTAAAGAAGCTTATGTAATAATAAAGCAATACAGGTAAAAGTAGGTCAACCTTTTAAAAAACATCTGCTTGCAAAGAGGTATTCTTAATAATGCAAAATTGGTAAAAGAAGGTAAAAAAATATATGCAATTAAAAGATGTTGATGAATGTAGCCATTTATGCTCATTGCCAATGTGATTTTGAGTTTCAATAATTTGTTGCCTTTAGTTATCGAAAAACCTCTAATGAAATCAGCATCATGTCCTCATAGTAAATATCAAGTAAAAAAAAATAATTAAAATATGAAGTTTTACACAATCAAATATTAAATCCAAACTTTTATTATTGTTTTCACAAATATTAATTAACTTGATATCTAATATTTTGTTCAGACAAAAATAAATAAAAGAAAGTAAAAAAAAAAATCCATTATATCAAGCTTTTAATTTTTGTAAAATGTGAATATGCAGCATCATTTCAAAAATATGCAACAAAATTTTTATAATGAAATTATTAATAATTTATTCTTCAGCATAATTTTAATATTTTATTTCTAATAGTAGCTTCTTTTTTATAATATAAGACCAAATGCTTAGTATTACCAAAATATTCATTATTCCCAGGTATATGCAAAAAATTTTAATCAGTTCTTAAATAAACATTGATATTTTTTAAATTCATTTCATAAATTTATAAATATCTCCAAATATATCACTCTACATTTATAAAGCTTACAGAAAAATTAATCAGGTTTTTTTAAAGTTATTGCTTTTTCAAAATTGTTTAATATTACTAGTTTTTTACATTAGACCAAGAATTTACAGAGAAATTCTCAGTAGTCAATGTGTTAAAATTTTCTACAACTGAAATTACTTGAAGTTTGAAATGTGATATAGAAGAAATTTCTTCATAAGCTCATCTTTAAAACAAAAAGGTATAGAAAAAAAAGACCAG
Source organism: Argiope argentata (assembly GCA_026289955.1). NCBI lineage: Eukaryota > Metazoa > Arthropoda > Arachnida > Araneae > Araneidae > Argiope > Argiope argentata. The sequence continues at coordinate 972,503 of JAOUZG010036525.1, read as the reverse complement.
GATAATTATAACAGCTCTCTCTCTCTCACACACACACACAAACACACACACACATGCTTATTATAAAAATGAAGTACATTATTCTTTGCATCAAGCAGTTTATTTGTATATGATTATTTCAAAATAATCCACTTGTTTTTCCATATTGGTAAAAATTTTACTATAAAAATCTTTTTTTTCTTTCCTTTTATACTATAAACTATGAAATGTATAGATTTTTTTACATTTTTATTTTGGTTTAAATTTTAATTTTTAATTTCAAGTAAATTTTGATGAAATTTTTTTTTTAAATACAGATTTAAGTATGGAAAAGAATATTCAGAAGAAAAAGATTATAAAAGGCAAAAATATTTACACAATAAGTTACCAACACTTTTATATGAGAATGAAATAATAAAAAACAAGAAAAAAGTCAACTATAAAAGGATACAATATTACTGTTCCATCATCACTGATTTTGTGCACAAAAAATTCTCCACGGGCATCAACAGATCCTAGAAGCACTTGGGAATTACTATGTGCAAACGCTATATCTTTGACTTCACTTTTGTAATCTTTAATTAGATGTCGAATATCCAAGTGTGTTCTCACGACACGAACATAGCCAGGTTTATGAATAGAAGCTGAAATAGTTACATAAAAAAGTGTCTCAATAACAAAATTTTATCAAAATTATGGTGCATGCCATTATATATATATAATGATTATTTAAACTCTACTTTTAATTGTAATTGAAGCTTTATTTGCTGAGTGGATGGATAATAAATAACTTATATAACTAGATTCTTTTAAAAGAATCCTGCATTTCCCTTGTCTAAAGATCAACATTAGGTCAATACGTATAGGAATTCCTCTTTTAAATCGACTCGTGTGTGATTTATGAAAATATCATAGTATATAAGATTAGAAATAAATGTTTCACTTCTTTTTTATGCTTTTATGCCCTTTAGTCTTCTTGTACTTGTTGTGCCACACTGCTAAAATAAAAAAAAATAAAAAAGTTAATGTCTTTTCTTCCAGGATTTTGCGCCATGATTCTGAAACCTGTTTTCAATTCAAAATGAATATGGATTTATATATACAATGTAATTAATAATTTTTATTTCAAGCAGATTGCAGAATCATCGCCAAAGATTATAGAGAAAACACATGCTGAATTTTCAATTTCATTCCATCTCCAGTGGCTGGGCACTGCACAGCAGAAGAAAGGGGGGGGGGAAGGCAGAAAGGAATGAAACATTTATCTTGTGTCTTATATACTACCATGTTTTCATAAATCGGACATGTGTAGATTTTTGAAAGGATTTCTTATACAGGTTAACCTTATGTTGACCTTTAGACAAGAGACACACATTAATCCTTAAAAAGAATCTATTTACACGAGTGATTTATTATCCATTCACTCAGCATTTGGAGTCATCAATGATGCATTATCTTTATAACACTTCATTTAATATAGTAAATAGAAAAAGGGGAGCAGATCAGTAAATAACAGCATTTTAAAATGAAGTTAGTGTGAACTAAAAGACAAAAATTAATTACAATTGAAATTGGAGTTTAAAATAATGCATATAAACAATGACTTTAAAAATAAACTTCCCTTGCATATAAAACATAGTAGTCTATCCGCTCAACCAATCGAACCAAAATTTCAGACATAGTTGACAGTATACACTTGAGATTGGGATGATTCTAAACAGTGCAGAGCTCATGATTATGGATACGTTTATTGTGAGAGAATTTCAATATTTTCGAACAGCAGCACCCACTTTTTTTAGCGTAAATTGATCAAGTAATTGAAAAACCACAAATGGTGTTAGAACGATTAGCATATGACAAAAATTGCCAGGGTAAAGCATTAGCAAAGAAGAGCATTATAAACGACTAATGACAACACAGAGAGAAAAGAGAAAAAAAAAGCCTTTGTTGGAATGGAAAGTTCGAATTACGAAGTTTTCAATGTGTTCAATTTCATAGGCTATAATGCATTAATTAGCGAGATTGTGGACTATGCCAAACATAACATGAAAGGAGATATCTGCATAATTTCATGTGTTGTGGCATCTTTCAATTTTGACACATCTTGTGGGCCAGGTATGTACACCTTAAATTTCAGGTAACCCTAAAACGAAAAATCCATAGGAGTAAGGTCGGGGGATAGTGGTTATTGCACAGTTATGAGAGATGACTATCACCAAAGTTCTGTTGCAGCACTGGTTGAACAGGGCATGATTTCAAGCCTGTGATAGTGACCTCTTGAAAGAAGCACAGACTGAGAACAAATGTGCTAGCGATGCCACACCACTTTGGCTTCATGTAAAGGTACTGGTACTACATTATGAGAGGGTTTTTTTCAGTCCAGTGAACACAGTTCTTGGTGTTGTTTCCAGTCAATAAGTGTGCCTCATTTGCCCATATTATCCACAATGGCCATCTCTCATCTTCATCATATCTAATGAGGAACAAATTTGCCTATTCCACACGCAGTTGCTCATCTCCAGACTGAAAACAATAAGGAAACATCCACAGAACAGAGTTCAGAAGCCTGAGAATTGTGATTTTTGGAAAATTCAAATTGTGAGCAACACTTCTTTCAGTAATCTTGATGGACCTGCAATAACCGTGTTATGCACTTATGCTACAACTTCAAATGTAACAGATGGTTGCCCTGATCAAGGTTGATCGTGAATGCATCCAGTTTCTTCAAATTTTCTAACTCAGTCACGTGTACTTCTTATGGAACATGGGCTTCATCTTAGCTAGTGATTTCATCTATAAATTCTGTGCTTCAGAAGCCTTTTCCCCTTTCAGATAAAACAGCTTTATCAACTCACGTTGTTGTTTCTTTGTAAGCATCATCTTGTTGGCACAATCGAACATCTGACTGAAGAAACACTCTTCCCACATTGCTTTTTAAAGGTTCTTACCACAAGGAATGATTTGCATGTAGTGTTCTGTGGTTGGTGTTTCTACTCTCTAACCCTGTGAATTATGTAAAGTGCATCAAAGCTCCTCCTCTCTGTATTGCTATTGGTCCTTTAAAATGCTCTTCTTTGCAAATGTTTTACGTCAGCAATTTTTGTCACATGCTATCATTCCAACACCATTTGTGGTTTTTCAATACAATGTTTTCAATACAATTTGTGCAAGGAAAAAATGGGTATTGCTTTCGAAATTCTCTTACTAACCATAATCACGAGCTCTGCCTTGTTTAAAATTATCACAATCTATAGTGCACACCTTCAAACAACCATGTCTGAAATTTTGGTTCTATTGATCGACCAGGTATACTGTTGAAGTTTCATACACAGGGAATGTGTTTTTTTACTGACCTTTATGTATATAAGAATTAATCAAATTTATAAGCATTAAAAAATTGTTATTTTGAAATTTTGGAAACAAGCAGACCAACTATAATATTAAAAAAAACCACAAATGTATATAGAGAGTGCTTATGCTGCTGCTACTACTAAAGTATAGATGAACAAAATGAAAATAGAACAATACAAAAGTAGAAAACTATCTAGTTAATCGAAGGAAAAAATAAAGTAAGAAATTCGGCCTAATGGCTTTCTAAAGGTTCACCATCAGGCAGGGATTTCAAAAAGGGATTTTTTTTTTCTGTAAAGGGTTTGAGTATTTGTCTGAATATAAACCCAATTGTAACCCGAAAATCTCTGAATTTTAAGCCTAAAAGATGCCCCATTTTTTATAAATACAAATGTATATGAAAATTGCAGAAAACACACACAAAAAAAGAACAATAATAAACTTTAGAGGAAAAAACTATCAACTATCAAAAAGAAAAAAAAGCAAAGAATGTACCAGCAGATGATAAAAAATATTACAAAAAAAAAGCATTTAACACATAGCTTCATTTTAAAACATTGTTCATTCATTAGAGAATCTCAGCGCCACCTGGTGATTAGTTATATGTGCCAACGGTCAAGAAGAGAGCCAGCCTTTCTTTAAGTAAAATTTCTATGTTGCAGTAGTTTTTTTAAAATTCATTATAAGTTAAATTTTTTATAAGATTATTAGTTGCTTCGATATAGGAATCCAGTAAAATTGTGAGAAAATTAGATTTTTGAAAATTTTAGAGTTCAGTTTAAAATAATTAAAAGCAATTAGCTAAAGTCAAAATCATCTCTTTTATCGCAGATACCCACTAGAATTTTATCATTAGAAATTTTAAGACCAGATAGTTGGCTTCAAATTGTTTTTCATCTGTTTTGTTTAGAATTAAAACTTTTGGATATTTTATTAAAAGTAAATCATCAATATACCTTCTCCCTATTTATTAAATTATGTCTAATAATTTTTTTCTCATAGTAATGTTAGTTAAAGAACTAGAGAAAGTTGTTCCCACTGGAATGCCCTTTATTTGTTTATAAAAATTAATTCAATTAAAAATGTAATTTTCAGTAATATTAAAATTACATAATTCCAGCCAGTTATTTTTTATAATAATATCTTCATTTAAATATTCTTCATACATAAAAAGACAGACCTTTATTAATATTAATAATGCTATCATCTATTCAAAAATCCAAAATTTCTTTGTAACTAAATTATAAAATTCTTTAATTGTGTTAATATATATCGCAATAGCCACTCAAAATTAGGAAGAAAAATTCCACGTCTGCATACTCAAAATGGAAGAGAATGTGCAACTAGCACACATGCTAGTTATAGCAAAATATAAATTTAAGAAGTGAAAAAAGCATGGAAAGGAAAAGCTGCATCTTAAAAGAAGACTTAAACATATGTAAAAAAACTATTTCTCCATTTATTATCCAGAATTTAGCAAGACAAAATTTATGAATTAAATGAGAGGATATATTATTTCTAATGCTTTTTTATTAGTAGTCATATAAAATTAAAGACTTGGATGTAATAAAACAAATATTTTTTCTATCATGATAAAAAAGATTCATTTTATGATTACTTAAAAAATTGTTGCAAAATCAAGATACATTTTTTTCATTTGTTTATTTTTGACTGTTCTTGTTTTGGGGTATTAATTTATGTGTTTAACCATGAATTTCATTCCAGCTAATTATATTCTTACCAAGAGAGATATACACTAAAAATGGATTCTGCAGAATTTCTAAAACTTATTCACCAAAATCAGGACTGATTTTTTTAAAATCAATACAATTTGTATCAAATACAAAATATAAGTCACTCATTGATTGAAAAAAAAATTTCTAATCTATTTTGAATTAGTTCAAAGAGTTTAATAAACAGACTATTCAATAAGTCCAAGTATGGTAGACAACACTATTGAGATGCTTTCGCAGATTGAATGTTGCTATTCCTGACAAAAATGTAATCTGCTCTTTTAAGCAAATACATTAAATTCAATTTCAAAATTTAAGAGAAAAAGAATAACTCTCTTGCAAACTGAAATTCACATATACAGAAAAAAGAGGAGGGAATACTCTAAGTATTATAAAAGGGTATAGTATTTAAAATGTTTATTAAAGAAATTTATATTATAAAAACCTTTTAAACAAGCATTACTTTAAATGAAATGTGATGGTCATTTAAAGATTAGCTTCCAAAATTATTATAATAAAGAATTGTAACAAATAAAAATACTTATTTTTTAATGTTTCACATTGTGACAAATCTTATGATATATATACAACTGTAATACTACCTTTTTCTGAAATAAGAAGCATGATAGGAATTTTAATTATTTTCTAAAGCTTGAATGTACATATAAATAACAATATTACAAAAAAATACAACTAAGAACTGAAATTTATAACTATATCAAAATCTTACGTTTTAAAACATATGCAAAGTAATTCCCATTCATATGTGTATTTACCAGCTTTCCACAATAATATTTTTCTTCCCATCCATAATCAACCATATCTTCAACAATAATCTGAAATATCAAATTCAATGAAAGTACATTACTTCTTGATTATTAATAAACTTTTCCATATTTACTGATTAACATTTTAAACATGCTTTAAATTTTCTATCAAAATATATTTTGATAAAATTCTTACAGTAACAACCATAATAAATATTAATTCAATATATTAATAATATATATTAAATAAATTCAAATAATGCTGAGGTTGTCAATAAAGCCATCCCTTCCATCAGAGCAAAACATCCAAGGACAAAAAAAAATTATTTGTGATAGTCTGAACTATGAAAACTGCAGATACAGAAATTAAAATATCTCACTTAACATTACGTGACTGAAAAAAAAGTTGACAACTTTTTCCCTCACAAATATCCCTAAAATTACTGATTTCAAAATCATTTGCTCTTTTTACTGCAAAAGCAAATCATATAATTGCAATCAAAATCAAAATAATTCAAACAAAATTAATTTTTACAACAATTATTATTTCATATAGCTGTAAGTTACAAAAGGACAAAAAAAAAATTACTTGAACAAAAGGTGAATTTACAATAAATATTTTAAAATATAATAATATGCAAAATGGTAACTTTTAATATGCAGTTTCCATAATCAATTGTAAACAAATATCTTTCAGATTGGGGATTAAACAATTATTTTTATACCTATGTTATAATAACAGTTTCATTATAAAGAAATGTATTCTTTTATTAAGTTTGTTTGAATTATTTATTCATTTAAAGAAAATTACATGATTAACCTTTAAAATAGTAGCAAGTCTTAAAAAGATATTGGAATCTTCTGAGATGAAAATTTAGAAAATTTTGAAGTTCAATTTTTTGGTTTAGATAATTTTCAATTTATTGTACTTTTGATATAAAATTATTACTTCCCTCAATTATTATTTGATATAAATTATCAACTACTCCCCTCAATTTAGAAAAATAAAAAAACTCATTTTATATTAGCCAATATCTTTGAAAATTTGATCAAATCTGTTAAATATGATGCATCTTCAAATTAATATGAGCTATAGAATTTCAACTAGCATTTAAAAGTAGTTTGATACTCATTTGATTCTGGAATACTAAAAACAGCAATGGATACAAATCCTCTTTTATAACAAAATATGTAAATAATAGTGTTAAAATTTACTTTCAGAATTTTATATTTACCTGGCTGCAAGTTTCACCATGTTCCAAAGGACTGGAATAAATATCAACCTCAGTTCCATAAATATCAACAAGGGAGCTATCTTTGTTCGCACACAGATGTCTAAAAAAGATTTAAATTGCCATATATGATTTTACATTCTAGTATACTAAAATTATACTGCTTCCCAAAAATTTTAGAATAAAAAGACAGTTCCTTTTTTTACTATTAAAAATAATTTATGTTTATAAATTTCCATTAGCAAGTTTGAACAAAATATTTTAACTTATCTTTGAATTGTTTCATTAAATTATTTCTAAATATTTCTTTAATTTCATTAAGAAATATATTAAGTAAACACTAACAATCCTGTGATGTAATTATTAACTCTGTTGTAATCATAATTTCTAACAAGATTAACATTCTGATTACATTATTTGCAAAACTTATGAGGATTTATATATATTAACAAGCATAACTATTTAGTCAAAGAAATTGTTATTAAAATGTGCATAATTTTAAGGCAATTTTAGATATTTATTAGAAAGCAACAACAACAAAAAGCAATACTTTATATATCAGACAGTCAATGTGCCAATGGTTGCCAACCACCACGAGCCAATTTATGGTAAAGGTTACTTATAGTGTGCCCCTTGCCGCGCCAAGTCGCCAATAAAGATGGCGGACACTGTAAACAAACGCTTTTATGGGTTAGTGACGGTTACGACTGTTCGCAATATAATGATGATTTTTTTAATCGATAAGCATTGTCTTTTTATTATTATTTTTTCAGGCCCGGTGCCTTCAACAGGCACCGGGCAGAATTTGTTAACTTAAAAAAACATCCTACGGCTTCGCTATGCCCGGGACGGAAACTAGTAGCCTCGCTAGCACATTGAACATAAGGAATGTGCGGATAACATGAACAGTAAATAATTGAGAAAGACAAAGATGCAAAAAGAATGGATTTAATAGGAAATTTTAAAGACATAATGTACAAACTTGAAGTATTTAATTTGTTGTAAAAAAATATTCCAATCATCCTTCATCCATTTCTCAGATTCGAAATGTTTTTTTCCATCCCATTGACCTGCCATCCACTCTTGAATAATTGCCAAAAATATAACTAGCGAAGAAAACAAACGATAGAGCTTCGAAACAATGACGAGAAATCCGAATAATTCTATTGCAGACGGTTTTTAAAGAAAGAAACCAGGCGACTCCGTAAAGAAATAAAGCAGATGATTTTGTGAAATCGCATACTGACAATTAAAATCAGTAAAGGAATAAATATTTTATATTCGCATTAAAAATATAATTGAAACTCCTTATTAACTATACAAAAAATCTTAATTATAATATAGATCAAAAATAAAATATTTAATTGATATTATTTTATTATTTTTAATTTAAGTTTTCAGAAAAGAGTTGAAGCTCATGCACAACTCAATCATTGTAGAAAGAAGTAAACAAAACATCATTAGGGTTACTACAAGAGCTTTGTATTAGGTTGCCATAATGGCGACAAACTTGGGGGCACATTAATGACCATTTTAACCCAATTTACTTATGTAACCAGAACTCTTTGATAAATAGCACAATTGTTTATTTGTTTTCATGTATAAACTTATCACATGTTCATTCAAACACATATTTTTACATGGAATAATTCCATAATTTTGGAAATTTATTACTTCATCTTTTTCTTTGGCAGGCAAAACCCAAATTTTAATCACTATAACAAGTCAAAAAATCAGAATAGAAAAAGTGGTTAAAGGTCTAGTGCAAAACCAACAAATGGTAGATGACAGTAAAGGCTTGCACAATTTTTTAAATAATGGTGGTTGTTTGCCATTATTGGCAGATTAGCAATGTCTTCAAATTTGGCGATAAAGATTCATGAGTTAATACATAGTACCAAAAAAGCTATTAAATTTAAAGAAAAGAAAAGGAGGAAAGAAGGTGCTGCTCTTGATATTAAAACAAAAACAAACAAAAAAATCAAATTTCAACTTTGTAGCAAAAAAAAATGTTATTATATGGCATAATGCACACTGATGTTTTGTTTTTTCTTGTTATAGCAATGACAATTAAAAATACACATAATATATTGACTCATTTCTCTTTTTAAATTATCATTACTATTAATCATATACAGATATGTTATAATAAATAATATGAAAATAAGCTTACATTTTTTGGTATGGTTCTTCACACATCATTAGATTTCCATCTCCAGATGCTTCCATATTTCCATTGGAAAGAGACTTTAATTTTGCTGTTATATAAAAAAAAAACAGAATTTATAAAATACATAAATTCAGTGAATAGACTTAATCTGAGAAAGTGAACAAATAAAATAATAAAAAAGATTATAATTTTATACACAGATTTCCCATTTATATTATTTTATTTGGAAAGAAATTATATTGCAAATACAATAAATTTAAATTTAAAGCAGATTTAAAATAAAACTAAGAATAATAAAATTTATTATGCATATTATATATATATATATATATATATATATATATATATATAACATCTTTCAAGGTTTGAAATAAATAAGCTATTCACTGCTTAAAAATATACGAAAAAAATTCTCACAATTAAAGAGTTGAGATTATTTTTTTAATCTCGGTGCACATGCACAAGTAATGCTAAAATTTATTTTCAGATTTTTTATTTACCTGGCTGCAACTTTCAACATATTATATACATATGACAAAATAATAAGAATTGTAATGATAACTTATTATTAGCAGTTCTTAAATATAAACTTTACTGCTCTCCCATTTTATTAAAAGAGTGCAAAGATATTGCAGTGAATAAGTCATAGCAATATGGATAATTATTAGTTGAATTATATAAATAAATGAACATAATTAAAATATTAGAAATTCAATAAGGATTAAATGTCTATAAGCTCAATTATTTAAGTAATTCGAGCTTCATTTAATTGCATTGGCTAAACAAATCAATTTTTGTTATATCTAAATCTGATCATCAACTGATAAATTTAAATGATCCATTCAAAAATAACTTTTCATAAAATAGTAACTTTAATTTATTATGTATACTCTACTAGCAATAAAGAGAAATGTGCTGTGTTGGATTATGTTTAGATAGGTTATGCTGGCAAATGTTCAGGATGGCCATCATTTCTGTTAAATTCTTCCCTTGTATTTCTCTGACTTTTTGGAAGGGAAGGGAAGGATATATAAAAAATCTTCAGAATGGTTTTACTTTATATATATATATATATATATATATATATATATATATA
>JAOUZG010036525.1:948718-962075 GCA_026289955.1 Argiope argentata | reverse complement strand
TATATATATATAGTTTGTTCTCATTAATATGTTATAAGCTTTATATGACAGTACTTTATTTCACTAAAATCAATTTAATGTTAAATCTATTTTTTAAAAAGAAAAAAAAAAAAACATTTTTGTTTATCATGGACATAAAAAAATTTACAAATCAAATTTTTAAAAATAATTAGCACTATGTTATACCATAATAGGACAAATTTCTTTATAATTATATAAAAGAATAAAAAAAATTATGATACTTAACTATACATTTTTTAAAAAAATATATCACAGTCTTATATGTATGTATATATTAAGTATTTCTAAATACAAACTGAACCAAGTACATGCCAAGAACGCATTTCTTCAAAATTTAATCGAAAAATCAAAATAAGACAAAAAAAAAACTACTTGCAACTTTCAAAATTTTGCCATGGAGGTGAAAAAAATTGAAAAGTAGATAAAACAGGTGGAATATTTCACAATCAAATCCCAAAATAAAATGTAAATGGCAATAATTTCAACTTTAATCTATATATCAACTATCATCTGATACTATAACAGTTTTTATCCATTTATTTACCATCTTCCATATGATCTGCTGTAAATGTGAGAGTGCGGTTTTCTGTGCCTTTTGCTTTATTTAGTTGAAAGACAAATGAAAAAAGAGTTCTTATGTAGCAAATTTTAAACAGGTGATCATATTTATGGAAAATTTTAGCTCAGTATTTCTTTATAAATCATCTGTCCAAAACAACATCTTCCCCTTTAAAAATATTGACATTTTTTTTAAAAAAATTATATTTTGCAATTTAATGCAAGTGAAATGTTTATGAAAATGTACCAACATTTTTTTTTATGTTTATGTTTCATATTTTAAGTACATTTATAAGCTGATAACATAGAACAAATTTGGAAAAAGTTCCAACACTTTTACACGGAAATTATATATATATATATATTCAAGCAGTGTTGTGGTTGAAGAGAGTGAAGATGCATGGAATTTTTAAACTGCTTTTATTCCATTATAGGAAACATAGTTTATGTAAGAAAAGTACAGATAAAATATGTCCATTCATAGTGCAGCTCAAGGGCAAAAAAAAGTGAAAAAGGACAAAATGTTTTCACCCAAGTAATTTATACTATAAGATTATTTACATGTGATTTATTTACATGCACCAATTTAAAATAGGGAAATCTATAGATAAAATTATTATAAATAAAATTATTTATAATTAAAAAAGAATATTATATTATTGTTTATATTATGAATAATTGATGTAATAATATTTAAGTCAAGAAATATCATTTATTATAAATTATGCACCAAGATATTTTAAAAGAAAGATATATTAAAAAAAAATAAAGAAAATTTCACTTTTTTTTTTTTTTTTTTTTGTAATAAGAAAAAGGATTTATTTCATTCTTCTATCTTTTTCAAAAACCATAAATAATCTACTATATTTCTAAATACAAAAATTCCATATTTCAGGATAATATTTCTCATGATTCACATAAATTTTCTAATCATTTCACAAAATTAAAAAATTTTAATATGCTTAAAAAATACAAGATTTTTTTCTGCTCTGTCATTTAAATGCAACAAGTATCTTGTTTGCTTCATTTTTCAAAAATCTTTTCTGAGAGAATACAGAAAACTGTATACACACTTGTATATACATGAACACAGAAACTAAAAACATAAAATGAGGTATACATTTGCAATTGCAAAGTTTAGCTAAAAAATTAATTTTTCCCAATATGTTTCTTTCAGTTTTAAGAAGAAATCATGAAATAATATCAAGTTATTCCAGATTGTAATTAAAAAATTAAAAGAGAAAACAATTTTATTTATTAATTGTATATATTATTGAGAATATTAAATTATGAACCAAAGTAGATACCTTAAGCTTTCACTTTTTTTCTTTCTTTCGTAATTAGATATATTAATAAATTTCTATTGAAAGATATCACACCCCGTCTTTAGCTTAAAATAATTTTTGAATTTCAACCAAGATTGTAATTTAAAAGATACTTAAAATCAATCAATTCAAATTAACTAATTCGATCCAAAAATTTTTGTGTAATGTCGGATGTCATCAAATGCTTGTAAGAGTTAAAAATACATACATTGGTTGGTAAATTCATTTAAATATACCATTTAACAAATTATTCATTACATTAAATTTATACCTAACAAATAACATTTTAGAAAAATTTTGACATTCATATAAGCATTTAAATCAATAATAATTTTTTATATCAAAGACAGTGATTCTCCACTTTGAAATTAATCCAATATTTTCCCTACCAAAAAAAAAATTATGAAAAAATTAGAATTTGAGTACAAACACAAAATCAAAAAAATAAATCAGTGAATGCTTTTGTTATAGCCAGTAGTACAAAGCAAAACAGGTCTATAATTTACAAAAACTAATCAAACTATGTAGATGGATTCAACAGAATGTGTAACTGTTAAATGTTAACTCTTAATTTTTAAGTTTCGTTAAGAAAAACCTGTTATTCAGTTAAGATTACAAATTTGTTTAATACACAAACAATAAAGAAGTATTTATAGTTTATAAAAATTGTAAAAATTCATTTTCTTTGCAGTCAAAATAAAAATAATAGAATGACTAAAATTTTTTAATCAAGTGTTGTAAATGGATTGAGTAGTCATCTGGAGGAGTAAAAAAAAGGAATCAAGGAGAATGAAATGTTATCAAATTAAATCTAATATACTTTAAATTTTGATTTCAGGCAAAACTGCATGATTAATTTTAGAATAAATAGATCTGATAACTTTTTTTTCTTCTTTTTAATGCATTTTTTCCTAAAAATTAAATCAAATTTTTTTTTCCTTTTCTCATTTAATTTATTATTAATTTTAGAAAACATAAATAATAAACCCAAATAGATTTCGCAATTAAACAAGAACAGATTTGAAGAAGAAAAAATTATGAACAAGATTCTTTTTCTTTTACTTGAATTCCTTTCCTGTTTTCAAAGCAGTAAGGCAAAAAAGTGATCAGTAAATTTTTAAAAAAAATCATTATATTTTAAGTTAGATATTTAATATAAAGTAATAAATATAAAGTTTGATATTTAATATAAAGTATTATATATAAAATTTAATATTATAGATAATGGTAGATGTTTAAAATTCGAAGAATTTCTTATCTGATATAATAATTAAATACAGTAAGTTGCAAAAAAATGCACTCTTTACCATGAAAAAGCTAATAAATACATTTGCCTATTGATTGCAGTTAAAACTGCTCATATGAATCTTTCAAAAGAACAAAAAATTGTATCGCTTTTGTCAAAATCGTCTAAAAACTTTGTATTTCAAGAAATTTTGCGACTAAACCGAAATTAATAAATTATGAAATAACAGCATTATCAAATTGTAATAATGCAATAAATGACTTAAGATTGCACACAGACATATATGCGACTTTTAAAAAATAATCAATGATATACTTGAAAAATTAAAAATATAATCAGCAGACAGAGAGATAGTCAGAACACCGTTCGGGAATATTAAAGTTATACAAAAATATTCTCTAAACTCATAACAAAATAATAAGAGCAAAAACACTGCTTCATAAAATAAATGTAAATTTACCAGAATCTGTTTCACTTTTCCCAACATTCAAAATATTCTTTAAATGTTCCGTAGCTTCTATAGTATCTATATTAGAATGGCCATTCATAGTTCAATCCGAAAACGACACACTTGACGTTTCTTATCAATCCAAGTCCTAACAAAATCGAGGACAGGAAATTCTCTTAATTTAGAATTGTATCAATTAGCCAACCACTAAATACTTAGACTTTCTTTCAATAAAAACAAAGATAAGTTAAAGAACAATTGTCTTTATTAATTCATTTTATCCTAACTTATTTTTTAAAAAAAATTTTGCAAACCTAATGTAAACGTATTGCCAAAACCGTAACCAAAATTTCTGGATATCAAAATATCGGTAGATTCTGCATCAAAAGAAAGAAAAATAATTCTTATTCTTATCTTAAATCAACTTTAATTTTTTTCAGCGATTATTAGCAGTCACAGAAAATTAATCTAAAATCAATTAATATTTGAAAGAAAAACAAATAAAGACTAAAAGAGATCAAAATAATAATTAATTAAGTGTAAATTTAAAAAAAATGAATAAACTCTTGGAAATTTTTTTCATCTTACTTTTTTACTAAGCTAGCGATCAAAAACCTTGATGAGCAATTTTAAGTGATGTTTTAAAACTAATTTTATTTAATCTTTGTCTTAAGTTTTAACTTTTATAAACAACCTTACAACTGAAAAATGATTACAAATAATAAGTTTTAATGACCCTTATATTTGAAAGCTGTTATTTTGGGCCTTAATTCCAATAATAAATTCTAATAGGAAATCATAGTTCTAAACGGAATCATCCCCGTCTGATTTCAAATTACATTCTGAATTCGAAATTAAAAAAAATTAATTAAAAGTCAAGTCCAAAATAGATGTCGAAGTATACCATATTCCTATCGAGTTACACATAAAATTAGAGTAATCGACATGTACGGTCGAACATACTTTTCTTTTCCAGGTCTTCCTAATTTAGCGGATACGGTTCGAATAAAGCAAGAGGTAACTTATTCGAATCTCAAGGCAAGTGGAAATTCTTCGTAATATATCAACTTTAGGAGGTTATAGCGGATAGTGCTAGGCCCGAACTCCGAATCTTATGGTTAGTAGCCGCGTAATATATCCGTTGGGCCAAAAGTGCACTTCGATCCGTGGGATGTTAACTGGCTTATATGTATAGCAATCACCACACAACAAAAGATGCACTAAAATGTTTAATATCGTTTTCCATGCTCAATTTTCTTCATGCTGTAATTAAAATGAAATTTGAGTAGATTATTTGCTGAATATAAAAAAATTTTAGTAGTAAAACATTGAAGCCTAATATTAATCAGCATTATGAAAAAACTTAGATTTAACCTTCTTTTCAATATTATAAAACAATGCTGTTTTTTCTAAATTTTGCAATATTGTAGATGTTATGTGATACTTGCATTACATCCTTCTTTTTACAGTGATAAGCATTTCTCTAATTTTCTTTCAATAGCTTCATGCATCCAAATACATCACGGGAAAGAATAGGGAAGGAGTGCTTCAAACTGTATGCACTTCAAAAATGTTTCACCGTTGCACGATTCTGATCAACAATTAAATTGTTAGCCCAATATAATTTTTCAACTTTCATCAAAAGCATACCTTATAATGAAAAATACTCTATTTTAGAAAATAAAACACATATTCGAATCTTGATTATCAATAATGAATAAGAAGCAAGAAGAAATATTAGGAACAACAATGACAAGGATTTAAGTTACATTTCAACGATTAAATCCTTGTAAAATAAGCTTAAAATATTTTTAAAAATTGTGAAAATTAGAAAAAAAAACAGTGTAATAAAATTTCGAATTTAAAATTATATGTCTTTGGGGTGAATCTAAAATTTTTTACTTTAAAATCACGAGTTCGAATTTTTTGATGATTACAGTAATTTTCTTACATTACGATAACAAAAATAAATCATTGACCCACCGCTTGGTTCTTAATTGAAATAAATTCTAAATAAAATTTTAAAAATCATTTTTCATAATATAGCTCGTATTGCTTTTAAATAGGAATGGCCTAATATATACGTATAAAGAGTATCTGAGTATATGTGATGTCCAGACAAATCTCTTTGACTTAAAGCTACAATTTATTGTAGAGAAATTTTTATTTCAGTTTATGTCGTCTTTATAAATTTTTACCTGAGAAACTTCTAAAAAAATCACTGTTACTGATAATTTGTGATTCTACACAATCTAGTGTATTCAGCAGAACAAAAAAGAACTACTCAACAGAGCGCGAATTTTTTGCGGAAATCTAATAAATAAATAATTTATGTGATTACCTAGTCGGACATTCCTTTAGAGCAGTTACCAACGAACGCGTGTGTGGGTGGATGGGTGGGTGATTAAGTAATGTACTTTAAAGATTAAGTAATTCGTTGCTAACAGGGCAAAATTATAATGTCAGCATAGCACATAAAAACAGACGATGGAAACACATCGAGGTGGATTTTCTACCAAGAAGTCAGCCGTCATCTGTCAATGATTAAAAAAAAGTGAATGATTAGTACCTCAGTCCTAATTACTCTTCCATATGAAGAGGATAAAGATCCCGGTTTTATTTTGTAGTGAATGTCTATAATAAATCATTTATATCTATCATAAATCCTCTTTACCTATCATAAATCAAATGAATCAAATCAGCTATCTGTAAACTACAGGCTCTTTCGAAGCTGTGTCTGATGTAATTATCACGTCATTCATTACCAGCGTGTTAACTCTCGTGAAGCTTCAAAATAAGTTATTTTCTTTCTTTTTTTTCTATTCAGAACGCACTTGTACACTGCTTCGGTGAAGCGCGTAGTAAAAATCAAATACTTAAAATCTTTAATAAAATTGTAAATAAAATTATTTTTCTAAATTGATGCAATGTTTGGAGTCACAACAAAATACAAGCAACACTAATTACGTCCTGGTGACCTGACATTGAAATTTTTATCAGCAGTCATTTTATTAAGCATATTTCCATTTTCAAAGAATTCCGACATGTTTGAATTATCTGCAATGAAAATACCTCCATTTGATTGTGCTGAACTGCAACTTTGGTTTTTTATGGTTGAAGTATATTTGAATTATCAGTGCAAAAGCTGATAACTGCTAGCAAGACCAAATTCAACTACTATGCTGCGCATATTTCAACTGAAGATGCATCGATTGTTCGTGACATCATAAATAGCCCTGATGAAGAGGTTCCTTAACAGCAACTGTAAGCGGAGGTAATAAAGAGCCTCGAAGAATGGAAATCTCAAGAAATCCGAAGTTTTCTCACCGGTGAACAATTAGGAGATCGGAGGCCCAGAGAGATACTTCGTGTTATGCAGAGGCGTGTGGAAAGTCATAACATTTCTGATGCTGTACCGTTAGAACCTTTTCTACAACAAATGCCGAGTAACGTGGATCTATTCTAATGACCGTTATCACTCCTTTGAACACCAAAAAAGTCTGCTGGAATAGCTGATAGAATTTTGGAAGTAAAACCACCAGAGGTAAGCAAATTTTCAAGCCCTGATTCTAGTGTAATTTTGAATGGTACTAATTCTCACTCGGATAGTATTGAGGAAATTAAATCCCTTCTAAAAGAAGTTGCGTCTTTGCGCAGATTAAGAAGTGTTTGGAGACGGCGCAATCACTTTATCTTTTGAGAGAGCAGCTCTTCTGCGTCCAAGGATATTTGATGGTATAAAAAATTCCAAAACAAACGCCAAGAAATGCGTTAAGTAGCGGAAAATGTAGACGGGTAGACTTAAATGCGAGTAACCTCCTGACTGCTGAAACATCACAACATTGTCGTCTGTTTATATTTGATAAAAAATTAAAACTTTCTTTCCCCATACTGAAATAACTGTTGTATTTTCCCGGTAAACAGAAATGAAAAGAAATAAAAACCAATTCAAATTTTTCATGATGCAAATGGCTCACCAATACATGTTTATGGGGAAAAAATTGTTGTATTTAGATTTAGGGCTTATAAAAATTTTGTACTTCCATTTTATATTCGTAAAGTTTCTACAGCAACAATGATGCTGATTTTTTCTTTGTATCATTTCAACTTAAAAGCTGATATAAGAAAACGTTGTTTATATGATAACTAAACTAAACTAAAATGTAATACTGTATTTACAAATGCTAATATTGTATCTGTAAAAACTATATGCGGCAGTGATCAATATACTAAGGTATTAAGTAAATTTAATAATTTAACTAAATTGCCTTGCATGGTCCAAATCGTTCGGAATAACGTAATGCATCATATACAAACATATGGTGCACCTGTATTTGCCAAATCTCGACGTCACCTGATAGACTTAAAATTGTCAAAATGGAATTCAAACACATGCTTCATTTAGGCTACCTACGCCCGTCAAGCAATAATTATTCATCTCCAATATATATGGTTCAGAAAAGAGGATCAATAGATTGGTGACTGTTTGGCGATTATCGCTCACTAAATGCCCAAACGATCAAGGATAAATATACAGTCCCATGTATAGTTGATTTTACTAGCGAATTACGGGGTAATAAAATATTTTCACACATTGATCTTGTAGTAACAGTATTTCACCAAATTCCTATAGCTCCCGAGGTTATTCGTAAAACTACCATAACTACTCCTTTCGGTCTTTTTGAAAGCACAAGAATGCAATTTGCTCTATGCAATGATTCTTCCATTTTTCAAAGGTTTACAGTTGAAGTAATTAGAGCCATGGTGGTGGGTATTTGCCTTTATTGATGATATTTTATCAGCTTCAAAAATTCATCAGGACCATCTGAGGGCTCTTTTTGCTAAATTGTGTAATTATGGATTGACAATTAATAACTCAAAATGTAAATTTGGTGTATCTGATCTAGAATTTCTATTATATCAAGCTTCAGAAAATAGTTTAAAATCCTTACCTGATCGTGTTGAAGCTACTCTGAAGTTTCCGAGACCACAAAATTGAACTCAATTGCGTAGAATTTTGGGTATGTATAATCTTTATACATGATTTATTCCTAACGTTGCTAAGATTTTAGATGCTATGAATAAAATTTTGAAGGTCATAAAAATAAATCCTCTCGCCCTTTTAAAAAGTCAGAAAATTTACTTCAGTGGTCTGAAGAAGCAGATGAAGCATTTATTTTGGCCAAGAAGGCTCTTGCTACTTTATTAAAATGTTCCATTCAGGGTACTAAATTAAGTCTTTGGTTAGATGCATCATATGTAGCAATTGGCAGTTCTTTGCTGTAATTGTGCGATGATAAATGGGAACCAATTGCTTTTTTGTCAATGAAACTCAATAAATGAATAGAGAAAATGGTCCACATATGATCGGTAATTGTATGCTATTTATGCACCGATAAAAAATATTCCGTCATATGCTAGAAGGCCGAAATTTCACTATTTACACCAATCAGAAACCCTTAATTTTTGCATTCAAACGGAAAATGCACGCCACGTCATCTCAGACATTTAAATTACATATCACAATTTTAAACTAACATTTTTCATATCAACGGAAGAGATAACATAATTGCTGATGCTCTTTCACGAATAGAATTCGATGCAATCACAACTCCATCAAAATTGTACTGTAAAAAAGTTGCTCAAGAACAACTGAATGACTCTGAGTTGCAGCAATTATTGCACTTATTGTTTTCGTTGATCTTTACGAGATGTCTTGAGATATTTTGACAGCATTTACAACTGGATTAGTAAAGATCTCTCATATTACTGTTTGCCTTTCTATATCAGTAAGTAATCTTGTCTTCCTGTTCTCTAAAAATCTTTAATTTGTCTGTATTTGGAATATTTGTAAAGAATTTTCTTTAATGTACTGTGCCTTCAATCAACAAATTTTTCTATTTCATGTAAATATTTAATATTTTTATTCCATTTTATTATCGTTTTTTTTTTTTTTTCATTTCTAGTGCTGTTGTTTTTTTTTATCTCAGATTATGCAAATTTCTAGAAAAATATCCCAGATTTTTCAAGAAGTTTAGAAAATTCAGATAGATTTTATAAGAGCTTGACTTACATCATGATCCTTTAAGAAAAAAATGTGGTGATATCTACAAAATTAAAACATTCGCTGGGGAAAGAATCATGAGTGTTCACTTTTTTTTTAACGCATGAAATCGGATGATTTTTGGTTTAAGTTATTTCTTTATGTAAATTTTAACTAAATTTTTACCAGTTGTGCGATGTTCGAGTAAAAGTCACTTAGAATTGGCGTTTTGCCAGCAGTGCAGAGTACAGCTTCAGTGCGAGAGAGATAGTAGGTGAGAGTGAGAGTGAGAATTAGTCGCATTGCACGAGCATACCCAACGAGTGAGCATCTTGAGAAGAGAAAGTAAACTTGATTGGATTTAAAATCGAAGTTTTCATTTGAGAAAAACACATACTAGACCAGAGCTAACATTGTGGTCCGTCGAGCCGGAGACATGAACTATAGAAAGTGACGTGAGTACTGGCTTTTAGGACGTGTCATTGAGGTCTATTATGGTTCTGACGGTAAAGTAAAAACAGTCAGATAAAAAACAAAGACTGGAGAATTCAAAAGGCCAATAACTAAGATCTGTGTTTTGCCTGTAGATGTAAATAGTTAAAGTTAATTCAAATTTTACAGATTGTGTTTGTTTTTAAATTGTTCTTTTTAAATTTTTAACTTGTTTTTAAACTGAAATTTGTGAAAATTCAATACTATTATTGAATATCGTAATATTGCAAGGCCCGGGGGTATGTTCGAGCATGCGCATTGGCACTAGTATAGTGATCAAAAAGGAGTAACAGTCACTTAGAATTGGCATTTTGCCAGCAGTGCAGAGTACAGCTTCAGAGCGAGAGAGATAGTCAGTGAGAGTGAGCGTGAGAAAAAGTCGCTGCGTTGCACGAGCATACCCAACGAGCGAGCATCTTGAGAAGAGAAAGTAAACTTGATTAGATTTAAAATCGGAGTTTTCATTTAAGAATAAAACACATACTAGACCAGCGCTAACATGCGACTCTGTTTAAATAAGTTAATATATGTACCTTAGATTATAAGTCAATAATATATTTGATATTACACATTTTCTAAGTTTATCATGGATGTTTACTTTTTTTTTTAAACTCTCACTGTATATTTATTAAACAGTTACAGCAGCATTTTATGCATTCACTCGGTCTTAAAACTCGTATTGAGTAAAAATTTGTAGACATCTTAAGATATACGATTGAAATACCCACTATTTTATGTCAAAATTTGATCGAATTATAGCAGTTTAACCCCTTAACAGACAAATGTGGAAATTTGTAGTAAAAGGTTTGTGTGTACACATATCAAATAATTAGAATATTATAGTATATTTAAAAGAAATTAATTAATTAATTAATTCTTAAAAAATTATTTTCCCAAGAAATATGTATCTGAAACAAACTTAAGCGGCGTTCCAACGACCCGACGAATCTTCAGACGAGCCGCGCGTTCGCTCGTTCCCCTCCCCCCTTGCGGTTTCTTGAGGTGATTTGATATCTGTGAACGCGTCTGAAGTTTTCCCGCGAATTGTTGGTAAATTGTCCAGGCATCAAAGGACCCCAAGAAACCGCAAGAGGGGTAAAACGGGAGAACACGTAGTCCCTCTGAAGATTCACAGGTCGTTGGAACTAGGCTTTAGAATACTCATATAAATCATTCGGAATTGTATATCTTCCAAATGAGCTAATTAAAACTTATATTGTTTCTAAGTAATCATACTAAATAATGATTACCTAAATAGGAATTGTATAAAAATTTATTTTAAACAACCATTTGAAAAATCAAAATGTTTAGAAGAAATTAAAAATATCATATTACTTTTGAGTGATGATATATTCAATAGGGAAATATAAAATGAATATCCAAATTGTACGTAAATAATAATAGAAGAATTATTATTTAAGTACAACTTTTTCTATAAAATACGAGATAAAAAAAACTGAATCGATTGTATTGCAAAGCAAAATAAAATTTAAAACCAGAATTAAAACTCATTTAATTTTTGTTTGTTGAAACTTATTTCATTCTGATGAAATATTGAAACCTTCGCTCGAAATAGATTAATTTAGTACATTTTACAACACAGCTGAAAAAAAAAAGAGTTACATGCCAAAGTAAGGCAGTTTATCGAGTTTCGTGAATATACATATTTAAATTTTAAATAACTTCAAGAAAGTAATTTAATATACTTTGATTTGATGATCGCTCACAAAGATATCCTTATAATATAATTCCCAAAGGTAATGGTGAGAAATGTACGTGTCTCAAAACATTTGAGTGACAGCCTCAATATTCTGAAACTATATTTGTGATAAAATGTATTCCACCAAATTATCAAATCAAGGTCCAGATTAAACATATTATCTTATATTTATTAGTCTTATATTTAGCAGATGATAAAACATCATGAAAAATGTACTAGTACAAATGTACATTAAAATTTACAAGTACTTCCATATTCCGACCTAACATTCACAGACGAACACACTTGGTGTTCGGCCAAACGTTAAGGAAATTTTCAAGCCCCACAACCTGATTATCATGTGAATAAAAGCTTCCTCCTCCCATAATCTGACTTCAGATTTCATTTAGAATTTTAAGGAATTAAAAATCAAGCAAAATTTCCATGCTAAATTATCGTGAAAAGCACGATAACTTAGAAAAATTTTACAACATAAAAATGATTGTTCTACTATTTTTTGTCAAAGTCGGTTTCTCCGTGCGAGTTTTTAGTGATTCAGCCGTGAGGTGAGAGAGGGAAATAAATAATTCCATTTTTATGTCTGTATGATTGAGACATTTCTTAATTAAAGGAATTATATCATTTCTCAATTTCAAAATTGCTTTTTTCTAGGTTTAGTTAGCAGTAAGAGTTAACTTAATCTTTTAATTGGAGCTTCTGTCAAGGTGGTAATAACTTGTTGATAAAAGCTCATTTTTCCAGTGTATGTGTAACGTGCTGATGCAAGTAAAATCTTATTTGTGTGAAATAAAATGCTAGAACATATAATTAAAATGCTTTTTTTTCTTCAAAATTTCATTAAAATAAAAAACTTAATTTATGGAAAAAATATTGGTATAATTGAAAAGCAAATTTGTTTGTACTTTATTTTGATGTTACAGAGAAATAATATTGGTTTTGAGAAGGTTATATTACTATTATTTTGATAACTGCAAAATGTTAATCTTCAGATTAAGAAGCAAAAGGATTCAACTAGATTTTAATTAATGATTTTGATAACATGGCCTAGTTTTTGTTATGTGTTCTTGAATATGTTATGATTTTCAAAAAAAAAAATATTATGCATTTGGTAATCCTGGAAACTAAATATAAAAATTATTGGTATAGGTTATGAAACAAAAGGAGCATTTTGAAAATTTATTCTACATCATTGTTCTAAATAGAAACTATTCATAAATTGCATTATTAAGTCATATTTGGAAATAACATAATGGTTGTTTTGGAACATAATTTTGAGATATAGTTAGATGATAACGGCGATATATTGGATGAGAATCCTTTCTCCAAGTTAAACAAGATACTAACAGGAGGAAATCTGTTAATGGCAAATTTAATTCGCAATGCAAAGTTCTTCTGTGAAAACATCGACTTTCTGATTCCAAATTTGTAGCTATACCATCAGGCTACTGCGACCTCTAAGTGCATGGTTATAAACAAGTTTGTGATCAAGTAATCATCCTTAGTA
>JAOUZG010036525.1:919714-943718 GCA_026289955.1 Argiope argentata | reverse complement strand
GTGAAATATATGAAATCATTGTGAATGAAATAAAGACACTGAAACGTATGCTTTATTGTAAATGTTATAGCAAGATTTCCTAAATGTGTAGTAGTAATTACAGGTTTTTTTATAAATTTCAATTAAGATTTAAAAAGAAATTAGCTGATGTTCTAAAGATAAGAAACTAGCAAAGGAAGAAATTCTTTTATATATAAAACTTTCATCTTAATGTCAACCTTTATTTATCACTTGCGGTGTAAAACCTACCCTAAAATCCCTGTTTTCGTAAATATTTCATATTTTTTTATTATTTTATATTAAAGTTACGATTACATTTACGACCCCCAAATTTTTTTTCTGGGGTAGTTAGAAGGAAAGTATCGGCAAAATTATAAACCAGAAATGAGATATTTTAATCTGATTTCAATGAGGGGAAGACACGAGGAATTAAATTGAGTTCGGAAAGGAGATTTGTATAATGGTAGTATACATTTAGAATATTCATAAATATATAGACTCAATAATGAATTTTTAAAATTTCAATAAAGTTTATTTACTTAGGTATTACTGTAAGCGAGTGCTGGACCAGTAAAGTGGTTAGAGCAATGGCAAAGCATTCGCGAGTTCGGTTCTGGGCTACGTTCTTTTTGTTTTCTTTCTAAATTATTTTGAAATAATTTAACAATTTTAATTAATATATTTTTTAAATATGTAAACATAAATATTTATTCCCCTAATTCTTGGAATATAATTTAATTTTTAGTAAGAAAAACAATTATAAATACGAATATCATTTTTAAAATTTTCAGAAAAAATGAAGTCTTAGTTCACTTTTACAGTATCTGTTTTTATAAAAAAAAATTATCTGTGAAATAATGATAAAGTATTTGAAAATGTAATGCAAAATTAAAGATTTTTTTAGGGAAATAAAAGAAATAAAATGCTTACTTAAAGATGAAAAATAATTACTTTAAATTAATGCAAAAAAAAAAAAAACCGTGATTCAAATCAAAAATAACTCTGAATACAATTCATATATTGATGTTTTGAAAACGAAAAATTATTTATTTGTAGAATCCAGTTTGCTTGTTTTTGCTCAACTAATATTCCGAAAATAATTTAAAAATAAAGATTAAAATGAAATCAGCTACGCATATTTTAATGTATCATATCAGAATATAATTTCTTGAAAGGTCAAGTACAAGGTGCTCGAGCAAGTTAAATTATATTTGTATTGATTTTACCACATTTCCTATTTATTTCATTTTATATAATCACGTGCTCAAAATGACATTCCTCTAAGTTTTATTTGTTGTAGTTCTTAACTTATTTTTTTAAATCAGAGCTTTTGTAAATGCAAGGGCAACACGTTATTAAAAGCTGATTTTTAAAAAAGACGATCGTGCAGATAATAAAATTTTTATTTTTTGCCTACGGATTAAAATTTTTATTTTTCGCCTATGGATATTTATTGACGCCAAAAATCTCATCTGAAAAACCTCATGTTCTGACAAGATAAAAAGTAAAAAAAAAACTTTTCTGGAAATGAAAATCGGCCATGCCGAATATCGGGAAGGAAAAGATTGCGCGACAGATTTTAAATTTGCCAATATTT
Organism: Argiope argentata; assembly: GCA_026289955.1. Classification (NCBI taxonomy): domain Eukaryota; kingdom Metazoa; phylum Arthropoda; class Arachnida; order Araneae; family Araneidae; genus Argiope; species Argiope argentata. The sequence continues at coordinate 942,121 of JAOUZG010036525.1, read as the reverse complement.
GGGATATGTCGCCAAGAAAGGGAATTTTTAATCCCTAAATCATGTAGCTCATGTTGCGTACACTTGTTCCGATAAAAAACATGCAACTATTTATGTATCAACTCTACGCGATTAACTCGCTCATCGGGAATATTGGTTATATTTTATTTCATATAAATCATTTCTTCGTATAAATCAAATCTTCATGTCCCTTATTCCATTAAATTATTTGATATTAAGGTTTCTTTTAATTTCCTTTCTTAATTCTGTTTATTATGTGCATTTTCTAATGGAAATCAGTCTCATATCATAAAGTATATTAAAAAGTATAAATGTTCAGTTCATTCATCATAAATTTCGTACCATTCTAACATCATTTTTACAATATTATTGTTTTCATTTGTGTAATGGAGATTAAACAAAAACCTTTTTTAACTTTCGATAACAGACGAAAAACATGCACTCAGATAGGGTGATGAAACAATATGGTTTGAACTTCAAATGCAAAAATTAATATAATCTATCGTAAAAATTAAGGATATAACCTATCGTAAAAATTTATTAAAACCGCAATGCATTCCATCGTAAAAATTAAGAGGAGGAATCTAAAATTTGCGCAGTTATTAAGTTTGTATCATTAAAAATACAAATTTTTAAAATTAATTTTTCTGCTGTAAAATGTTTGGAAATTAGAGCAGAAAAATGTTAAAGTTCAGCCTACTGTTTATTTCATTAAAATTCCAATTAAAGTTTCAAAAACACAAAATCACTATAATGAACACATTATGTCAATTGCTTTGATGAACACATATATACCATCCTCCAAGGTATACATGAGGAAAATTTGCTGGCTAGAGTCTAAATTGACATGTCAAGCACGAACACATATTCATCTTTATCATTGGTGAAATATTATAGATGATGTATTCCTAGGCATTCACAAAATGGCTCAATATTTCCGAAAATAGGATGGGAACTGTAATTTCGTAAAAGATACACTCTTTATAAGCCCAAAATACTCCATAATTATTGCTATGATATTTACAAAATATTACGCGGAATTCCAATTATCGAAGAACATTATAAATATATATTAAAATATATGTTGCTAATAGGTTTGGATCAAAGCTTTTTGTTCTATTCAATTAGTTTTCTTTAAGTTATTAATAATTCATTAGCTGGGTAGTGTAAAATTATCAGTTTTAAAAATTCTGTAAGTCCAGTTTTAAAAATTTGGAAATTTAACCATAATACTTCGATCTTGTACAATCACATCATGTTCAAATGAATTTAATTCTGATGAGAAATAAAAAGTTTTAATTGAAGACGAATATTATTTTTTTAATTCTGAAGACAAAGTAAAAGAATTTTTATTTTTCTCTTTACTTCACGTTTTGAAATAAAATGTTTCTTTTTTTTTTTTCTTCAGTTTTGTTTCATGTTACCCAAAATATTTCATAACGCAATGGTGCTATTGAGGAAGGACTAAAAAGTATACCCTTCAAACGATATAGCCGTTGAGACAGAAGTGCCGATGGGGAGGCAAGACAAATCCGACGGGAGGGGCAAGCCCAATATCTCTCATTTGGCTTCAAAATAACTCAAAATAGTTAATTTTACATTTAATTAAAGAAAATCAAGTATTATTTAGATTTTTTTTTGTTCAGGTACTGACCCTTTCTTTCATAGTTCATTGTACATTTGTAAAAAAACAAAAAATAAATGTTATGCGATATGATGGGATATCTCATTCACTTGTCGGATATATTGCCAAAATAAGAGCAAATTATAATGAACGACTATTTAATCAAATGTCGGAAATCTGCACTGACTGTTTCTGACTTCGTCGCATTGAGTTTATAGTCGATTGATCAAAAATTGTCAATAAATTGTCTTATCACCTTTGTCAGTTATATTGTCAAAAGTAGTACAAATTATAAGCTTAATGAACGACATTTGAATCAGATGTCTGAAAATCAGCTTAACATATGTCTTCGATTTCCATTATTTACAATTTTTAGGTCTATCAAAAATTGTCTATGAAAATAAGGCATATTATTGATCTATCGCCCTATCGAATATTTTGACAAATATAGTCTAAACAATTTAACCATTACTTGGATATTTGTTTACAATATATTAATTTCAAGGAGGTTTTTAAATAATCATATTCGACAATGCGCAGCTCTCTACAACCATCCTGAAATACAGAACATTTTTGCCGACAAAACTCGAAATATCTCGCCGACGGGGGGTGGGCAAGAGGCTACCAACAGGGTTGGGTCAATCACCCCCTAGCCCCCCTGCTATCACCGCCCCTGCATTGAGAGAGATAAACATTTTACGAGGATAGCTGTACAAAAAAGTTTTACTATATAGTTTTTCAGTAATTGTTAGATTTCAAATACCTTTTTTTTCCTTAAAATTTAGAAATTTTATGTCTTTTTTGGAGAATATTTAGATTATAGCCATAGCTTTTAACTTAAAACAATACGATATAAAACAATTCTTTTTTTAAAAAAAATTTGACTTTCCGTTTTGATTTATATAATAGCATAATAGCATGCACCTTCTTATAGATTTTTAATTTTTGAATACTCTCCTGCTGCTCCTCTGTCTCTTTCCAAAGGGGCTTGTAGCTTTTCGTTGACGACATTAGAGACAATTGTAATTTCCATTTTATAAATGAAATGAAGGAAAGTTTTTGAAGAAAGTACATAATTCCTTTTGAAGAACAATTGTTTACTTAAAATTTAAAATGGAAAAAAAATCTAGTAAGTTACTTTGTTAGATAAAATATACTTCAAATTATGCTGTTCTGCATTTAGTTCTTATTTGATACAAGATGTTTTCCATGATATGGACGCATGCTACAGTTTTCCCAAACATTACTTAGATTCCGACACAACAAAAGACAATACATTTTATTCTTGTTTTGTGCGTTTCTATTATCTTCTGACTAAAAAAAGACTTGTTTATGACTTTATTATTTATTCCACACAGAAGAAAAGGTTAAAAATTTCTCTCTAAAACAAGAACACCTACTACGCATGCGTGTTTGATCACTATTTTCGTTTTTGTTTTTTTGTTATTTTTTTCTATTTTGTTGAGTTGCGGCGATCTACATGAGATGTTGGGATGGCCGCGTAATGTGTATTTTGATGTTTACTGTTAAGTGTCTTATGGTTATTTGATTTTAAAATTGTCCGTATGATGAGCCGAAGTAGAAACAATGCTCATTATGACGGAAAAATTGCTGGATTATATGATTTAGGTGATACTTTAGGTCGCGGCCATTTTGCCGTTGTCAAATTGGCCAAACATGTTTTTACTGGTGAGCAAGTTGCCGTGAAAGTAATCGACAAGACAAGATTAGATGATGTATCCCGCGCTCATTTGTTTCAAGAAGTACGATGCATGAAATTGGTGCAGCATCCGAACGTTGTACGTCTATACGATGTAATTGATACCCAGACCAAATTGTACTTGATATTAGAACTTGGAGATGGAGGGGATATGTATGATTACATCCTCAAACACGAAAACGGTGTGGATGAGGAAACAGCCAAAAAATACTTTCGTCAAATTGTGCATGCAATTTCATATTGTCATAAACTTCATGTCGTACACAGAGACCTTAAACCCGAGAACGTTGTTTTCTTTGAAAAGCTAGGCATGGTTAAGTTGACTGATTTTGGTTTCAGCAACAAATTTTGCCCAGGACAGAAATTAGAAACGTCCTGTGGCTCTCTTGCTTACTCAGCTCCTGAAATTTTACTTGGGGATTCTTACGATGCACCGAAAGTTGGTAAGTATCTTTATATCGATATAATTCAATGCATTCGTCGAATAATAGTTCCATATTTTCTATCATTTCTATTTTATCAGTTCAGACTAAAGTAAGGGAGAGCTATATTAGTTGTTAAATTGGTCCCCATTAAATGTCCTAATTTCTCCCTGAGGAATGTGCTGAATTTAGCAACACTTCAAATAGTTGTAAACATTGTGATTCATGTTTTTGGTTTAAGTGCTTTTATTTTTGTACTACTATTATTGCTTTCCCACCATTTTTCAAATTCTTAATATAATTTATCATTATTTTTTAAATAGAGCTTTGTTTTTAATTTTTACAGCAAACTCATGTCATTAATACAGTTCATAAATGTTAAATATGATGTCTTAATTGTCTGACATTAAAAAACAAACAAACTGTATATAGAATAGTATGAATCACCTTGTTGAGTCAAAATTAACATTTATGTACTGTGTGGATTTCATATGCCACTGAGAGCCATTAACTTTGATTCTTAATAATTAAAATCTGCCATTCTCTAATAAAAGAAAGACAGAAAAAAAATATTTTTCTTACATTCTTAATATGTAAAAAGCTTTGCCACACAGTAAAATAAACTTAATATAAGATTAATTATAAATACTCCCTTTGTACTGAACATTTTTTTAACTATGTATTAGTGTCCTCAGATTTGAATTTTGATTTTATGCTTACTTATTTCATAAAAGTATTAATGGAAATATGCATATAAAAGTGGTATTGTAGATTTGCATCAAAATAAATATTTTAACTTCTTTTTGTGGCATTATTAATTATATTCAATCAGAAATGTTGAATTTGAAATTTTACTTTCCTATTGGCACTAAATTATATGCATGCATAGTAAATGTGTCAACTATATATAACAAAGTGGACAGAAAATTATATTTTTTACTATATATGACTTTGGCAGTGGGTATATTTTGTCAGCACTTTGTTGTCAACCAAATGACTAAAATTAATAATGATAACCTGCATTTGTATGAACAGATGGGGAGAGGAGTATAAAAGATAACATCTTTTTATTGATGTAAATTGATTGGTAAAATATGAATTTAGAACTTGTATCAACAAACATCTTTGTTTCAAATATCTTTATGCAGTGAAGTATCTTGATTAATATTATGTATTTAATTTATGTTTTTTAATCTACTGTTCATTCATATACATGCAGTTACCTTATTCCTATAAATATACTTAAAATTATAAGAAAATTCAGTCACAAAAATATTACAGACTTGACTTTAATGAAAATAAAAAATATATGAAATAAATGGCTCATATTTGTTGATTAATTTGTCAAACAAAATTTGTTATAAAATCTTCATTGTTAATGAACTAATAAAACCTCATTCAAAATTGAAGTTTGTTTTTACTGTCTTATGCACAAAATAAAACAGACAACAAAATTACAGTTAGATACTGTAATAGCAGTATAAATAAATAACCTAAATCACTCTCGTATTAAACACTGTTATAAATTGCTCATTATATTATTGTTTAATTCAATTAATTGCTGATAATTTTAACTCATTTTATTTGTTTGATAATAAACAATTAATAGTTAATTGCAGATAAACAATGATTTAATGAACAAATATAAATTGAAACTGATTGTTATAAATCGTTCAAAAATATCAATTATGTACTGTGCATTGAATTTGTACTTAATATTTTTAACAAATTTTTAAAAAGTTAAGGAAGAAAACTTAAATGTGAATCTAGAGAAAATACTTAACTAAAGAGAGAAGTTAGTATTGTAATTAAAACAATAACAGATAAATTATTGATTTTGTTCTAAATTGATTCTTGATGTATAACTTATGTTTATTACATGCTTTTACAAGAAAAATTCTTTCATTTTATTAGTGATAAAGTCATTGCAAAAATAAAAATAAAAGTTTTAAACAATTTGTTAATTTTTTCTACCCAAGGGTGTTCAGGGGCTCATACACACAAAAACAACATTTTTAATCATACAGAAAATGTTGCAATTGCTTTGTATTCTGATTGTGATTAAATAAATAAAGCATTTAGAAAGTAGAATAAATTGTTACATTGCTTTTATTGATATTTTCTTCTTCTCTATTTGTGTTCTTTTTTCCATCTAAAAATAAACTATATATTAAAAGAGAAATTTTACTGTCCCTAAAAAAGGTAAGTATAATTCTTAAATTGTGAATAAAATGTCAATGAAATCATTCATGTTGAAATAAAATATTTTTATGCATAAAACTTTGATTAATATATATATAAAATATGTCTGAATTGTTATAAAATGGCATAAAATAATTTCCATAGCATGCAGATTTTTTTTTTTTTTTTTTTTTTTTTGCAATTATTGTGTTATTGGATATTAAATAAAGTACCATTTATGTGACAAACGTTTTAACCTCACAGATTTCTGATAGAAATAGTTGTATGTACTTTAGAATCCATATAAATTAAGCTGTCTGTAATTCCAAGTGTCATCCAGGATGCAATTTTGAGACATCAAAGGTTACTGATACATAATTTTTTAGTTCGCAAGTAAAAATAGTATTTTACATAATTTTTGGGTACCAGTGAAAGTACTACCTTTGTTTGAATTTTATTATTCTTGAATGCTTTTTCTTAACTAAATTAAAAGGATTATCTGTAATGTAACTAGTTTCAATTTCTCATCATAATTCTCTTGCAGTTTTTAATAAGGTTTTTATTTTGTTGATATTTGTTATTACTTTAAATACAACAAAAATAATTTAACTTGGCCTATTCTGAATCTTTATATATCAAATTATATGTTATAATTTTTTTTCTCCTTTATTTGTCATCTTGAAGCTATTTTTCTCAAGTGAGACTTATATTTTACTCCTCTTAGAATATGTGAATTTGTTTAATGTATTGCATGTCAGTGAATTAAATAAAAGTAATAGAATTAGATATTGCTGATGCTTAATTTTTCATCTTTAGATGTTTGGAGTCTTGGTGTTATTCTGTACATGCTGGTTTGTGGCAGAGCACCTTTTCAAGAAGCCAATGATAGTGAAACATTAACAATGATTATGGATTGTAAATATACTATTCCTCAACACTTATCTCCTGAATGTGTCAGGTCTGTGTTAAACTAATCAGTTACAGTATATATGTTTAATAATCTTGATTCATTTTCTGTATCTCCACTTAAAAATGTTATTTTATTTGGTATCCTTTGATGTATTAATAAATGAATCTTTGTTATCTATTGTTAAATGATGTGTATTATTTCTGTTGGATTAAATTCATTTAAGGAAATATTAATTTATTTTTATGTAAAGTTTATTTTATTTGTGTATTTTATATATTTCCTTCTTATTTTTTATTCATGAAGAATAAGTTTTGACAGTTGTACGTACCAGACTTTGCAAGTTTTCTTTAAAAATGTAGGATAATAATATATTTTTATTTGTACTTCATTGCCTTATCTTAATAAAGGAGGTTGAAGTAAAGATGTAACTGGAATAGATTGTCTACAAAATTATTTTTAGAATTTATATAAAATCTCAAGTGTTGTCACAGTTCTTATAGTTCTATTTTTGATATTCTTGGCTATATTTTAATGTAGAACCTAGAATATTAACTGATTTTCCCAAAAATAATTTCATATCTAAATAATGTTTCAATATTGTTATAAATTTTACATTTCTACCTTAATATTGTGTTCTAAATTATATTGCTACAAGAAATTTTAATCTTAAATGCTTGATAAGTAACAGCTCTCTAATAAATAATTTTATTTTCAGAAAGTTTTACAGATAACAATTTTACTATGTATATCCCTCTCTGCAAGCCTGTATTTTTATTATATACTTTTTTTCTGCCTGTTATTGGATGTAGTATTAAATTAAAAACCATGAAATACTAATTTTAAGGAACAGTTTTTGCAAAACATTATAAAATATTCAAGTGCAGTATTTTTTTAAAAAAAATAACCGTTGGATTGTTATTATTTTTTAATTTAGATTTTTGTCACTTGCAAATTAATAATTGATTTGATGGAGCAGACCAAATTCAGAAGTAGTTGGGTGTATAACTTATCATAAATTCTGAAATTTGAGAGTTGGTTCTTTGCAGGCTTTTCATAGAAATAGTGTATTTTTTTTAAAAAAAGATTTTGTTAATGCAATAAAAATTAATAATTGATACATTTTTCAATAACTTTATTAGTAAGAGCTAATTGATTAATAATAATATCTAAACATAGGCTTTTTTTTAAAATTAGAGAGTTGAACACAGGTTAATATTGGAGCTATAATTACTGAGCAATCTGAAAATAATGAATTTTCTGTCGATTTGCTTGAATGAAATCAAGCTGTCTCAGAATCTAAATTTTTATAAAACAGTTTAGCTGTTCTGTTTCCTTTTTATGTATGCATATATATACTCATTTCAATTTAAAATATTTCCTTTTAAATGTTTATTTTATTTGAATTAAGTTGTATCTATTTTTTTATTTTTTCTCTGTTTACAATCCTTTTTTTCACCAAGCATTAATGTTTTTTAATTCAAAAATTTGTATTTGAGAGTAATTTCAAATAATTTTTTTATAGAAGTTAAATTTTATTGCTTTCTTTGTTTTCATTTTTTGTAAATATTCAAGCATCTGCTTCTGAATATAAATACCCAGGCTTCATTTTAGACTTTATATTTTATGATAAATATTCAGGAACAAACCACCATTTCATCAATTGAAAGTATCTACTGAAGTCTTGGCCAGGTGTGCGTTATTTCTTATGCATAATTGAATTGATTGCAGCCTTCTGCTCAAATGACTAATAATTAGAGATCAATAAATATTTTGCATTATACATTAATGCATATTTATTTAATTTATTAATATACTTTTTACATAATCTTACAAAGTATTTTTTAGTCTTATCTAGCATATAGTTATCTTCTAATATGTATATCAAGCTATCAAATTTGAATTAAACAGTGTTAATTTGTTACAATGCATATAAAGCCAATTTGAAATCAAGCATTAACTTTCAATTTATTAATTTTGACTTTCTGATCTGGAGTTCAATGGCCATTTTAAGACTTCTGTAGAAATTCCAAGTGTTTAGAAACAATTAATGACAGCTGTGAATGCATCTTGTTACATTAGGAATAAGATTTTGAATAAAGTCTTCAAAGTTAAATCAATTTTAGGCCATATGAAAAAGGTCTGAGTTTCTTTTTTTAAAAAAAAATCCTAGTCTTGTTAAAAGTTTGCAAGAATTTACTGCTTATATCCCTGCAGTTCTGAAAAAGCCATCATATTATTTTGTTTTGCTATGAACTTCTTTACTTTAATGATACATGGAAGAAGCAGGTATCTACAAATATATTGTCATAGAATTTGATAATTATCCTGAAATTTGATAATTTTACCATATTTGATTGAAAGAATTTAGTTTATCAGACTTTAGAAATTGCGCACTTATTACCTTTATTAATTCTGTCTATTTTGATTATGTTCTAATGGAATGTTTGTGGGTTGAAATTGAATTTACAATTTGTTATGTTACTTAATTTTAATAACTTTACTAGTATTAAGGAAATCTTATTTTGTTTATTAATAATTTTCTACTTATAATCTCAGTTATTAAATAATATTCAATATCTTATTAATGCTGATATTTTCATGTATTAATAATCTATTATTTTACATTTGCAGTCTTATAGGTGCAATGCTGATTCGAGATCCAGAAAAACGAGCAACATTGGAACAGATTGCCGATGATGAATGGCTAAATAGCGGAGATGCCATTCAACCAGCTGATCATCTACCTTTGATTTCTCGAGAACATTTATCAGAAGAAGATCATACACATATTGTACAGAAGATGGTAAATGGAAATATTGCTTCCAAGGAGGAAATTATTGAGTATGCTCTTGTTTTTTTGTTTTATGAAATGATCATACAATTTCACAAATTTAAATTTTTGGCATTTTTATATGAATATATTTATAACCTTAAATGAATATATTTATAACTCGCATTTATTTTTGCAGAGCTTTGGATAAAAATGAATATAATCATATTACTGCAACTTACTTCCTTCTTGCTGAACGTAAATTACGGGCCCAACGCCAAGAGAGGGCCCAGATGATTAATAGTCGGATCTCTAGAACTGATTTATCACCGGTAGCACTTACACCTAGGTAAGATGGATATTAAATAATTGTATAGTATTTTTCACTATTTAGAGGGTTAAGTATTAATATTTTTCTTCTTACTTTTTTTTTCAGTGTTTCATCGGCAGTTCCTTCTCCTGCTCAAGAAAAACCAAATGCCTCAGTTGAAGGGTTGCTTTCTCCTTGTCTCCCGTCCAAGCCCATGCAAGCTAATGACTTCAATCCCCACTTTGGCTTAATGGATGTTTCATCCCGATTTTCAATGGAAGCAACTGGCCCTAATATCCCTTTTCAACGTAAATGCAGCATTGTGAGGGAAGAGGAAGATGTCTGTAGCACAGCCAGTGGCGCTTCCTCTCCAGCCAAATCACCCTCTGTTGAATCTAAAAATTTGAAAGAGCAGCTATCAAAATTGGAGGAAGACAAAAGCGAATCTTCTGATAAAACTACTTCTAAAACTTCCTCACCTTCAAAAGCGGCCTTTTCTCTTCCAGTACCAAATCGTTCAAACTTCCTGCCTCCCTTTGAAATAAAGACTAGCAAACTCTCACTCAACCTAGATAGCTCTAGCCATAAAGGCAATCGTAGGCTGCACTCTGTTCAGAGTTCGCCTCAGTTGCCACTTAATGAAATTAATGAAGAAAAAGATATTAGTGAAAAAACCACGCCGTCACATATAGGTGCTGCCAGAAAAAAATATGTTGGCAAGCTTCAATCTCGGAATACAGCTATTTCTCAGTTAATGATGAAAAAAATGGAGCAACAAAGGTCAGACAAAATTGGTGAAAGCCCAGATTCTTCAATCAAAATGGAGAATTCTGGAAAGGATGAAGATATGAAATGTGAAGTGGGTTGTTATGAAAGTTTGTCCAACCAAGATTCCAAATTAATTAGCCTGACAATTTCACACAATGAGCCGGCTCGACACAAAGAATTGGAAGGCTCTAAATCTTGGAAGGACTCAACCACTGATTGTCAAAATCAGCAGATAAAGAAAGCTTCTTTTGCTCATTCCGTATTTTCAACTGAAAGTACTGACAGCCTGGACTTTCTCTCTGACAATCAACCACGATTGACAAGTTCAATGAGTTGTGGTGACCTTTCGGCAGACACTAGTCGTTGTGTGCCTCAAGAACGACCTGCCATTGTTAGATCTGACAGCATTTCTCTTACTGAAATTCCTCAGCTTGCAGCTGAGGAAGTCAAAGAAGAACGACGTCATAAACCTTTTGTAGATAGCACTTTCAATAGATACACATCATCCATTGGTAACAGCGTAAGTCTGAACAGTGGTCTTAGTTCACTGCAAAGGCATAAGCTGAATCTCAAAGGGGACCTCCATCGTTCACAACCTGATAAAATATCAGACAAAAATGGACGTGTGTCTACTTTGGGACGTTTTGTTCATTCTGGTAGTCGTTCTGCCAATAGACAAAGGCTAGATATTAACCAGAATGGTTGGAAGAAAAATGAGAAGAAGAAAGAATTATCTGCTGGAAGAGGAAATCAGCAGGCTGTTGTTGATATGAAATTAGCTTCCAAGTGTTGCATGCTCTGTTAACAAAGATTTATCTTGTTATGTAGATACTTCATTAAATTGACGTTTTTAAGAGTCTACTCAACTCTGTCTCTGTTGAAATGGAGTCTTCCATGAGAATTCCATGGAATTTACCTTGTATATATAGCATCTCCTGTAACCACTAAAAGTATTTTGAAGATGCTCAAAATGATTTAATTGTTATTTATTGCTTCTGAGACAAAAGTAATGTCTGCCGATTTTTAAAAAAATCCTTTAAAAAGATTTTCCATTTTATATTTTATTAGCTCTTATAGTTAAAATGGAATGATGATTTGTTATGAAACAATTGGAAAGTTGAATCCCTTCCTCCCTTTTTCCAGAAATTTCATATGGAAATGCTAGCCAACATTGCTTTAAAAATAAAGCTCATTATCTAGGAATTGATGCTGGAGACACCCCATCAATTTATTTAGTTAAAAATATACTCTATTTTATATGTGTGCTTGTATAGAATGTATATTTATAGTTTTTATCAAATGTAATCATTTTGTACATCATGAAATTCTTAAATCATCTTGTTAAATTGTTGCAAAATATTTTTTATGAAAATGTATTTATTATGAAAAAATTGTTTTTTTATTGTTTTTTTGTTTATTTATTGAAATATAAAAATGCTGTTTATTCTATATTTAAAAAAAAAATAAGTGAGTATACATATAATAGGTGTCATTAAATATATTATTATATTTTTATACTACAGAAACCTTGCAAAGTTTGCTTCGTTTCATGTTTTTTTAATGGTCTTTTAAAAATGAAAGGAGAAATTTTTGGTTAAAATTTTGAAGTTTCTTTCCTTTTTTTAACCATACTCTTATAGATTAGGTAAATAATGCATTAGGTATGATAGTGTTTAATCAGTATATAATCAAAACTTCCTGGTTTCTTTCTGAGATTTGCCATCTTTCTAAAATACTTTTTTTTTTTTTTTGTTAACTATCCAGGACATCATCTGCTTGGTGATATCCTGGGTAGTTACTTGGATAAATAGTAGTGTACCAACAGAAAAGAAAATGCCTAATACAACTTGAAATTAAAGCTTCAAGAAAATATGAGCTAGAACCTCACTTGAATCAATGTTAATAATAAATTTTTTAAATTGTGGATTTGAACTCTGATTTTTTGATATTTTACTGAAAACTAGGAAAAAAAAAGGAAATTTGTGATCATGTAATTTATTTTTATTTATACAAAAATAATCAGTTAATTTAATCATTTAATCAATTAATTTTGTTTGACATGTGTATACATGAATGCAAATTTTCATTTTGGCATGTTAGTAGTGTGTTCTTTACCTAATAAAAATGAAATCTTATTCACTTTATTATGAGTTTTTGCAAAATTTATTATGCAGCTATTTATACTTAATTCAACCTTTTCTGTTCAACATGACTTGAAAGGGTAAACTCCGTAATTAACTGGCTATAAAAAATATAAAAAAAATCCCTGTCTTGAGTTGCTTGAAAACAAATTGGAATTTGATATCTATTAATAAGGCAAACCAAAGCTTATGTTTTTAAACTTGTTTAATATACCACAGATTTTGTTGGCTTACTCTAAAATAGGTTATTGAATTTCTTCAAAAGTATTCATGGAATGGGCCAATTGATTTGCAGAAGATATTATTTATAAGATAATGTATTAATCAAATTTAATAGTTTAAATTCTGTTTCAAAAGGTAAAACAACTACTTCCATTATATTGATGAAATTGACAAATAAAGATTTGTTAGACAAAGAAGTCCAAAACTATCGAATTTTTGTTCACTTGCCTAATACAAAAACTGAAAATATCAATATCAACTTTTAAGCTAAAATATGGAAAAATTAAAAATTTTAATCCTGATAAAACTAATTAAATCTGTTTTACTTTCTTTCATGAACCTATTTTTGGAAGCCATTCAATCATATGGCTGATATTTTTACAAAATATGAACATATTTGAGCATAAATAGTTGTAAGGTGTAAAATACTAGTTATTTCCTTGAAGTAAAAACTGAATGTGAAGTTTTTGTATCAAAAAAGATTTCTAAAAACACTCAACAGTAAATGTATTAGAAAAAACTATTTGGATAACTCCCATTAGTTTTCTTTTGATTGCATTTTTTCAACATCTGTTGATACAGATTTTTGATTCTAAATCAAGTATTTGTAGAGTTAAATCAAAGCTATTGTCTTGAATTTTCATTTGTAAATACAAATACTAACAGTAATATTCTCTTCTTTCATGACTGTCCAGGAAAGCATACTAAATGTAGAAACTAATTTAAAAAAAGTGTGGAAAAGCAAATGCTGAATATTATGCAGTAATTAAGTGAATTATTATTTTCAAAATTACAAATTTCATTTGCTTAAATGAAATAGTTTGAAAATATTACAAAATTACTAAAAATTATATAATTATTCATTTTTTTTACATTTAATGAAATGGTTTTAAAATATTCATGTAAACATTAAAATGTGTATCATTTTGACATTCTAAATTATTCAAAATTAAGCATGGTTTTTATCTAAGGTTACTTAAAAAATTTTTTTTTATGCAATCCCAATTATCCCTTTAATAATAATACATATTTATAAATTATAAAAATATATACACTTCAGGATTTTAAAAATAAATTGTAAAAATTTAAAAGGCATTAAAAAAATTATTTCTTAAATTATTGTTGTTTTTATCTGACTGAAGCTGGCTTAGAGTTATAATATTTCCTGAATGTTTCCAGACCTCATTTTTTGTTATATTGCACTCAAAAATTATTGTGCAATACTGTTTTTATATTATTATTTTAAAAATTATATATTATTAAAATATCAAATTATTATTATTTGTAATACCAAAAATTGGAATTCAATTTTACTTTCTGGAATAATATGCAAATCCAATCTTTTAAAGTTTGATTTAGCCTTATCCAGACCAAAAATATAATATTAACATTTTTTTTTTCTGTCTGAATCTTGCTCATCTTCTCATTTGTGAATAGAGAAGATATAAAAAATAGAGGTGAAATTGATAGCAAGATTCTTATATAAATATGTTTGAATGCTCTTTACATTAACCAAAATTATTTTCTGATGATTTATAATACAAATATTTCTTTTTTATTGTTTTTGCATGCGTTTAATTGGTGTAGTTTGACCAAATTTGTCTTTTACCTCATTGAGTAGTTCAGCATCTTTTCCATCAATCCAGTTAAAATTGAGCTGAGTTTTAATGTATGACTAGAATGTCCAAGCTTAATTATGCTCAAGATTTGCTTCTCGTGTATTGTAGGCTTTCTGCTATTTTTTGATACACAAGAGCTCATTTTGTGTCCTTTTCACTATAAATTTGACAGAAAAGAATTAATTCACACTATATAGCTTTTGTCAAATAAATTGGGAACAAATTTATTTAATTAGTAAAGTGTTCATTTAAAAAAATAAGTTGGAAGTTTTAACTTTAGTGTTTATGTTTGCTTTTATTTATGCAACAATTCAAATTTATTATAAATTTATGTTAGTACTTCTATATTCCTTAATCACTAATTCTTTATTTCAAATTATAAATAGCATTTTTCTCTGTTTTTGATTTCTGTGTTTATACCAGGAAATAAAAAAATCTGTTTTATTAGTACTTAGGTGCATGCATCATACTGTAATAATTATCTGATAGTGATTTACATTTATTTTAATGTCTTTTTATGTCACAAATTAATTACTTAAATTAATTGACAATCATTTAATTTTATACCTTATATTTAGTATTTATTAGTTGTTCATAAATACTTATGTAATTGCACAATTCTTTCCTTATTTATTTACTAAGATGAAGAGTGGTGGGTGAAAAGGAATCCCCCTGAAAACTTTTAAAAAATTAACTGAGTATGTCAGCATTTTTTATATGACTAACATTTATGATTAGTTTATATCGCAACATTTATTATTATATATGATGCAATTTCTTATGATAATCTTAAAATCTATTTATTTGTGTATTGAATTTCACTATTTTTTAAAAAAGCATTCAACTGCATTTCATCTCCTCTTATAGTGTAATATTTCTTCAAGAAATAGGTATTTTAATGTGTTAGTGTGTATTAAATAAAAATTGAGTAGTATGATATTAATTTAATTTATAACTTAGGAATGGAAATCAAAGTTAACTAAGTATGACAGCACCTTGCTTCTTTATAATATACCTTTGCAAATATGTTAGTGAGCATTTGGAAAAGAAAATTGTGCTGATAATATATTACAGTTCTATTGTTTCTTTGTGATATACTTATGTTTCATTCGAGGTGGAAGATCAGCCACCATTTCACCTTATGATTTGTGTTCTAATCTTTAATTACCAAACATGTGATTTTAGAGTTTATAAGTGATATGCTTATTTATTAAAATATAAATGAGTACACATAAAAATGTATTTAAGAAACTTTATGCATTTCTCATCTTTTGTAAAAGTAGAACATAAGTTATAATTTTATAGAAAAAATTTATGTTTCAGTGAATATATTCATAATGTGCTATAATGATATGCTATTGAGTTAATACTACTGAGGATTAAAACAACTTCTTTAAATATAATCAAATATTTTAATGGCCTAAATATTATGGTTAACTTAAATGGAATGATAATTTTTATATTATTTATGGATAAATAACTGTAATTTGCAAAAAAAAAAAAAAAAAAAAAAAAAAAAAAAAACCACCTTATTTGATATGGTTTGGGGCATCTTGTGAATAAATTAAATCTCAAACATTTTTTTTTAATCTGTCCTGTATAAAAAAATATATCTTTCACAAAGAAGAAAATCTGTTTGAAAAGTCAGTTTATTTACTCTAGAGTATATCATGTGTGGTATTATGTATGCTTCTTGAGAAGCCCTATCTTAGTCAGATGTACTTATTAAAGTTTAGATTTTTATATTAATTTGCTTATTAATTTACTAACTTATGATGAAAGGAAATAATATTTTGTGGGGTGTCTCTACAGATTTATTGTAAGTGCCAAAAACTGTTTGCATGCATCAAATGATTTTCTAAAAACTTTGTAAAAAAAGTTGCTTTATACTACTTTTCTATGAAAGTTAGTAAATTGTAGAAATATTTGCTCACTTTTTCAGCAGGCTGGTATTACTTACCAAAACAAATCAGGCATTATTTGTTTGCTTTACAAAATGATTCCTTTTTATTAAGATGGTTTATAAATTGGAAAGAAAGGCAGTCTGCTCAGATTTATTTTTTATCAAATATATACCAATTTGAAGGAAAGAAAAAAACTTCAATATTTTTGATTTCCCCCATAGTCCTTTTATCATTATTTCATTTTAACTAAGAATGCTGTTTATCTGTTGTCACAAGCTTTTATTGTTTGTACATTGACTGAGTTACTTTTTGTGTTGTAGTCTAAAATGGACAGTTATTTATTAATATCAATGTCTTGAATAAATGTTTTGTGATTGTTAATTCAACAAAAAAACCTCATAATTTGAATGTTTTTGATATTGTCAAAAACTAGTCTTATTATTAGAAAAATAAACTAATCAGGAACTACTTCGACTTTTCCACTTATTTTTACCTTAACGAAGAACATTCTTAAAGAATAGCAAAACAGGGAAATTTTTCATTCTCATTTAGGTATTATAAGTTGTCATATTATTTAAAGAATTAAAAACATCTTTAATCTTTTTTTAGCTATACTCGTTTACTTTTTTGAATAATCGCAATGCACTTCACAGATATAAAATCTATTCTAAGACAATTTTTCATTTATATCTATAATAATTAGTCCTAATGAGTGTATAAATGAAAAGTTTGTGAGGAAAATTCAAATTATAATGTACTTAAAACGGTAACATCTATAAGTAATGTGTGTATCTACCATATTTTGTGATAAACAAATGGTTAATGTCACGGATAATCTAATTATGTTACACTGGGATTCAAAGGGGTATTATAGATGCCGATGTACCGGTCTTATGTGATATAAACAGAGCAAATCATTAATGTGTGCGCTTAAACGAAATGTGTAGATAAGGGGGGGCAATGAGCCGCCCGCACTCTTTACATGCTCAATCATGGATGACAGTTAGGATGAAAAAATAATATTGTGCCCATGGCGTTACACTATTATTCTAACTTAAAGAAGATGTTCCTCAATATGAAACTAAATATTACTTTCTTTGCTCAAGGCTTTAAATATTATACGTGCAAGACTGAGAATTATTATTTTTTAAGTAATAAACTATTATTCGAATACGATTTTTGTCCAATTACGAACTAATATCTGGCAATGAATATGATCTTCTAGTAATAGAAAAGATGTTTTTCACTTTGACTCACGAATGTCTCCTCTCGGTTATCATTCAAGACGGTGCGACATTTTATCGTTTTATTAAATTGTTTTTAAATTTTGATTGTTAAAAATATTAACAGAGTGGCTAGAAGATGCAGATTAATTTTCCTTGGAAATTCAACTTAAATTATATTTATTTTTCGGTGCAATAAATGTATCCTTATACTATAGATGAATAATTATGCATTGGATTATTTTTTTCCGAATGCAAAGGGTTAATTTTCGGAAACAAAAGCGGCAACATATTAATGATGCATTTGAATATATTTATTTTAATGGTAATAATGATTGTTTTTTTTTTTGCTACTAAATTGAATTTCAAAAGGTTTCGATTAAGAAGCTCGATCGGAAAACAACAGCAAGTAAAATGCGAATGTTTTTGTCTATAAGAATACAAACAGATATTTTATCTTCATCATTTGTAAAATAGAAAATAGCTGCTCAATTAATTATGTGAACAATTACTAAATCATATCGTTTTGCGTCAATTACATTATACAATTTAGTATATCTGAGACTAAAACATTCTCTACAGGTTTTGATGTTCCATGATAAAAACAGGTTAAACGAGCAGTTACATTAAATACATTATAAAATTTCTATTGTAGTTTGAAAAAACCTACTAAAGGAAAAAAAATACTAACTTCATTATTAGTATGCCAAAATGTTATTAAATTACAAGTACACCAAAATAAAACATAAAAAATATTTTTTTAATGCCTCTGTAATGATCAAGTCTTAGTAATGTGAATATTACTATAACTTGCTAGTAAGGAGTGCCAATTCATCTAAGAATGCTATTGTACACTTTTAGGTTGGGGGACAAATAAATGAGGATTTATTACTGAGCAGTGATAGGAAAGTAGTAGCATTGTCTAATTCAACAGGCATTTATTATTCATACGACAGCACAGGTTACCCGTGTGTGTAAACGATAGGCTTTTTTCGAAAACGATGTCTATCGAGGCAACCGAAACTATAAAGCAAGAAGAACCTGTTGATGATTTTTCCTCATTTCACTCGTATTTGAAGAGCGAAGTGGCCTGTTGCTTAGTTATTGGCAACAAAGCCGGATGCATCCAAATTTGAAACTCAATGTGAGCAAAGAAGTGCCATTTTAAAGGTAGTTCCGACCTCACAAACTCTTACTGAAGTTTAGCGATAGAGAAGGTGAACCTTCGTAGGGCTTGTGGCTACCACATTGTAGGCATGTGCTGTCCATACTTCTGAATTTTGGAAACAAGGAAGGTGGACCTACGAGGTACTTGTGGCTCAAATTTATGAGGTGCACCCACTCACTAACGTTAGTGCTGTTTCAAAACGGGGCATGAACTCATTTGAACTTAATTCTATTCCTCGTTTACCAGTGCAGACATAATAATTGTTTCTTATGGATACATCGGTGATAGTTTTGACGTGCTTGTTAGATACAATGGGGTCTGTTATCAGGTTTAGTTATATTAACGTTCCATTGTAAAGCAGCACTAGGGCTATTTTGGGACGGATCTCGTAATTTTGAACCACGGGCAGATGACGAGGACGATATCTGAGCTGGCATCCCCTTCTCCACACCATACCAGAGGAATGTCATTTGACATGACGGATTTAGAGTGCAAAAGACCCCTTTATACCCCCTTATGTTGAATCGGGTCTCGAACCTGAAATCCTACGGCTCACAAACCGGGACCTTATTACCAGGCCACCGATGCCAGACTATTATCGGGAATGTTTCTTACATTTAGATAGCAATATAGTAACTTGCTTTGATAAAAGAGCAATTAATGTCGACCCATAGAGACAATTTTTAAGTAATTTTGCTAATAAGTAAACGTAAGTATTTGCCTGTTTACACGCCAATATTTAGACTGTGCCTACTGTATTAAAAATATGAGAAGAAAAACAAGTCAATTGTTGTAATTGGTCAACTGTTTTACTATTTTTTAGATGACCTGGTTATTCCTTATGTTATTTTGAAAAGAGACATAAAGATAATGAAACTAAACTCGATTAATCCGGATGACATGGATATTCCCACAATGAATTAATTTAAAGATAATGTCAAGAGTAGAATCTACAGTTCTAAAGATGTGCAGATTCTAATTGTATGCCGTTGTAATAAAATCATTTTCTACTCGCAGATGGCTGTCACAGTTTGATAATTCCATAAAAAAGGGAGAAAATGCAATAAGAAACAGTAATGGATTATCAGCATTTGTTTCTTAGATTCGAACGAACTGAGATGAAACTCAGCATCGCATTTCATTAAGAATTTTCAGACGGTTACGCATAGGTCAAATAAAAAAAAATAAACCTTGATTTTTAAAACTAAGTCACATACTTTAAAATAAAATGTGCAAATATATATATATATATATATATATATATATATATATATATATATATATATATATATATATATATATATATATATATTATAATAGACCCTTTATTCTTTTAAGAGTAATAATAAAACGAAATATAAGACAGTAAGATATTGTTAATAATTGGCTGAATAATTTGTAATTTTTATTAATTTATTTCTGATATTTTAAATTCTGAACATTTATTTGGTTAGCTTTAATAAAAGCAATATTTTTGGGGGAAATTTAATCATATTTTTACTTTAAAAACTGTAGCAGATATGATATTACATATACTGCAATAATTCATACTAATCTTACGCATTCTTATGTATATAATATAAATCTTTATCAATATAATTCTTCTGTGTGTTTTTATGTTACTGAACTCCTCCTAAACGGCTGGACCGATTATGATGAAACATTTTATGTGTGTTCGAGTGGATTAGAGAATGGTTGAGATTCTCAAAATTTTTAATTAAAATTTTAATTAGTTAAAAATTGAGCGGAATTTAGACGGAGTTTTTTTTACAATAATTTCTAAAAATACTATCACATAAAAATTATTTTTATATCAAATTATTCAAACAATTATCTTTTTAATTATATAATTTTTTCACCTTTTCAACAATTTATTTAGAACAAAATAACAATTTAATCAGCACGAGCATACCAAAAAAATTATTTTTCATCAGCGTGTCGCCATCACGTTGACAAAAACTCTGAGGAAAAAAATAAGTTAATTATTGCTGAAAATTAAATCTAGAAAAATGTAATTTTCAGCACGTGATTCTATGAAATAAAATAAATAAATATAACATTTTCTAAATGAAAAAAACAACAACCCCGCAATATAACGTTTTCTATAATTGTTCATAGTATCTATATTATTAATTCAAAATATCCTTTTCATGCATGCAATTATGGGTTGGTTCATTCAGAATATCCATTCAAATCTGGACCCAACGGCCAGTTAGTAAATCTTTACTAATAGACAAAAGTATTGCTTAGTACTACAAATAAAATGGACTAAATGAAATAAATAACAACATTTTATATAATTTGGATCAATAAATGCTCAGATGAAATATGAATTAAAATTTTTTTGATACTCTACACTGCGAGTCATATTTAATAAAATATTCTTGAGGCACTTAAATAGGAAAAGTTGCACTTCAATGAACTAAACAATCAATAAAATTGATTCATTTGTGAAAATTTGAATCTTATTATTCTAATAATAATTAGTATAATTTTACACTTTTTCATCCACCATTAAATGGTGGATGAAAAATGGAATGGTAAAATACCGATTCTGGAACAATCAGTGCCCGGAATTTCCACTAGACTTATAATTAAATGAATGTGTGTTAGTGTGTGTGTGTATTGGTACTCAACAGACCAGATCATATGATCTAGAGTTACCTAACTTAGCTCATATATACCTTGGAGGGTAAAAATACATACGTTGGAGAGATTATTTTTTTTTTCAATTTTCCCTTAATTAAAAATTAAACTAAATTTTAACTTTTTTTCGTGATGAAATCCGGAAATATTGCAGCAAAAAACTAATTTTTAAACTATCTTAAACTTTAAAAAATTATTTTTTCAACTATATCAATGTTTTAATAATAAAATAAATAATTATGTTCATGTAAATTGAGTCACTAAATGCGAGGGAATTACGAATTTAAAATTTTCACATTTATCCTCTGCCCTGTGAATCATTTTTAACAAAACCTGTTTTAACACCAAGTTACATACAATTTTAATTGAAAATTTTAGCGAGTATTGTTGTTGTGACTAATGGCACTTGCCGTGGACAAGCCCCGCTGATACATCAACAGATTTTAAGCCGGATATATACGTCTCTTGTTTTACAAGTAGCGCCATCTAGGGCCAAGAGTACGATTTAGCTACACACACGTTACAACCCTTTTTAGGGGGTGGACTACATTCATGCAAGTCATTCATACATCTCAGATCATAATTTAGATCTGGAACAGAGAACGATCACCTCTGACCCAGTACCCCCAGTGATATTACTCTCGATATGGAGGACTTTGCGACCACGAACAGATTTAACAAGCGCCAATTGCCACACACTCGGGGAATGTTTTGGCCGGTGAGCTTCGAACCCGTAACCTAAGGAGTACGAGTCCAACACTCTACCAACCAAGCCATCC
>JAOUZG010036525.1:821268-919314 GCA_026289955.1 Argiope argentata | reverse complement strand
AGAAAAAAAGTTTTATGCTGTATCGATCGATTCAGAATGAAACTTTTAAAAAGTATGATTGACTTGGGTAATGGTCTTTGAAAATAAATCAGTTTTAGTAATTGATGAGTCAAAATGTTAATTTCAGATTTAATTTTCACCACTTTATTTTTTATTTTTATTTATTCATTATTGTGTTTTTAAAAGTTTTAAATCTTTATTGATTAATTAATTAATGTTTGATAATCGACTACGAGAACACCAACTGAAATCTAAGAATTAGAAATTTTTTTTTCATTTCTCATTTCTGATTAGAGAAATACTTATGGGCATTTTTGACAACCCTATTTTTTATAAAAAAGTAGAATTTTTCAAAAATAATATGGGTATTGGTCTCTAATTTCTACTAGTTATTAAATTCTAAGTAACACATAGTTAAATGGAATTCTCCAAATTTTCCTCACGTTTAAAAATGAAATGAAAAGATATTTTTCAAAGTTAGCCTTTTTTTTTAAAATTACTCCTGATCTACTCAATCTATCATTACGTATTGCAATAGGTATTTCCAATATCTATAATTTTTATTAATTTATCTATAAGTATCTATAAGTTTCCCTCTGAGTTTAACACATTTTAATTTAAAAGCGAAAACTGAGTAAAAATTCCTACTTTTTCCTCCATTTCTTATCCAGTAACAAATCTGGGAGACTTATAGATCCATTTTGAAAAGCCAGCTCAACAACAGAGCTCGCATTCTTCATCTTCACATGAAAAATACTGAAATCCTTGCATTTTATCTTTTGAGCTACTGTCTATTGCTTTCAATTTTCCTTACAAAATGCTAAAATTTTCTTTAAAGTATTAAAAATTAATTACATTTTATTGATGAATTAATATTTGGAAAATAAACTGTATTAACATTAAGTGTCATTCCCTACAAATTTTAAAAAAATGTATTTGAACTTGTGTGAATGAATAAAAAGTATTTTATTTACGACTGAAAATTTGAACAAGGTATATAATATATATTGGGATAACATGAACTAATAGCAGGAGTTATGAAAACAAAAATATTCTTGAAAGGAATTTCTCAGCATGAATAAAAATATCAATTTTGTTTAATTTTTAATAAATTTATTATATACTTTATTTTAGAAGGTAAATAACGATATCTTATTATCAAAAAAAAAAAATGTTTTGTTCGTCAAATTAGCTAAATGTAAAAGCTATCTGCAAAATTTATGAAAAATATTTTCTTGGTGACTTTCAAGATTTCTTGTTCCAAAACATTTGAAAACAAGCTTTTAAAATGTAAGATATGATATTTGACATTATGATATATATTTTTTGAAGTTGATGTTTTGATATTATATTTTTGAAAGGAATGTTTAAAGTCTAGTACTTTCAGAGCAGACAAATTATCTGCCAATGTGTAACATTGTTTTGACTAATTGACAGAAATTAGTTAATGGCGTGAAGGATTATGGGAGCTTCTCTTGTAAACCTGCTGTTATAAGAAGAATTTGAATAGGGCATTATATATTCTGTAATAATATTTAGATCACCCCTATATAACAAATTTTGGATCAGTCAAGATGCTAATTTTTTTAAAACTTGTAACATTTATATTCCTCTATATTCTTATTTTTGAATAATTTCTTCTGTCATGTTTTTGAATTTAAGAAGAAGAAAATCGGAATAAAAAAACAAGGCTCGCATTTGTGATATGCCCATTTTTTTAAAAATGTTTTTCAAGATTCGATACATCTTTAAATTCTTCATATTTTTCACCACATTTATCTCTACCATCTCTATCAGTATAATTTTTTTAATCCAGTTTTTCAGATGGTTCGAAATCAGAGAGTCATATTGGTAGTAGCATTGTCTTGCCATCTTATTCATTGGGCTGTCGTCTGCATAGTAATTGTACAATTTTCATTCCTAAGTCAAGGGGATATCTTGTTCTTTACAGAAATTTCCGCTTTTTCCCAATAAAAATTAATTTACACTATAAACATGGCCGCAATGAAGCACTTTCTCACTGTAACAAGCAGATGCATCTAACTGTTCTTTGAATACTGGACATAATCCTACAAATTTCAAATACTTCTAAAAAATATTTTTTCCTTGGTACCGAATCATGAAGGTATTTAAATGAAACAACGGATGTTGTTACAAAATCAGTATCGCCTTTCTTGATTCAAGGATTACTTTTTTCTGAGATATCAAGAATTTTTTCAAAAGTCGCCTTTACAGAGCCTGGCATGGAATCTGCAGATCTATAACAAAATACATTCTGTGAAATCATACCACAATCTCTGACCCGCCCTTAGGCACACGGAATAAACCATAAAACTGAATGGCCGAACTGGCAGGAACTGTGGTTGAGTCTTAAGGGCCATCACTGTCCCCGGTACAACCCTTCCCGTAGGAAGTACGTCCTGTCATAGATGGGAGGAACCTAACCCCCAACTATTCCTCATTTTGAGGTGTCCCCAGGGGATGTTAAGTACATTCCCTGAGACCTTACATAAGTATGTGGCCTATTCCCCCCACATGTAAGGTTGATGTCAAGGTGCTTCGTTTCCGTACAGGACAACTTTTCATGTAGTCTTGTCAGCTTTTGGCAAAAGGCTGCCGATATCCCATGGATGTCACGTTGATTTTCTGGTTAAGCATATTTTA
The DNA here is from genome assembly GCA_026289955.1 of Argiope argentata. Classification (NCBI taxonomy): domain Eukaryota; kingdom Metazoa; phylum Arthropoda; class Arachnida; order Araneae; family Araneidae; genus Argiope; species Argiope argentata. The sequence continues at coordinate 916,650 of JAOUZG010036525.1, read as the reverse complement.
ATTAATTACCCTTCTTTTAATTCATATCGATTGCTTTTTTTTCTGTCAATGTCGCTTCTTTTAGCTTGGTGGGTGAGAAATCCCGTCGAAATATTTTTAATTTTTTAAAAGCTATTGGGTATTTTGCATGTATTTAATACCTCCTACATTGCTCACTATTTTTATATCAGCTGATATTATATACCATTATATAAAATGATACATTATCACTTGATATCTGTTTTAAAATCACTGCTTTTCTTTTACTCCCAATATTTCAAAATTTCAATCTTGCATTATTACATAAGAGCCTTTAGCATTTCATCATGATATTTTTTAATACTTTTATTAAGTGTAAAATATTACCGTAGTCTAAACTCTATGCTTGGCTCAGTATGACTCTTGTGCCATAAAACTACTTACCTACTTAAATTTGAGTAAAAATAAAAGTTTAATTTTTCAAAAAAAAAAAATCAAGAATCCAATGGCTTTTTTTACAAAATGTAGATCGTCCAAAGATTTTGCAGCTTTCTCTTAACTCTGCATTTTTACATGCTTTCTTCAAATGTTTCAAAGGCAATTTTAAGATTGTTTTATCAAAAGAAAAAAAAAACATTATATTGCATTCAACGAGAACCCGAAAATGTATTTAAAGATATTCGAAGAGTTTTCTGTTGTCAATTTTGTGACAAGATGAAATTAGAATGATTATATAAAAAATGAAATGTACCCCACTGGAACCAACTCAAAACTGGGGCTGTGAAACTTCCAGTAGGGTGGCGGTTCTCGCTCTCCTGCTGAGTAGAGTAATGCTACCTTCTGACCGATGACGGGACTTACCTCTTGCAGGAAAGATAATGTTATGATAATGTCAATGATACATGGGCATTTGAATCCTATCATAATTTCCCCCAGAAAGACGTCACAACCCTTATTTTACCCCAGATGCCACAACAGTCTGGGGATGGTTCTTTTGTGTTTCTTAAGAGATGTGGAGTGAACGATAATATTTCTATATGAAGTATATCAAAGGAAAATTAACTCTCAAACATAAAAAAAAAATTTAACTACTGCAGACAGGTGGTGTAACTAAAGACGTTCTTTTGTTCTCACATAAATAGTTTTTTTCCTTACTTTGTTATTTGAATTCATAAAAAATGTTGTTGGTGTTACTAAGGTTACTTACCATAGAAAAGCGAGCTGATCAGCGATTTTAAGTCGAATCAGCGTCTCTTATTTTGAAGTAGCACCATCTTGAACCGAACTCACCACATTCACTTATTCGATTACACACTTATCACATTCGCTTGCACAACCTCTTTTTACAAGAAGGTATTTTTACACACCTCACAGATGTTACACAGAAGAACAACCATGCCCTAATCGGGACTAGAACCCGGGTGTCTCAGATCACAAGGAAGACGCGCTACCTCCGAGTCAGAACGCCGGCATTTAGAAAAATTTGAACTGGATGGTGATCACTGTCAAAAAGGTCGGAAAAGGATTGGTTGAATCGAAGATGCTGATTAAAAAGCGATGAGGATGTATAAGTAAGATTATGTACTTGAAATATTTTCCAATATTCAGGATAAAAATTCATCAGCAATACCACTAAAGTAGACGATTCTAAGTTGCTAGATGTTCTCTCTAAATGATGTGAACAGAAAGATTATTGAGAAATGAAGTGGTTATCAAATCACGTCATGTAAAGGGAAAAATAGCTTTATGTGTAAACATATAAAAAATGCGTTAATGGGTTTTCTGAATAAAAAGATGCACCGATAACAATGTTTATCAACAACAACAATGTTTATCAACAACAGCAATTAATATTCCTAATATTTGAAGCTCTGTCTTGCTGGTATATGGTTTTGCTTGAGGGAAAAAATTGTTCGATGACTCAAAAAGTTTCTTAAATGGCAAAATTTAAAAAAATCGAAAAAAAAAAAAAATGCATCATTGAATTTTTAGTTTGATGATACGGGCATTTTAACGAGATGAAACCAAATGTAAGTTCCTTTAAGCATTAAGAAGAATTTAATTAGAGGGAATATAAATACCCTGGTGTAAAGAGAAAAATGTCAAAACGTTACAAATGAGATGTATAAGAAATAAGTGAACAATCAATTTGCTGATGCTCAGTGCCTTGATAAGATATTTTGATTTTTGATGAGATCATTGCCATTGCTGACAACGTTTCGTTAGTTTTCGATACCCGTTTCATTTCATTGCACCGAGATGTGCTGATAAGAATATTAGCTTAAATTTTGTTGTTTTTGAAATATTTTTCAAAATTTGCAGATTAAGTCTTTCAAATGATCATTTGGAAAGATTGTTCTTGAAAGTTTAATGCTTCGAAGATCAGATTTTTTTTTCTTCCGAAGAGTAGTTAGACTTTAACTTACATTTTTGTGATTAATAATGGCCTGTAATTCTATTTTTTAATATTTTTTTTCCGCATCAATGAAAATTAAATGACTGAAGTTTAAATAAGATAAAATATCCAGAAATGAAAATATCTTGTATTAGACATCCATGTTTGAATGATAAATCAAACCGTTTAATACAAATCCCACATTCATCCAGTTTTATCAGTTGCTTAACATATGCGTGAAGATTAAAGATGAGCAAATTTTAGAATTATGATGACCCTCTCACTTTTTGTAAATTTTTATCTTCATCATTTATTTGGGATATGCATAGACACAAAACCTTTTTGGTCATTGTCAAAGGCTGTCAATAAATAAAGGATTGTAAATAATTGTTTTTAACTATCATTAATGAAAGAAGGTAGGATTACCGCAGTTAAATACTATTATAATAGCTTCAGTTCTGTCTTGTCTCTTTATTGCAAAAGCATCAGATGTCATGAATTTTAACATAAGTTTTTTCAAAAAATTCCGATGTAGATTTTTTAGTGATCAATTTAAGAATATATTTCTAACTAAAAAGCCACTGCCCTATTGACAAAAAATGACCAACCAGAATATTACGATATCTTTATGGGGCTGTCCTACATTAAAAATATTGTTACAAGCGGCCCAACGCACGTCGAAGGAGAAAACGTTGGCGACGCTTCACTAGCAGGTTCGCGCCAGCCGAGTTGATTTGGCGAGGGGAATATTCTGGTAGCCTCCACTCCAGAGAGTTCCCGGTGAGCCGCGTTGCCTCGCGTACTTTTGGGCGCACGCTTGCGTGGCTATATAAGGAACGGGTTGCCGTAACTTTATAGAATTTCCTCTCGGAAGAGAAGCGTCTCACTGGACTAGCGAATTACTTTTCTTGCTTGTTATTAGTGACCTGTGTTTACGTTTGCTGTTAACGTTGTATTATTGAGCTCTCTGCGATTTACTGTTGCTGTGCAATACGATAGCTATTTTGAAGTCTTTTTTATTGTGCATAAGGCTTGAATTTACGCTGTAAGTGACCGTTGACTGCTGGATTGTTTTTATATAAAGTTTCCCATTCTCGATTCATCCTGTAAATAAATTTGTTTGTGCTGTCCTCAAGTAAAATCCATTAAATCCGAATCCGCTACGCTAAAAACGTAACAATATAGAATAACATCGTGGAGATGGTATATAGTTCTTGAGATAATAGGGCGAAAATTTACTCCGGTGCTATTGAATAAATACTGGAAAAACCTAAAATATCTTCAATTTATGTTAGATTTTTATCTGTATCTATGTATCTTTAAAAGGCATTAATTCACATAGACGAATGACTTACACGTGATTAATATTTTAAATTGCTGTTAAAAGTTCTAAATACTATTCTATTGAAGAACCAACGTTCTAACGTTCTAGTACATTTAAATCCATTGGGGCCTAGCGATCACCATTAGATGAAATACGGAAATTTAGTGAAAAGTATTCTTGAGGTCTCCGTTTGATCATAGTACAAAATTAGGAAGTCCGCCCTGAAATTACCCTAATTGTTTTTAATATCCAAGTACAAAAAATCTATGATAAAATTTCTTTTGGCATGAAACAAATCAAATTAAATAAAAATGTGCAAAAGCTGCTATAGTTTTTAGAAAACAAATTTTATGGTAATATTTAATACGCAGCCAGCATTTCTATTAGTATTAGAGGTTTTATGCAATTGCTAAAGTATATTCATATTATTGAAAAAAATTCTCAACACCTGGCAACGCTGTATTGCGTTAATAGGGATCACAAAGTAAGACTAAAATTATATCCGAAAAAGTACGCAATCGGAGATGAACGACTTTTCTGTCATGTGTACAAGCAATTCGATTGATTTTATTTTATGTTTATAGTTTACAATAAACATACTTCTAACTGAAATAACTTTTTTTTTTTCAGATGTAGAGAGGAAAACATTCAATTTGATGTTTTATAGATATTGTAGCAACCAAAACGATATTTATATAATAAAAATTTACTGGTTTGAAAGGTCCATAAGCTGATGATCTTATCTAAATATCGATTATAAAGCAACATAAATATGCTTGTATTTTATTAACCTTTTGTCATTTACTAGTAAATACAAAATGTAATACGCTAATTTACACAATTATAATCGCAAAGAGATGTTTTCAAGTAAAAAATTCTGCATGAATTATACCAAAATTATATAATATATAACTATTATAATATTCGGAAAAAGTTTTGAGTATTGCAGATAACGTGTTTTCATTTTAATATAAAGGATGCGCATTATTAAAGAAACCGTATTCCAACTTTTCTAGAATTCGTTCTGCCTATCAGATTTTGATGAAACTCGATATGTATATTATATGGACAAAGGAGAACAGATTTTTAGAATAGTAGTAATATAAAGCTATAATTTTGGCTACTAGAAGGATTATGGCTCCTAAAGAAGGACAAACTAATCTGTAAGAATCATTAACATTTATTCTCTCACAGAATGTGTACAATGTGTGCTGCATGGACATCAATTACGCGTTGAAAGAGCATTATAGTGCGTTCAATGGTGAAGCAAAGAAACTTTTGCAGGATTGCAAAAGTATGAAGTATAATTCTGGCTTTCAACTCAAGATTGAAGACTTAATTTCCCTTCTGTAAACAAGGTCTTTTAGGGATATCCATAACAAGAAATCACTGGAATTTAGGTTGGATGAACGAAGAGGGCTGACCTCCGGAAAAGCTCTGGATATTATATTATTCGCAGCAAAGATATCACGAAGCAGTTCTTTGATTTAGTGCCCATTATGAGGAGTTGCTTCATCTTGCTTGAAGACAGTAGTCACAAACATTGCCTATAAAGCAGGAATGATCAGTTTAAGAAAAAGTTCACAGTAGAAACTCGCAATAGAGTATGTTTTTAGATCTTGAGAAGCGAGTGTTTCAAAGAAAAACGGATACATCAGTAGCAATGATAAAATAATCAAAACTGAAATTCTGAATGCATTCATTAAAGTAATTATTAATTTCAATCAAAAGTAAATTTTTATTTTGAAATTTAAAATCCATAAGAACAATTTCAAAGTGATTAGAGTTAGTTGATGGATTTTCAGTTAATTTGCTCTTTCATTTTGATTTTCATTGTTTGGATGGCAGATTCTATCTTTTCATTTTGATAATTCAGTCTCCATTTTTTCACTTACTTGTTCTCCCACATTTTTAGTAGGTGCATTTATTTTTACAGCTTTCGAGTAACTAGAATTCTTTGATTGGTTGTAGATTCGTCTCGCCTAAAGCAGTGTGTGCAGATATTGTTTATACATTTGAGCTTTAAAATGTCTTTCTCTTTGATATAAAAAGGATATTCTCTAGTTGTAGCCGATATTCGCGATATTTTCTGTGGGGATTGACAGATGCCTACCTGAATGTTGCCACACAGAGAGCAAATCTTTGGTTTTTCCTCTGCCCTTGATGGATGCTTGAAACTAAAGGTATTGTGCACCGCCGTAACTCACAAAAAAAGTTTATTTTTTTGGTTTGTGAACCAAATTTTTATTTCTACCGGCAAACATGTTACGTTTAGTTATGATGATGTACCCTGGGATTTATTCTGTTTAATAAGTCGCCTCATCTCAACAATTTCGAATTCGTTATTTTTTGTTAACTCTTCAGCAATTTCCAGCAGTGGGACTTCTGTTAAAATATCGTACAATTATATTTTCCCATATAATATTCGTCGCAACTGGATGTTTACTATGTTTTCTAAATTAAGTAATTGGGCTGCACAAACAAGATTCTGGGTAGTAAACAGAATTTTCCCCTTGCGTGTAAATTTCATATTTAGAATAACATTATATTTTGTATGACACTTTTCTCTTTTACAAAAGATTGTAGGGTAAATGGGTTTATTTGGGGAATTCGTAATTTAGAATCCACATTCGATATTACAATATTAATTTCTACGTAATCATTTTGCCCAAGGCGTAAAACCATTTCATTTGTAAAAGTTCCACTCTTGAAGAATTTTTCAGACTTTGCACATTGCATGAGGTTTACAGAATAGCAAATATCATTTTCTTCTACTACAGTAACCTTTGTTCGGCTCAGTTTTACTAAGTTTTGAATTAATAGAATGAAAAAAAATGTAAGGTGTCACCTTACTTCAAAGCACAAAATATAACTTCTAAAACTTCTTTTGCTTCAAAATTTTTTTAAAAAGAACAGTACAAATTTATTCAGTAATCAAACCTCGCTTTCTTTCAACATCAATAACGCCCCCCCCCCCAAAAAAAATAATTTTCATCATTAACATGTTATGTTTATTGCTGCGAAGATAAGCGTAAGGAACCAGACAAAATTCCAAAAGTCGATAGCTGGAAAGTGATGAAAGTCGGATAAAAATGAAAGTTTATAGCGCGACATTAATTCGATAATGAAAATGCAGTACTTGCTTTCCTTCGCGTTCTTCAGTTTCGTTTCGAGTATGTTTTGTTTCTGTGAATGGCAGCGCAAACAGCGTGGTATGAAAATGTAGTAGAAGATGGATAAATTTTTGTTGTGTTTTAATGTATGTCTTGTTAGGAATTGAATTATCTCTGCTCGAAATGTCTTATGCATCTGCTTTCACTTTAAAGACTGTTATGGTAAAACTAAAATGTGATGTGGGATCATGATTTTTTGTAAATTAGGCAATATATCTGAATGAAGATATGTAACCTATGATTATAGAACATATTAATCTGCATTTAATGGATCACGAAAATTTTCTTCTGTTGAAGTTTAGTTTACAGAATTGTAAAGGTTTATAACCTTAAAAGAATGTCCAAATGTAAATCGATTACGAAATTTTTTCCAATCACTTGCGCATGGACATTGTTAATAGCTACAACATCTCTTTTCTTTGTATTTCCGTAAGTAAGATATTATTTTATGGGATGTATTTCATTCTCGCATATCTGAGCTACTTATTTATACTTACTTGAAGTCTTGTAATCACATTTAATTTTTAGGCGATGTCTCTATAATTCATACAAAACGAAAATATTTTCTAATATATGTATTGGGGAATATTGTTTGCTAACAACTTGTTGCTCTGTGCTTGGTAAAATATTACTTTAACATCAAATATGGCATATATTTTTGTAAATAAACTTGTGTTTGCTGATTTTAATTAATATTCATTGACATTGAATTAATATTGAGAATTACTTACTTATTGTTTATTTTATTGTAATTGATTGACTAAAGACTTCAAAAGTTCTCTGAAGTTGTTGATGGGGGAAAACTAATTTTTGTGATTTCATTTTTGAATTATTATTTCTTTTAAAAATGCATTTGGCAAGAAAACTACGATATTGTGGTTTTTAACATGTACTCAATTAAGAAAACAAATTATTTCAAATATGAATAAATTGAGTATGAAAATTTATTTTTTTATTGGATATTTTATCTTGAAAGTAATGTGTAAATGTTTCCTGAATTCACAAAATATATTAATAAATTTGTGTATCAAAGTAATAAAATATTATGGAAGTGAATATTATCCACTATTATGTAATATGGGCCTTAAAATGTTAAAGTTCCTATTTTTAAAAAATGTCAGCAAATTTTTATAATCAGTTATTAATACATTTTTGCTTGAAATCTAGCATTTCATAAAATTTTATTAATATTTTGTTGATGAATTTCCTTTTCTTTTAGATGTCCTTACTTGACAAATACTTATCATATAGCAATTCCAATATGCCAGGCTATCATCACGTTTTTCGTGGTGGCCAATTTCACATTGGCTACATTCATGGACCCTGGTATTATACCCAAAGGTAACATCTTTTATTTTTTCAAATATGCCTTGTATTAGTTTTAATATAATTAAGTATACAGTATATAGGATAAGTATGTTAAGTATATAGGATAAATTTTGTTACTATTTTAGAAAGATAAAATTTGGGAAATAATTTTCTAAAAAACCTTTAAGGAATGAAACGTTTGTGATCATATGAAGATTCAAAAGAGAAAGTGAAGTATTTCAAAACAGTACTTTCATTAAACTTATGATACATATAAAAACTTACTATATAACTTATAATATATTTATAAGTTTATGTAATAGAATTGGAAACATGCTAATTTGTTAGAAGCTATTAAAGCTATAACATTTCATAAGAGCAAGAAAATTAAAGTTTAAGAATTGTATCAAAAATATTAATTATATGCATGTATATGTATGAATACAGGTATCACAAGCATATCAGAGATATAGGTATCACAAGCATGTGGATTATTAATTTAATGTTTATATAAGAGTACCATATACTTAAAAAGAAAATTTATTATTATATATTCATGCTTGTATCAAGCAAAATATTTCAAATGACTCCAAAAAAGAAAAGGTTTTCCAATATTTTTTTCTATTTTTCATACAAATCTTTATTTATTCATAATGTATTTAATGAAAATGTTTAGTCATAAATTTAGCATGCTTACTGAAATTATATTTGTATTGGCAAATTCTTTTTTTCTATTTTTGTTCTTACTAACATTTAAAATAATAATGATTGGATAAAATTTTAGATTCAATTGATATTATTATAATCTATTGACGATTAAGAATAGGCCTTGTTAAAATTTATTACTGAAAAAAAAAAGTTGAAGCAAAGCATAATTTTGAAGTCGATGTATTCATCCAAAGTGCTCTAATTATAAAACTATGTATGAATATAATGAAAAATATTAAATACTACAGCCTAAACAGTTTGAAATATTGTACCAAATTTCCAATAAAGTTTTTGATTTTCTAATCTATATTGAGATAAAAATTTGCATTGCATTCTATAATGTTTAAATTACTTTTTGATTAATATGAAAGTTATCAGTACGAGAATAATGTTTGTAGAATTTCTTTGACTATTATTATTTTTGTACTCATTTCGTACTTATGACATCCAGACTAACTTATTTTCTTTAGAAGTGAAATTAAAGCCTTTTCTTAAGTTATTTATTTTATTTTTATTTATAATTTCATTCATTATTGAGCAGATTTTGTTTTTTCCATATACTGTCTTTGAAATAAGTTAATTCTTGTTATTTGTATTTTTTATTGTATTTTATTGTGAGTTTTGTAAAATTTAGGTTTAAAAGTAAATTAGTGTATACAAATAATTCACATTATAAAACATAACTACTTTATCCAACAATAGCATGTTCAATTTGATTTTTTAAACATTATTATATGTTAAATTTTTATATTTTCTCAGTCAGATGATAAATGTCAGTATTGGATGACAAATGTCAGTGACAAGTAACTTTTATGAAATACATGTTCTTTTCTACTTCTTTTAGATATGACTAGGCATTTTGGTTGTGAAAAATTAGCAAGTCAAATAGGAACTAGGTCCTTATAATCTAAATTTTTCCTGATGCCTATGACATATATAATGTTATTAGTGTACATAAAACTTTTTCTCACGAAAAATACGGTGCCTTTGAATAAAAGAAGTTTTGATTTAGTAATTTGGTGTTCATAGAAATAAGATTTTTTGCCTGTTAAATAGTTGAATCTTTTATTAAGAAAATCCTTTATTCATTAAAATTTCTAATTAAATTATTATACTGTTTTTCTAAATTCAATAATTATATGTTAATTTCAAGAAATAAAAATTATCTATAATAAGAATAAAAGTAGGTGTTTGTTATCACTCTGTAGAGTAAGACAATTGAACCCAGTATTACAATTGTTGGGACAAATTTAGATGTGTGACTTGAGGATAATTTTTGCAAATACCAATCATTTATAAGAAATTGCAAAATTTTTGTTTATATTAAATTTTTTGCAATATGTTTTCGAAGAACTGTTACTTAAAAATGTTTTTAAATTACCTGAAAGTACTAAAGGTAATTTTTCTATTGTTATGAACTTTATTTTTGCTCATTGTATAATCTATTTTTACTACTTTTCTAATGTATTATGGTTTCATTCAAATTTATTAAATGTTTTGATGCATCTTACCATCCACAAAATGTGCAGAGAAAACAAAAGAATGGGTGGGTGGATTTCTTGATACTTGCTATATAGGAATATTTAAATTTTAAATATATGTATATAATTGGATGCACTAAATAGCAGCATTTTTTAAAATCATTGTTGAACTCAGAAAATACTTTCTACACATTTTGAAATAAAGACATTTTTTGAAGGACTAATTTAATATCATACAATTTCTCGTTTGATTTCATCAGTTTTTTTTAAATCATCAAATTATATACTAAATTAATCTTTCAACAAAAATTCAATGGGGATGTCACAAATTAAGTGGAGCAGGGATTGAAACATTGAATTTTAAAATAGTATTTAGATTGTTTCCTGATATTATAAATATTTTTTTTACATAGCCAGCATCTATAAGTATTTTCTAAATATGTATAATTATGTATTCAGACCTTTTTAATGTATTCTAATGCTATATCATTTGTTTTATTTTTTGATTCTGACTTTATTTGAAACTAAATTATTTCCATAATATGGCAAAAAATTCTTATGTATTGTCATACATATAACTGCATTTATTTGATGTTCTATCTACAAGCAGATACATTCAGCTACTAACAAATTTTAAAATTTTTATGTATTAAGATCTATTTTCCTTGATACATTTATAATATATCATTATTTCATTGGGTTTTTTTCTTATTGTTTTAATTTTTCTCTCCATATTTTATTGATTTGATACATTTGAAGGTTTTTAAAAACCCATGTAAAAAAATGAATATTTACTCTACTTTTAGAAATTAGTTTGAACTTTCAGATTCATCTGCTAATTCTTAAAAATGATTATTCTTTTGAAATTTTCTTCTGAAGTAATTTTGTTTGTTTGTTACAATGAATTTGATTTTTTTTTTAATCCTTTAGGAGAAAAAGTTTTTTCTTCTTCTTTTCTTGTATGTAATAATAAAATGTTTGACTCTTATAAAAATGGATTGATGACTTAACTGAAATTGTTCTTCCATATATATATTAAGGTATATATGAAGAACTAAAATATTTTAAATAAAAAATAATTAAAAAATTAGTTTGCACAGAAGATACTGATTAAATTGTATTTACACATTTTTAATATATTGAAGACATAAAAAAAGGATTTTCTTTATTATTCTTTTGCATTATGCTAGAAAGAAATATAAAATTTTAATTTAAAACATTATCAATTCAACTTTTAACTTCTGTCATTATAGCTAATTTGTTAACATAATTAGCAATAAAAATTAATGCAGAAAACAAAAATATATGTTGAATCTGGCCTGAAGACTTTTTCAAGGGTCACCCTCAGGAAGGTAATTTTTCTGTGAGAGATCTGACTTTTGTCCAGATAATTGAGTCCTCATGATCCAAAAATCCTAAGAAATTAATGTCTTGGAGGTGAATTAGTTTTACAGAATTAAAAATAAATTATTTGGGTCAAGAGGGGTCAATTTTTTGGATGAAAGTGTGATCTCCACCCACACAAAAAATCCCTGGTTTGAATCCCTGCTCAAGGGTGACCCTTGAAAAAGTTTTCAGACGATTCATCATATATATTTGGGGGGGGGGTTGCATTAGTTTTAATTGCAATTTTGTTAAGTTTATTTGTGTTTTAGTTGCAACAACAGTAGTGCTCTCAAAGAACAATTTATTTTGGTCCTGGAAATATTGTTTAGGTGTATTTCATAATGATTGCCTCTGGATTGATAGTTACTTAATTTGGTAGTATGATGTCTTTATAGTGATAATGATAAACTGCTTCATTCAAATTATCAATAGAATTGGGGCTTGTTTCAGATTTGTAGCAACTTCTCTGCCCCTGGGAATTAATGGTACACTTTGCTGGTAACTGTATCAAAGGATTATAAATGTTTCAAGCTAATATCATTATTGTATCAACCATAACTATCTAGCTTCTACTATTCATTTTTAAACCTAATAAATGATCTCTCTTAACATTAATAAATATAACATCATGATAATGTTTTAAAATTTAATATTATAGCAACTCCAGATGAGGATAAAGAAGACGACTTCCATGCGCCCCTGTATAAAAATATCAAAATTAATGGCATTACTGTCCGAATGAAATGGTGCGTTACGTGCCAATTTTATAGACCACCTAGATGTTCTCATTGTAGTGTTTGTAATGGGTGTATTGAGGTAAAATATTTTTTCTTCTTCTTACTCTAAAGTTAAAACAGATTTTTTAAAGAAATAATTTGTTTGAATTCTCAAGACATATAGTTTTCTTTAAAATTTGCTTTAAATTTTTATAATAATTTTTGTGTTATTTTTTTTTGTTTCATTAAATTACTTAACTTATTATTTTAAAGTTTTTCTTTTGATACTTTGAAGCTTATTAATTTTATAATTTGTGCAAGAATTTTCTGATAAGGATATTTGAATTTTCTATCTTAAAATAATATTAGTTAGTGATGTTAGTAACAGTTATATGGTAATTTCTTTCTCAAAATTCATGTAATGTGAAAAAACAGTGGGATTCATTAATGAATTATGTTTTTCAAAAATTATTTGTATTTCTCATAGCTTTTACTGAAAAAAAAATCAGTAAATGCTACAAATATTTTTCTTCTTTCAATCTATTTTAAAAAATTACAAAATTTCAAAGAAAATGATGTTAGGATTTAATTTCATTTTTAAACATGGACATATGTAAGATATTTGACTTAACCCAAACATAAATAATATTTGCTTTACATTTTGTTGTGTTGGTAAATTTCAGTTTCATAATATAGGATATTTTTTTAAAATTACTATGTCTTATTTATACCTTGTTTATGTAGGTCAATTATGTTTTTATTGATTTATATTTGAATATTTAGAATATTTATTGATTTATATTTGAATATTTAGAATATTTATTGATTTATATTTGAATGTATGAACTATTTAGTGTGAAATATTTGATTATATCTGATTTTTAACCTGTATGACTAAAAAGTTATTTTAAATTGATTCAGCTGAAAAATTGATTTTTGTGCTAACCTACAATTTATTTTTAATCGCACATTTTTAAAATTAAGTTTTAGAAAGTTCACTCAAAGTAACAATAGATCATTTTATCTAAAAATTTATACTTTTTGTCCTAAACTTTGAAGGGTGGTGAATTTTTCTCTCTCATTTTGTTGTAATACTTGCTGAAAACAGCCAAAAATTATAATACTTTTGCTTGATCATTGTAACCATAATTATAAAACTTATGAAAACATTTATTTAAAGAAGTCAAATCTTGTTAAATTGAATTAATTAATGCAGTTTTTATTCAAGAAAAAGCAATGCCTATTCTTACATCTCAAAAATTCTAATGCTCACTATAGGTTGAAGGAGTAAAATTTTTTAGTAATTCATCTTATATTAATTAACTCAAAGGTGTATAGAATGCCTTCTGCTTAGATGTTACTTTTAATTATTTTTGCTTGCAAGCAAGGAGACACTTATAACATTAAAAAGTTATGAGTTTTTTTAATATTATTCTTATAGGAAAATAAACTTAAGAATCCATATATATTAAGTCCTGCATAAGTTTAAAAGTAAATCTGAACTAATAGCTGTCTCCAGAGCTTAATATTTCTTTTTTCCAGACATTTGATCACCATTGCCCATGGATTAATAACTGCATAGGACGGAGGAATTATAGATTCTTCTTTCTCTTTCTGGTGTTTCTTTGTGTACATATGATAACCATTTTTTCTTTTTGTACTTTATATACTCTCAAGCATCGTGATCAACTTTATCATAGAGATACTATTGTTACGTATCCTTTTGCATATATATATATATATATATATATATATATATATATATATATATAGTATAAAATTACAAATTTCTCATCATAATATCACATTTATTTTTAAATTCTCTATCGTTTTCATGCAATGCTATTTTATTCAGTGCTGAAAAATAAGATTGTTTTTATAATTTTTTAGTAGTTAATCTTCTATTTTTAAATTTTGATTTAAGATATAAAATTTATTTTTAACTGCTGCTTATTTGTATTTAATTTTCTAAAACTAAGTATCTGCATGGTGTTATTTCTGATTTTAAAACATAAGATAATGGGTAAATTGCTGACTTTAAAATGTTTGAAACAAATCATTCAAATATTCTAACTTAAATAAATAAATAAATAACTATGTAATATAAAATTGTTCACTGTTTTATAATTATAGTCATTTGGAGCAAACTATTCCTATGATTTCATATAAATTTCTTGGATTCTTAATTGGTCTATTATTAAAAGAAAATCAAATGGCATTACTCGCCATTGGCAAAATTTATTTGTATCCAGTAATTTTGGCAATGAAGTGAATATTTATTTTATTATCTTATTGAATAATCATGTAACTGAAACCTTCAGTTTGTTTAAGTGACTTATTCCAAGCTGAACAAACCACACAAATCAAAAGTAGGTTGCTATAGAAAATGTGATATTTTTTAAACAATGAATGCGAGACAAAGTTTTTTTATGATCGTTTGCAATGCTAAAGTGACTCATTCAATGAAACAATTAAATGAATAAAAATATAATTTAACTTGCACAAGCAGGTGTTGCTTGGCGCTCCAGAAATTATGTTTTGATATGATACATTGAAATATGCATAGCAGATTTCATTTTAATCTTTATTTTTTGTTGTTGTTAAACATGCATGTATTAAAAGAAATGTTTTCTTTTCTTTTTGTTTTTTAGCTCATTATATTTTTATTAAGTAGTTGTTCTGACAATTAGCTAGTTTGCCAGGAATATTGTTTCAATTTGATGTCAAATAAATACTTTACAAGTGTCATTTATAATTTTGTGAAATTATTTTAAAAGGCCAAAATATTTTCTTAATGTGCTTTAAAGTTTTGTTTGCTCTGTACATGAACTTTTCTAATGAAGACAGTCCAACAACATCATAGCTCTATTAAAAATATAAATATTTGATTCTAAATTTCTCCGTATTGTAACTTTATTTTTTATTTGGCTTGTAAACTAAGCAGATGTTACGGAATATCTTCGTTTTTAAATTTTAAGTATGGGAAAAATCAAACTTTCAGATAGTCAACAAATTAATGAAAACTTTTGGAACTTGAGATAGAAGTGCAATCTATTGTTGAACATTAGGAAAGAAATATATTTTAAAAATTGGCAAACATCAGGTAAATTTGTACAACTAGATTGACATCATCAAAAAATAAATTAATTTTTTTTTTGTAGATTTTGGTGAGAAATATCAACATTTTTTTAAATTAGCAATTTGAATTCTTAAAAAAAGTCACTTTGAAGTGTTCCTTTCCATTCTCGAAGTATATGTATGCCAAATTTGGTAGTTGTGAGTATAGTCTGCTGAGTGCTAATACAGAAGTACCATTACATAGCTTCAAATTACATTGCTTCAAAGTACTTTTTAATAATTTTTAAATTAAAATGTTTGAGGATTTTTTATATTTTAATCCTTAATTTCTAATTTAGTTTGGTAATTATAGTCATCATTGCATTACTTTTCATACCAGTCTTAGGGCTTACTGGATTTCATGTTGTACTTGTATCAAGAGGGCGAACCACCAATGAACAGGTAATGTAATTGCATTATTAAAATGTTAAATTCTAATAATATTTCAATTTTGAAAATTTAAAAAGAAAAATGCAAAACTATTTTATTTAGTAAGGCAAAACTGCTTTAATTGTTGTAAATATAAAAAGTATAAACATAGTTTTCAATGATTTTTATAGATTTTATGTGAAATAAATTGAACCCTCCCTTATAGAAGACCATTCTTTGATATTAATTTTTAAAGATTTTTTTAATCTTAATCTTTAATAACTATGAGTTTCAGTACTTCTGTCTATCCATACATTAGTAAAGTATTATAATTATTTAACCACATTCTAATATGTAGTGCATATCTTTTTCCTCTCCTGAAAATTGCCTATTTATCTATAATTATTGTATTATAAATTTGCTAACCATTTTGATTTTTTAAAGACTTTCCTATTTATTTTGTTTAAAAATACTTCTTAAATACACATTTTAGCAAACTGTACCATCTTTTTGATGTAATAAAAATTCATAGTTAATGGCCAGATAACAAAAATAAGGAAATCATGAACCTTTTTTTATAATTTTTAATTTAAAATATTGAGAATATCTACCTACATTATGTATGAAATTGTCAAAAATATATAAAAGATTTTTTTTTCCTTTAAAAAAAAATTTTCATGCAAGAAGTTTAAGCCTAAATGATGTAATAAATTGAGCATTTTGCCTACTAATCTTTTCTTTGAATAAGCAAAATATACATATAGTCCGTAGTCATAGTGTTTGTAATCTAAATGTTAATAGTAATAATATCTTGTATTGTTACAATAGCCTCATATGGACCCTTGTTTTCTTCAGAATTCCATTCTATCCCATCTCTTTCTACGTCAAGTTATTTCAGTTTATAATCTTAATAGAATTCAGATCCTTTTCCTGACAAGGAGTCCACCTAAGTTTTGGCCTGCCTCTTTCTTGTTATAATTAAGAGCCATTATTTTATCCAATCTAAATGTCTTGCTCATTTGATTTTCTGATAACTATAAATTTAATTTCAGAATCTTTAAATAGTGTACAAATTTGGTTCTTCTCCAGTAGTTATCACATTTAATTTTGTCAAATTTGTTTAAAATTATTCTTTTAAATTTTGCCTGTGCAATCTTTCTTAGTCATTGCCATGCTTCAACAGAATATTTGCAAACAGGCTTAATCAAAATTTTGTAGCTGAATTATTATTTTTTTCTAATGAAATTAGATTTTGAATATTTTTGTGGTAAAATAAGAAGTGGGAAAAATAATACACACATCTATACAAGATGTGATTCTGTTACAAACTTCTGCTGTAATATGTATACGTTTTGAAGCTTAAATATTTGCAGTTATTGATAATTTCAAACCTGTATTCTTCTATTGCAGAGTAAGGTTTCTTAAAATTTTTACATATTATGTATTTGACTTTATTCGGGTTAATGACAAGATGTATCTTGCTTCTCTCATTTTCCAAAGAAAGGAAGAGGTCCATTTGAAGTGCTTTTGGGGTTTGATCAACAATACCTATGTCATCCGGAAATGTAAAAATAAAATAATAATAATACTCATGATTATTTAATTTTTGAACTTAATTAGTATCCTAATTTTTATGTTTTGTCTCAGCATTAAAAAAAACCAGATTGAGAATTTGTTGAAATTATGAATATAAACCCCCTTCCCCCCTCAAGTAATAGCATTCGAATATATATATTTTTTTTGGTTGCAAAGCATATCTATCAATAAATGAGTTTATTCACACTCATAAATTATGTTTTTAAAAATTTTATAATTGTTAGAATAAAATTTATTTTGCATTACCCATCAGTTTTTTTTATCAATATCTCCTGAATGGTATTTTTAATGTGAATAGTAAATTGAATTGTGTAGTGCTCCTTTTAAAGAATTAATTTTTGTTAAAGTGATTTTTTTAATAATTATGAATAATAACAGAAAAAGGCACAAATTATTTTCATTCTTTTATTATATTTTTATTTAATTTATTTGTTTGTGTTCTTAGGTAACTGGAAAGTTTCAAGGTGGTTATAACCCTTTTTCCAGAGGTTGCTGGAGAAATGTTTGCTTCACTCTCTGTGGTCCTCTCTATCCAAGGTCAGTCTCTGTCATTTACACTGTTTGAATTTTCTGAATTGTAAATATTTGCAAAAAGAAATTATTGACTATAAATTATTTTAATGGTGAATTAAATAAATGATTAAAATATTGTATATTAAATTACAGTTTATCCAAATTATAATTCTTAAATATCTATCATCATATGAAGTTTATTGGAATGAATTATATTTCTTCAGTCCATCAAAGAACTTTCAAAATAGAAAATATTAATTCATCCCCTTAAGTTGCATTTAGAATGAGAGATACTAATGGATATAACATATTCTTTATGCACATTTAAAAGACACATGTAGGAAGACCTGTAGAAAATTATGTAAAGATGTGTTTTTGTTTTACTATACAATGATTTAAAATTTTGTCAGAGCTTGTTTTGTCAAGAATGAATTTTAATTATCTATCCTTTTTTTTTCTTTCTTTCTTCTACTGCTTCCTTTCAAAGATATAGAGATAGTTATCATTCGACAAAATTTTTATTTCAAATAATTTTTAAGCCTCTTCCTACTAAAGGTGTCTACATACATATAGCAATGACATTCCAAAATAAATTTAGAAATTTTCATTTTTTATCCATATATTATGGAGAGAGTAAAAAATAATTATTTATATTCTAAAGCTATTATTGATTAAATTTTTCAAATAGACTAATTTAAAATTTGATAAAAATTAATCTTAAAGTATGAATAACTTTTTTGAAATAGAGTCATAGAATCTTCAAAAAATGTTATTAAATAAAATATGAAGCATTTGAATTAACAATCATGTAATGCATGAAGAATGTGAAACATTGTATATAGTTAGTTTGATGTTTTAATTGTTGCTCTTGACAGTCATAAAGTTCGAAGAAAACCTAGAAAGCAATTGTCAGTGGCAGCTCCATCAGTTTCGGCTCATATGGGTGAAAATCAAGTTAAAGTTTATATGGACAATAGCAATTCTGCTCGCTCAACTAGCTCTGCTTACAATAAGGTAAGATAAATTTAATTCATTAGACAACTTTACTATTTTTATTATTTTTAAAAATTATTATTGTTTTTATTAAATTATTTTATTTTAAAATTGCACACTATTCTATAATTTCATTGAATGCTTCTTTGTAAGAATATTTTGTGCTGTGACACAAATAATTCTTTCTACAGAGAAAATCTCCTAAGTAGTTTTGAATTATATTTACTTTATATCCATGGACCCATCTTTTTTTAAACAATTTCTTCTAGTATTTAATATTTGTCATGCATTTATATTAAACCAGTTTCAAAATTATCCTAGAATTTGTATTAAAAATTGAACTATAATGTGTCCTTTTTATTTATTTGCTTAAATAATTGAAATGTATATAATGGAATTTCACAGTGGTATGCAACACAAGAACAAAAATTGTTCCTTTGTTTGGTGTTAAAAATGTAAAATTTTCTTTTTATTTTATGTTCTTCAGAACAAAAGGCATCTTGAGTTTCTTCACTGCAAACATTTTTCCTAATTTCTGTTTGGCCTTTTATTTTTATGTATCCATGTACTGGATTTTAAAAAAATTTCACATTTATTTAAATTATAATTTGTCCAGTTTATCACTGTTCAAAATTTACCACCTTAAAATTCTCTTAAACTCTTAAATGCTGTCATTTAGAAAATTAAAATATTTACTGAATCTAGTTTTTTATTTGTTTAATTTTGCTTAATATGTTTTCTCTATTCAATTTCTATTGAAAGATGCAATCAATATGCATCAAATAATAAATCTTAAATGGCTGAATAATTTCTCATTTCCTAATCACTTTACCACTGCAATATATTACTGTAGTTGGTAAATATATTTTTCCTTTCTTGTTTCTTATATTATCAGAGTAGGGTTAATATATTTTCTTGTGCAGAATTGGGGATATAAATCAACCTAAGCAAAATATATTGGATGATATATGAAACGATTTTGGGATATTTTATTACTTCTTGAGTAACTGAAACTGGAATTTGAACTCCTGGAAATTTTATTTTGCTTCACTAAATAGGGGAATATTTGTAAATATTTGAATTCATTATTTATTTAGATTAAAATTGCATTTATATATTGTATATGATATGAAATATTTTTCTTCTTCCAATTTTTCTGTTTTGATCCCAGAAATTCAGTTAAGAATTTTTGGAACTTTTCACAAATCTTTATTTTTGTTTATCATCTATTAAGTAATTTCTTAGGAAAAACGGCATAACGTAGAGGAACAAAGTTTAAGCTCAAGTAAAATAATAAAAGTAATTGTAAGATTTAAAAAATTTAATTTGTGTTTTTTAGTAATTAAAATATATATCAACAATTCCAAGTAAATTGAAATATGAAAGTTATTATTTCTGTTTAATATCATAAGATTAATTTTCACAGTTATTGAATTTTTAAGGTGAATACTTCTTAATTAGCTTTCTTGCAAACTGTTATTAAGATATTAATATATTAACTGATATAGCGATGTTTTGAAATTCATTAGTTGTTTTTTGAAAATATTTTTCTATCATTAACAGGCAGTTTCAATTTGTTAAATAAATCAGGTAAGAAGTTTGTATTGTCTGTAATCTTATAGGGTTTGATGAGAGTGATGATATGTTTGTAATGAGGAATATCATGACATTTTTGGAAAATGGGCATCTAATTTTAAAAGAATGTAGTTTAAATTGTTTCGAAGGGGATAAAATTATTTGCAGTCAAGATAGAAACAAAATGTTAACCATTAAATAGTCATAAATTGCAATAAAACTACAGCTTAAGAAAATTTACTAAAGCTATATGCATGAAGGTATGGTTATTTAAAATTATGAAAGAAATTGAATGTACTGTTTGCAAGCTATAATAAAGATTTAATTTTTTTTGTTTAGAATAAGATATCCTTGAAAGTTAAAAAAAAAAAACAGTTATTAAACAAGATATATTTTCTTCTAAATTTATTTTAAATAATTACTATATTTAAAGCTGTGTTATGAAAACAGCCTCAAAATAGAATAACTTCTACTGATTTTATAATTGGTGAAAAGCTATATATTTTACACTGAAGTAATTTATTGAATATTTTTTTAAACATAGTATTTATTGCAACCTTTAGTAAAGTTGCTCTGAAGAAAAGAAAATTATTACTTTAAAAATTATAATGTTTGGAAATAAATATATACATATTTCTAAATAGTTGGATCATTCTGCATTGAATTATGTGCATGAAAATCTAAAAGTACAATTATTTTACTTCCAAAATCTGTTGGTCGGTCCTCTCTCAGTCTCTCTCTCTCTCTCTATATATATACCTTTAAAAATGTAATTAATACATTTTTTTAAATCATTTATTTACAAACTACCTTTAAATATCAATTGGCACTCTTCCATGATAAGTGATACTCAGAAGCTTATTTTGTTACTCACAATTAAACCTAAATTTTAATAACTCTGTATGTTCATTTTATTGTCTAGAGTAACATAAGTGAATTCAAATGGGCTTTTTAATCTGTTTATAATTAATATTCAAATCCTGCCCTTTTCTCTATCTCAAAAAGATTTTGAACTTTAATGCCATTAATGTGACATTACTATGTGTTGAATAAAAAATTAATCAGTTGACTGTGGAATTTATTTTCTTAAAATCCCTCTAGTTCCCTTTTTTAAAATCTGATAGCACATATTCATGTTTAACATAATACAAATGGTTGCTTAGTAAATTTGCAAAAAATTATTCACTTTATTATAAGGTTTCACTTTTATTGGATAAAAAATTATGCTTTGATTGCAATAAAATGAAGGTGTGTCCATGTGGGGAGATTGTATACAGTTAGGTTGATATATATTTGTATTTCGCTTTAATTGGTTGAGGAATTGAGTTTTATTTAGTCAGAAATGTGTTAATGAGTAAGCAAAACTGTATTTTAAATATATGCAGGATCAGATTGCTTGTTTAATGATAAAAGTATTATAAATTTGGTTCTGATAAATCCTTATCCCTGCAGTCTCATCTCATTCATTGTGTATTATATTTTAAAAGGACATTCTCTGCATATAAAACGTTTAATGAAAGTTTTGTAAATTTTTGGTGATGCAAGAATATGATAAATGTAATTGTAAACAGATTAATAATATAATATGGAGAAGAGTATGAGGTGGATCAATCTTCAGTAGTGTCAAAGGCAGTTGCTGAAGTGAGAATTAATTTATAGAATATAAATTCGTTCATTATAAGAGATGAAGATGACTCAAAGAAATAGAATCATTTCTAAAATAGGAAACAATAATTTTTTGCTAAAATGAACTTTTCAGTTTACTTAAGATAAAGGCTTAGAGCAAACTAATTATAATTTTCTAGGCAGAGTCAATGATAATACTAGATACAGTTTGAGACTTTGAAAGTAAATGGATACACAATATTGAAAGTTGTATGTTCATAGTTCATTAGTGTTAGTAGTTTTGAAGAATTAAACACAAAAAGATATTGATAAAGCTTGTTTTATTGTAATTTTGTGTGTTAAGTTGTAGCATAGACATTTTTCATCACATTATTTTGAGTGGCATGTATGTTAGGGATTTAGTTATTTTGCTTAATAATTTGGAAGAAACTTATGAGATAGAACAGTATTCAAGAAATTTAAAAGCTTTTTTCTTTTTCTTATTTACAGCTTTAAGCATTCTCTGGCTAGGTAGGTATTTATTACAGGTATGGATTGTTAATTTAGGTGCTGGGTAGTTGCTTCCTTTTCTTTCTTATTACTGAATAGAAATTCTTTTTCCGCAGCTGAGTGCTTTCAAACATTAGGCAATAACCTATTCTTTTGATTCTAAATAAGATACAATGATATATTTCCTTTTCCTTTCTAAAGTGGATTTATTATTTTGCCATGAACCATTTCTAGATGCTTGTGCTCATTCTTGAACAATGAAAATCGTATTTGGCGGTCAGTAGATCATAGATTAGGTTAATTTGCTTATTAATGAATCTTAGTATTACGTAGATTTGATTTTTTTTATTTCAGATGTCTCAGGGAGCAGGTGATTTGTCAGATGTAGATGTAATACTTGATTCATATGACCATAACCAGAGTCAGTCACAGGATTGTGAACCTTCTCCACCAATCCCTCGTCATGGATCCAAAACCAATTTTTTCTCACCCTCAGAATGCAATCGCTCTGCTTACATTCTACCACAGAGCAAGCCATGGTCACCTTATGGAAGTGCAGGCCCTCCCACTCCTCGTGCACCGCGGGCATCAATACCCATGGATGAGCGCACTGTTCAAATCATGCCTCGATCTCCTGAAGGCATGCCACCATGGGCTATAGTGAATAGTCCCCGCTCAACGCGAACACCTCCTCGCAGCCT
This sequence comes from Argiope argentata, assembly GCA_026289955.1. Classification (NCBI taxonomy): domain Eukaryota; kingdom Metazoa; phylum Arthropoda; class Arachnida; order Araneae; family Araneidae; genus Argiope; species Argiope argentata. Next base: position 893,222 of record JAOUZG010036525.1, on the reverse strand, counting down.
TACCAGCCCTGTTGTTGGGTCGGATGGCAGCCGTAATCGCCAGCAATCCCCCTCGCGTAGGTCCAGTCCTGGCTCTCCTGCCTCATTAACTCCTGGCCAGTCACCTGCAGCTGTAAAGCGGCACCAGAGTGGATCTCGGCGAGGGCCTCCAACGCCTCACTATTATGGTTATCATGGTACGGGTAGATCAGGGCGATCAAGTGCCCGCAGTATCAGTCCCAATAGAAAATTTGCTTCAGAAAGTGAACTTGCACGTGCAGCTGCCGATAAGGCAAATGGCAATTACGAAGCAAGAGCTAATCAGACTGCAGACAATATTCAAGAGTTAGCTGACGGTGGGCGGCTTTGGGAGGAAAGAGCTCGGCGTTTGCAGCATGCACCTGATATTCCAATGGTGCATGGTGGATGCCCTCCTTGTCCACAACCATCTCGGCGAACTACAGCTTCTCCACAGAGTCGGAGGGTAGCTGGACATAAGACTCCACCTTTGGAAGCCTCTCCTGTCAAACCATATCCTAAGAGGCCTGTGTCCATTGTAAAAGCACTGGAATTGACGGAAAGTTATGATAAAAGTGGTGCAAAGGTGGACCCTCATTCAAGGCAGTGCATTCAGCAAAATAAATCTATTTCTTCAAATATTGAACAAGATGATCGGAAAAGCTTGTATGAAATGAATTATGAAATCTCTGTGTAGCTTATATAAAATACTGAATGAACTACTAACTATGCAAATGTTGAATATGCAATTGTTGGTTGCCACAGAGCCCTGTTACTCATGTTTGTTTCATATAGAATGTATACATCATATTTAAAGCATTTCTTAAGTTATAAGAAAAAAATTGGTACATATAATAAGAACTTTAATTTCTCTCAATAAAGTACATAAAAATGAACTTATTCTTGATGCTTTTATAATACATATTAATGAAAATGAAGTATGAATTTATGCTTCAGTTGCTGGATAGCTCTTCTGGATCAAATTTATCTACAAGGAAAAAAAAAACTACTTTAAATTTATTATTGACTGTATGTTGTGTTAATTGTATAAATGAAATATTTAAATATTAAAAAAAGTTTCTGCTTTTAAGTTTCTTTCACGTTTCAGTTATTCAGAAGAACTCAGGAACATAAAAAATAGATTTTTTTTAAAAAGCATTAACCAAATTTACTATGACAGGAATTTTTAAAAATAGTAGTTAAACTAACAAATTCTATTTTCTTTAAGTTTAAAATTAAAGTTCCTTCACTTCAAACAAAAATATGATTTTATCACAACATTAGCATCATTTAAAATAAAACAATTGTAATCTTAACTTGAGAAAAAAAAATGCAGAATGGAAGTGATTTTCATGTAGTTCAAGCTTTATATTTGTATAATAAAATGGTTTAGAGTTATAATTTTTTCTTATCCTAACCACTTATTTTTTTCCTTTTAAATTTAACAGGTATTCTTTTTATTAAATGCTTGCATTTTATATTTGTGCAAATAATCAGATTGTTGAGCTTTAATTCATCATATAATACATTCACAAAATGCTAATTTGTTTTTTTATTAAAAAATTGAATTTTCAGTGCAATCTTCAGATTAATTTAGTTCTGTAAGCTGCTCACATATTCATTGTTTTTCACTTAAGGAGATAGTAATAGCCATCCTATCAAGCTCAGCAGACGTATTTAATTTGCAATCCAGAATTTTTATCAACTCTTTTTTTAAAAGACCATTCATTTTAGAATGTATTTTTAAAAATAAAAACTGATCTTATAATGTGGAAAAATAATAATATTTAAAGCGATACTAGTTTTTATTTGTGAACGTTATATTCTTTTATTTGGCTCCCTTTAAAAAAAAACTCAGTATTTTACATATTTGAAAGAAACTTTCATTTTAATGTAGATTATTTTGTGCATATTGATCAATATTTTCCCCTTTGATTAAATGATATCAATATGATATTTATTTTTCTTATCAGCTCATTTACCTTCTTGTTGATTAATGTTATTCTGTTTATCACCTTTTAACCTTATTTCTTGCTGTGTCATTAAAGAAAATTTCAAACTTTTATCAAATGATAAGAAAGGAAGATGAGCCCAAGAGCAGATAATAGTATTTGATTTTTTTGTAGATATATATCTACAAAAGATCAAATACAATAGACACCACCATATAATCAGGTGTATGAATTATTACCTACCAAGCACTATTATTATTGTATATTACCTAGTGAATAAATAAAAATTATCATTCATAGTCTTTATTATTGAATAAATAGTTAAGGGAAAAAATTTAAATATTTTAAAATTTTGATTGAAGACTCAAAGCTATAATAGCTTCACTTATTTATGCTAAATTAAGTGTATGGCTGTTAATGAAATAATGTTTAAAGTTAAGGTTTGTAAAACTATATAATGTTCATGAAAACTTAAAAAAAATTACCAGATTGTTTTATTAGTAATTAAACTTTTCTAATTTTTTATGAATGTTACTTGCCTGTTGTTTTTAAGTTCTTCAGAGATTTTATTCCTTTCCAATAAAGAGCAATTATATCCAAATTTTCGGATTTCCCATCCAAAATCTAGAAAATAAAAATATTCCAAGGAAAAAATGATATATATAATGTAATAGAATAATTCTGAATGCCTTCTTAATATTTATTTCACTCAAAAGAAGGTTAAACCCATAAAGTTATAAATTTATTTACAGAAGGAATATGTCTTATATAAATGAAAAGTAAAATCTTGTATCATAGGATTTAGAATGACAAAAATCAGTAGGAATGGTCCCCCTGAAATTTACTGTATATTTTCTAATAAATTTGTCTCTTACCTTACAGGGTATTGATGTACAAAATATTGTTTGGCTTCAATTTAGCATTTTTACTGAACATATCATATCATCTTTGGCGATTAATCCCTGGTTTGTGTTAATAGTATCCAAAATTCAAATTAGTGTTTCAGACACATTTTTCACAATTGACTGAAATAAAAATTTGATACAAAACTACACTTGCATTCTGAAAATCCCTTATTTAATTGAACATGTTTAACTTGTGGTTTTTAGTTATCACATTTGTATGTTTCTGAAAGTGGAGACCGGCAGGCAGTAATCCTGTAGTTGGATTTGGCTCAAAACTTGACAGGTGTCTTCACTGTAAATGTTAAATCAATGTACTGAAATTTATATATCTAGCTTCTGTCATTTTGTAATTGTGTTAACACACAATCAGACAGCTGGACAGATAGACTTCTGAATAGATTTTGCTTAAAATTTGATAGAAATCAAATTAGTATAAATGCCATATACTAAATTTAAATCTTAACTGTTTTGCTCAAATTGTTTTTGAGTTATTTTTGTGACAGACAGATGGAAATTTTCCATAAATGTGTTTTTGGAACTCGCCGAGGTTTAAAATGTAGAGATTCATCAAAAGTCTCTTTTAAATGTTTTGATGATTATCATATTTTCTCTATATTATGTATACAAGAATTTAACAATTAATAGCTAATCATAATGTATCTGATATTTAATGTTTTTGTTATTTTGTTTTTAAAAATATTATAAAAGAAAAATATGTTTCCAAGCTTTTTTGTGAAGACATTTGATATACAGCGGGAAATATCTTAAATAATAATTAAAGAAAACTAAGTATTAACTGCAGAAATGGCAAATCACCCTAATTTATAATCAGCTCTTCTTTAGATACTTAAACTTTTCCAGATTATAACCATAAAAGTTATCATTCCAGTAAAAAAAAAGTTTGTACTTTTAACCTTGAAAGTCAGATGCTTGATATGTTTATCTTTATATTGCTTTCAAAATTAATTCTCAATGTATAACTCCAATAACATAATTTAACTTTTATATTGTAATATAATTTCTTTAATATTGTTGAAATGCTCAAGTATATGAAAGCAGTGTTTAAAAAAATGAAAATTATTAAAAGTATTTACAAAAATGATGTGCCTTTCGGTGATGCTAATTTTATGTATTATTAATTTTAAAATTGTGTGTAAATGAAAACCTTTCGTCTAATAACAGTTTCTGTAGTTACCAAGAAAAAAAATTTTTTAAACTTTCAAAATTTTTATTTAAAAATAATTAACATTTTTTTGAGTTCATTTTATTAAGAAGTAATTGCATGTGAAATTTAGTTGCTCTAAGTCTAACGATCTGTTTTGTATCTATTTTGGAACAAATTTTTTCACAATGTATGCCATAATTTACTGATAATACTTAAAGGCTGAAACAGTAAGTTTTAAAAATGCATCAAAGTTGCAATAAAGGGTCAGTGACGTACAGAACAAGCAAGATCTAAGAAAACGGACTGTAATTCACTAGTAGGGCTTCTGTTAAAAATGTGCCATATTTCAACTATAAACGTCGGCTCTATCGAAGTAGCGCAAATTGGATGATAATGCCTACTCCTTTACTGGTAAAGTATTAGAATTAATTTCTAATAATAAGAGTTTCATCATTAAAAAAAATCAAACATTGAATGATATTTATTTTATTTTTCACCGATTCTCGCAATTATTTAAAAATATTTTTATATATAAGACAAAATTATTATTATTTATATTATTATATTGTTAGAAAATATTATAATTATTATTGTATTTTAAAATTTTTTCCTGTTGTGGTGAGGTGAATGTAATTTTTTTTAAAAACAAAACTTTACTCATTTTTTGTTGGGTGTAACTGGCAACTGAGAAGCAAGAAAACATAGTTTTTAAAATTATCAACATGATAATATATACTTGCTTGAATGGGGAAAAAAGTCGTTCAAAACAAATTATAAGAAAGATCGTTGAACCTAGAAATGGCGAATTTTTTACCAAGTGCTCATAAAGCAACGACTTTGAAAATTTTCACCAGCAATTAAAATTTAATTTCATTAACTTCTGAGCATATTAGTGCACGAATTATTTTTACATTATTTTTAAAAAATTTTTCCCCATTTATTACAATTTATTTTAATATTATTTTTCGCCTTTGCTGTTTTTATGGCTGTACGTTATTGGTTCTGTATAGTGAAGAATTAATTTAAGGAAATAAGAATAAAGTCTAAGCTATTATCATTATGTGATGTTTTAGATTTAAAGTTCGAATTTCTTTTCTTATTTTTTTTTTACTTATATATTTTCACCGAGGATCAATCGATTATGTATTTAATCAATTTATTTCTTTCCATTTGTGGATTTAGATAAAATTTGATACCAATTTTGATTTGATTCGATGGATATTACTTTGGTATAAAGATGTATTAACTATCCATGTGGCATTTTAAGTTATAGTATAGAACCTTTGACATACAAACATAAAATCCAAAGTTTTTTTTTTTTTCTGACTAAGAAGTTTTAAAATTCGAAATTCATTAAAGTTGCTACATCGAAACCTTTTATCATTGAAAATATTTTCATATAACACTTTTTATATGTATAACATTATTTTTAAAAATATTATTATAATTTTTACAATAAAACGATGAAAATGATTTGAATTTTTTTCTAAACAATAAAAAGTATCGTATACAATAGTCAACTAACTATATTCGATCGTTTCTTTTTTTGAGGCATCGATGGTATATCTGTAATGAGTGTAAAAAGTTATGTTTTTTTATAACATTTACAGATTAGTATGAATATTAGAAATTACCTGAAATGCCTCTTGCATTTTTTCTTTCATTTTAACATCAGCTCTGATCATCCAGAGTCCAATATCATAAACACGAACGTCTAAAGAATTTTTCTTTTCCTACAGACAGACAAAAGAGACAAACAAACAAACATTTTTTTAAAAAATATTATACAAGAAACGAAAAAGCAATTCTAAAAAAGAAAGAATTCTTTTCAAATAAATAGTCTAAGTTCAGACACTTCTACAAATATTTATGTTGAATGGTAACTGATCTCGGTTCAGTTGTATTTCGAATTTGCTAATACCAAAGAACAATGATGATCAAGGACTTTTCAGCATGAATTATATTGCATGTTGTAGAAATTTTAGCGTGTTTATTTCTTAAAATCGTGATGTCAGTAGTAAGACGCGCTAAGTATACGATCTGACGTTCCGCTAAGACAGTGTTAAAGATTCTATAACCTGCTACAAATATATGATTTCAAAATCATATGTAATATAGACTTGAAGTGTGTCTATGGCACTGACATCTTATAAGAATGTTTAACTATTTTATAGGCTGTTATTTATTTATTCACTAAATTTAGTAAAATATTGGTTTTGTTACTCTTAAAAAAATCAGGTAAATTATTTTCATTTTTTTCTATCCCATATTTGTGCATAAACTGTATTTGCGAAAATGAAACAGTTTCAACAGAAGTTACCTGATCAAGGATGCGGAAGAATTCTTTCAACGCTTCCGGACATCGTTCTAATCCTAAGTATGATGCCAGATGTTGAATATCTCCTCGAAGTGAAACAAACGATTTTCTCTTTTCTTCTAATCGTTTCAATTCATCTTCTGGATTCATGTCCTGATTCCTTAAATAGTACAAGATGTAAAAATATTGTTAAACTTTTTAATATTGGAATGTTATTTATATTTTTTTAGTTTCATTTATTTTTTGTGGAAACAAGAGATGTAGTTTAATTTAACCAATTATTAAAAACATGGTTGGTTCATATTTCATTTAAAAAAACATTATGGTTTAATGAAGATTAGAATTGAGATCGCTTCAATTCCCTTGCATTTTATTTCCAAAATTTTTATAGAAAATAGCACTGCGTCAAAAGTTTAAAGCGGAGTTTATGCTAGTCTTGCTCATTAGGTTAAATATCTGAACATTTTGAAAACCACGCAGCAATTACAAACACGGCTGTTCTAATTTTTGAGCTCAATGGGGCAGCACCATTTTGAAACACAGCATTATCACTTGGAATAAAGCTGGTAATAGGCTCAGCAATATCGTTATAAATACTAAGCACGGAAAGGTTTTCTGCTGCTCTATGATGTTAAATTCAACTTTTTTAAAAACCTTAATTTCTCATTAAAAAAAAAGGAAGAGTCGTCAAAATTCCAGAATGAATTTTTTGAAGATAACTATACGTTCCATTTGTATACGGTTGGAAAAAGCATCATTCATTATTTACGTATATGAAAAAATATTACTTATTTACTATTACAAATACTATAAAATTATTTTATCCTAGAGAAAGTGTTATTTTCACAAAATTATTTTGATTATTTCATTTTCGATGGCAGTTATAAAGACCAATAAGAATCGCGAGAAAAATTATCTATGAAAGGTATCTAGTGTTTTGCAACACAAGTCATGTTCCTTTCTATGGTTTCCGAAACCTTTAAAGCTGAATAATGATACTAAAAGGAATGGAACATCAGACATCAGATTTTTTTTTTTTTTTAGTCTACCAGTTTCGCTTTGCCATTTCTAATGCTTCTCTAAACTTACGAGCTAAATATAGCATTAGATCTTCAAAGAAAAATTACATTTTAAATGCAATCTGGCTTTTACGCCGAGCAATAAAAGAAATAATGTATTCAATTCGTTCACAAAATATGTTTTTAGTATTTTATAAGAATTTGGTTTTATTTTATTTTATAATGACTCCTGTAAAATTCAGAGTTCACACCGCGCATTTTTTGTTCAGTTCAGTATATGATATTTTTATTATATAATTTATGAAGTTTTTCGTCATTTAAATCAAAACTTAGAACTTTTTAGATTTAGAAATACATTAATTAATAAGTTAATTTTTAGTCAAAAATTAAGAATCTAATAGATGATAAATTTTTGAGATGAATTAACGTTTGTAATATTATTTTAATTATTTAAATGGAATATAAATTGCAAAATTATTTGTTATGTTCAATTTTCATATTTACCTAATAATTAGCTAAAAAATGTACTGCATAACTTTATACATAATTGAAATAAAAAGCAATCATCATTGAATTTCTCACATTTTAGAGTCATTTAGCCATTCTGTTTAACGCTTTTTTTTAATTGTCCTTAATTCTCATACTTCGCTGCATACAAAGTACTTAATTCCCATTCTATGTCCTATAATTTAGTTCAAATATCAATTCATTCTCTATAGGCTGTTTTCTGTTGTATACTAACTTTATGCTTATCCAAGATTAAATAAGTAGCTTAACTAATTCAAAGTTGGTTAAGATAATTGAATTAATAATATTAATATTAGGGACAATCAAATTAGTTATCGAAGACTGCTAATGGAATTTGAATTGAATAACTTAAGTAATTCTCGTGTCTAATCCGAAAATTCATCGACATGTTATACAGAATTTTTCTTTACAGACCTAAAAATCAAGATATTATTTTGTATTAAAAGATTATACTATTATTAATTGTGAAAGAAATGTATTTATTTCAACTACAATCTGATCTATTCAAATGGAAATTCACCTTTTCTATACGGCGTATTAATAATTTTGGTCTGCAAAATTTCATTTTTAAACATGCGAACAGCGACTCATTTATCGTTTTATTAAGAGAGAGAGGGGGGGGGGATAAACATTTATTTTTATTTTAAAAAAGAATTATTTAAAAAGGCAATTAGATCCTTCGTTCATAAGTTTAATGAATGCTTACTTCTTATTCTGCATCCCCTCCTTTAAGCTTTAGACAAATAAATTGGAAACTGGAGATTAAATAACAATCGACTGTACTATTTATTTATTCACATTTTAATTTGATAGGCGGTGGATCTCCTTGCATTGTATTGCGACAATTGACATAAAATAAAACCTTTATTTTGTCGTTATCTGTTTCCATCATTTTTTTCAAGCATATTGCATCTTTAATTTAGAAATAATGGTCATTCTGATATTCATTGTACTTTTTGGATATTTTAAATAAGAAATAATAGTAATGGTAATAAAAATATATTTTATTTATATATTTTTTTAAACTTACTACATTTTTACTTTTTTGTACGCGCAGTATAGAGAAAAGTAAGTGAACTAAGCAGAATTAGGTCATTTATTACATTTATGTAAGTTTGATGTATCTGCTCTCTGTAAGTATGTTATCACAAAATGTCGTATGTCGTTAGTAATTTCAGTGAATCAGCACCCTGGCGTAGAGGTATGCGTCCTCCTCTTGATCTGGGCTTCCTGTGTTCGTGTCTAGGTTAGAGCAAAGTTGTTTTTCCGCTTTCTATCTGTGAGATGTGTGAATGCGCCCCCCTGTAAAAAGGGGCTGTGCAAGTAAAGGTGCTGAGTGTGTAGCTAAGTCGTACTCTTGCTCCTAGTTGGCATTACTTCAAAAACAAGAGACGCTCATTCGGCTTAAAATCGCTGACGGCCGTCAGTGCCCTTGTCCAAGGCAAGTGCCACTAGAAACAACAACAGTTTCAGTGGTTTTGTGGTGAAAGCTATAAAAGTCAGATAACATCTCTCGAGCTGAAGTGTCACTTTTGCTCGATCGCCATGGTACTCGGCTACTAACCATAAGATTGGAAGTTCAGACCTTGCATTATCCGTTACCGCCGTAGTTTCAATAAAATTTCTTATTTTTACTTTCTGTATACTTAGTATAGAGAAAATACAGTTGCCGTCCAAAAGTGCGAACTCTAGATTTTGACGAATCTCCACGTCTTTGACTTCCCTAATTTCGAAAACTATATTTTTCATATTACTTGTTTTATAACGACTCTCTGAAACACTTAGAAAACACAGTATAACCACTCTGTTGATCCAGTAACAAACATAAAATCCTGAAACAATTGTGAACTGACAATCTAATAATGAAATTCTATTAAAAATCAATTAAAAGTTTTTATCGTTTTGTGTTGAATGAATCAATTTCTCCAAAATTTTCACATTCTGATTACTCGACAAGGGGATGGATGTTCTGCAGAAACAAACTCGTGTCTATTATTGTTTCGCACTGCTTTGAAGTTTCTTTTTAACTAATCAATAGACGTCAACGTGCATAAGTTTTTTAAAAAATTGAATAATTATTGCCTTGAAACTTAAACACTGCTGGGAAAAAAAGTGTTAAAAAAACTGTTCTTCTCTGTGTTGAAACCAAAAAAATGACATGCTAGACCCCCCCCCCCCCCCCACCCAAACGTGGAATCTAAAAGTTTTATCCATCCTTTATTAAATCATTAACCCATTCACTGCTAGAGACATTTACAAAAGCTTAAACTTACAGCAATTTCTTACGAGATACCCCGTAAATGGCAGTGAATGGGTTCAGCCCTCATGAAATCATATAATTCAGGTCGAATAAAAATTTTACGATCACAACTTCTGACTCATATGTATCCTCATTTCTATTTGAATAAATGGTTCCTAAGTATCCAAATTTTTACCTAAATTTATATTTAAACAAAATTTTATAAATTTCTCATTTTTTTTTCCTTTATAATAAAACCCAACTGTATAAAAATTTTTGAATCTTTCGCTGACAAATTGTTATACTTGGCTTATGAAAGAGAGGACATGTTACAAGTGCAATTTTAAGACAATATATCATTTGTGAACAAACTATGGGAAGAAAATTATTTTAATTATTTTTCCAGCAACTTCAATTACCACCAACAGCAACAACAAAAACATTAATTATTTCGAGATAATTTTTTTCTGTGATATCAAAAATATTCGATGGGAAAAAAATATACTAAGACGCTGAATAGAAAGGAAGAAGTTAAGTTTTTTTACTCACCCTAGAGTTTTTCTTAGTCTCAGCAGCTTGACCAGGGCCACAGTTGGAGGCAAACCACGGTCTTTGGCCACTTTTAAGAAGCGGGCGTCCTCCAAGCAGAAGTCACTCACCGGCGTGTTTGTCCAACTAATCACAAATGAAAAGCAGAAAGAAAAACAAAATAAAAAAATAAATATATATGAATTAATGTAAAATAAGTATCAGGAAAATTTTGTGGTTTCTTTAGACGCCATTATTTATTTTAAATAGTTTGTTTTAGCACCTTCTTGAATATAATACATATTTTATTTCTTTAAAAATATGTTTAATTTTACTATGTCTATTCAAAAGAAAACCGTAAATAAAGTCTTGTTGGATAATTTTTAAAATTAGAGTTTAGAAATAATGAAATCTGTATTTTCTAATATGAATTTTTTTTAAATAAAATATAATGCAAGATAAACCATGTGAAAATCTTGGATTTAAAGGAGGAAAATTCTTCATTACCTTTTTAAATGAGAAGTTTTTGAAATGTAAGGAACAATATATATATCTTTTCAATATGCAATAAAATTAATAAATATATAAAAATTATTTCTATGACAAAAACAATTTTTATTATAAATAGTTATTTCTAATCTATAGCTTTTTTGGATTTTATATCTATCATATTTTGGTTTTTTTTTTTATTTTCGTCTTCAAATAATTTTTCAAAAGATGGTGAGTTGAAATTCCATCGACCGCGGTTATCTTCAAGTTCTGTTGATCGTTCAAGGAAAAAAAAACAAGAAAATGTCAAGAATCTTTCCTTTATCAAATATGAGTAATCATTTTCGTTTTCTGAATTTGACCTTAGCTCCTTGTTAGATAAGGATTACGTTGGAGGTCAAGGAATCATGAACAAGGTCAAGAAATAAGAAAGAGGTCAATCAACCTTAACTGAAACATGAACAAAAGTTGAACCTCGGGTGTGCTTATCAAAGAAGAGAAATTTGTGCCGGCATTTATAAGATTAAGGTATTTTGATACAAATATGAACTACATAAACAATTATTAACTAGCCGCTTTTGACAATCAGCTTGGTCACCAACATTATTACTTTTAAACCTCAAATATGGAATGCATTTATTTTAAAACTTCATTTCGTTTTTTTAATGTTTATGATAATATTTGATATTATATCAATGTGTTACGATTTACTGTGAGTGCAAATTAAAAATACGTATCTATGCATAGTATAAAATGGTCTCCTGAAAGTGTCTGTATGTTGGAGCCACAAAAACTCGAGGAATAATTAAGGTATATTGGAGATATTTATACCATTTTGTAAAGCATTTTTTGGGGAAGAATTTAGTACATTAAAAAAATTGAAATATAAAAAAGGAGTTTTATAATTGGGATTTTAACTTATCCGCGCATGCGTGAAAGTCTCAAACTGCGCATGTGCAAATAGCAGCACCTGGATTATGCATATGCGTTACATTTCTTTGTTTGCGTCTGGTTTTAAATCTCAATATCATAAATTCAAATCTCATTGCACCAAAAAGAAGAAAATCCAACCTCGAAATGATCACCTGTGTTTTGTCTACGGACAGATCATATTTTTACCTTTGTAACAGTCTAAATATTTCTGAATGTGTGCTATAAAAATTTTGATTTACAAAATCCCGCAATAGCCGTATGCAATTTCAAGGTGGGATTTTATTTAAACTAAAACTGAACTCAAATTTCCACACCACACTAGTGGAAGGACATCTGATGCAACGAATTTAATGTGGACGAAGCTCAACACGTCCAAAACAGTCATCGGACCGAATCTCGAATCCATCAATCCTACACAGGGTTGACAGTTTATATAATACTGGAAAAATAAACGCGTGTTGCTAATTATTAAATATATGTTTTGTTTGGATATGTAGAATAAAATTTACTTTATTTGAAGACAATCAATATTATTTTCCAACACAATTTCAGGAATAATGCTGTTGTTCTCGTGTCCGTTTTTAACGGAAATAGGGATGAAATAGCTTCTGTGAGTATGCACCTCTGATCATTGGAAGTCAGAAGTCAGACTTGTAACTCACACACGTCAAAAATCCTTTTTAGAGAGTGGTCTTCATTCATGCATTTCATTCATTCATTCATTCACAGATCGTAGTTTAGATCTGGAACAGAGAACGATCACCTCTGACCAAGTGCCCCCCCCCCAGTGGTATTACACTCCACATGGTAAATTTTCTGATCACGACAGATTTAACGAGCGCAGCCAACAGACACTCGGAAAATCTTCGGCCGGCGAGATTCAACTAACCTAAGGTCTAAGGTAAAGGAGTTCAACGCTCTACCAACCCGGCAATCGGCTCTTAGGAATAATAAATAGTTGAAATGAAAATCCAGTTGGAGTGAAAAGACGTATATTTAAACCATCTAAATAGGGGTAGCAATTTGTGCGATATCGAACCAATAAACATGTGTTTCTAATTATCAAACACTAAAACTAATTAGAGGCTTGTAACTCGTTGCTGATGCCGGCTTTCTTGCACAGAGGAAGCGTGTCTTCTTAATCTGGACGTCAGGGTTCGAGCCCAGGTTAGGGCATGGTTGCTCTTCTGTGTACTATATGAGTTGTGTGAATGTGCCCCCCTGTAAAAAGGGGCTGTGCAAGCGAATGTGTGTTTCATCCTCATATGAGCTAGAAGTCAGACTTCTATCCATGGGTGCTCAGGGGTCCATACTCTCAGAAGTTACTGCATCCCCTCTTACCGTTGTAAAACGGACACGAGATCATCATCAACTCTTTGATAATTAACTTAGCAAGTTAAGTCCTATAATATGTTGAATGCCATTCTATTTTCACATGATTTGCTTGTCTGGCCAACATGAATTTCTCTTTAAGGGTAGAATATTTTGGTGAAATGTGGATCGCAACGACAAGTAAATTTGTGTAATTATTCGTAATACCTTTATGAAGCTGTTGTCCCATGTGACCCCCATGGTGCTGATATGCAATGCAGTCGTTTGTTATATTTGTATATTCTATATGTACTAAATTCTTCACGCCATTTTTGTAACGATGGTATTAGTGGAAAACTTTTAATAGTGAACATTTATTCGAATGATTTATAATTCGAATTATATGGTTTCTAATTATCTTCGCATCACCAGTCAATGGTTACCCTCTCGCGCTGCAAACGAATTCACTGCCAGTCACCGGTGATCTCCATGAGGTTCAGCATTTTAAAAGATCATGCAATTATTTTGATCATCAACCAAAACTAATTATTGTGATTTTAGTAAGTTTCTATATTTGATTTATATTAAAAATATATTATATATGTATTTTCAGCTTTAAATAACTGTGCAATCCAATGTCCTCATAGTGGAAGTTCTAAAAATTAAACTTTAAATTCCCATTAGGCATTCTCGTGCAGGAAATAATACAGTTAGCATAATTCTACAAAATTGAAGAAGTGGATTTCTAAAAATAACAATTTTTACAATGAAATTGCACTTACAGGCTGAGCAAGAGCATCCATTTTTAATTTTCTAAAACCAATAAAATAACACCGAGAAAAAAAATCCACAAATGGCGTGAAAATAAAAGAATGAAATTACAAAAGTTCATTAAATTATTGGTAGAAGTGATGTCAGTTTGCAGTCCTGAAGGATATGCTGCCACTTCTGTACAACCGACCACCCTGCCATCACTGAACGTAGCAGTATCGACAAGATTTGTTGTGGCCGACTGTGGACTGTAGCAATGCCCATTCTTACAATGAAAAAATCTGTCAAAGTGATATTCTCTTCGAGATAATTGGAACCAAAGTGGTCAAAAACTGACCACTTCTCCCTCTACAAACTTTCAAAGAGTTGGCAAAAAAACTGACAATTTTAGACACCATGTCCTTCCGAGTCCTAAGATTACTTGGAACCATCAGAACAGAACTCAAGTCATTATTTTTAACTTGCAGATGCTTTCTATGTACGGAGATTTCCTTACATTCCTTTAAATAGTGGTAAGCAGCACCGATTCCTCCACAAATGCATTTATTTTCCTTCATTCTTCCAAATCTTTGGAAGTATGCAGGGAATCTCCCATGTCCTGATATAATTTGAATTACCAGTGGATGGTATCTTCTTATTTCTATTTCGGGACAAGGAATAAAATTGTAAGTTGGTCTTCCATTTTTTAGACATATACCCTCTGTCAAACCATTGTAGCTTAATTTTTTCTCTCAATTCCCATTTTACGACACCATTTGATTTGGGGACAATTATATCCACACTCTTTTTCTATGCCGCCATATTTGCATATTGATCCACCTTTTCGTTACCATTTTGGATGTGCAGCATCTGTATGTCAAATGACCAACTCATTCCTGAATTTCTCTCAAACGTGTTAAATGAAACAAGTAGAATATAATTTTGATTACCTTGATACAAATTGCTGCACGTTGTCAGCAAAGAGCCTCGGATTTTGTCGCTCCTGCTCATTAGGACGATACACGGGCAGAAACTGAAACAGAAAATTGCATTCACTTCTATAAAATTATTGCACTATTGTCATAATTCGCATTAAATACTATCAAAATATGAAACTTCTTACTTCGAGTTCACAAGATATGTAGAATTGCGTCAGTGTCAGCCACAATTGTTTCAGTCTAGGGGACATAGAAAATTGAATATTTATTCTTATGATTAATAAATAATTGATTGTCGTGTCACTTACATTTGAGTGAAAGCTAAAATAGAATTTTATGCTTGTAGACCAGGACTGTGTTTAATTTTTGATTTCTCATTTTAACATGGTATTCATCTTGTGAATCACCTGTGATTCAGATTCACAATCTAATAAGTTATTTTATTCTCTATTACAATTGATATATAGTAAAGAAATAAGCCTCTTTTTATCATGTCAGAACATGATATTGTTTTGGGAATGAGGTTTTCGGGCGTCAACAAAATTCCGTAGACGAAAAACAGACATTTTATTATCTGCACGAGCATCTCAGGAAATCAGCTTTTAATAGCGTGATGCCATCCCATTTACAAAGGCTCTGATTAAAAAAATAAGTTAATGACTAACGCAAATAAAACCTAGGAAAATGCCATTTTGAGCATATGATTATATGAAACGAAATAAATTGAAAATATATATATATATTTTCAAACAATAAATACGGGACAAAGTTTTTTGGATTATTTGCAATATTAAAGTTAGTAATTCAATGAAACAATTAAAATGAATAGAAATATAATTCAACTTGCATGAACACGTGGTGCTTGGCCTTTCAAGAAATGATGCTCTGACATAATGCATTGAAATATGCATAGCAGATTTCATTTCAATCTTTTTAGTGGCATAAATATAAGTTTGAAGCATGGAAGCGGATGAGTAGTTAATTTTTTCACAGTAAAATTGCGAATAATAATTTTCCGACATTAATTTTTTAGAAAATGTAATTTCCTTCATCTTGAAGAATTCTATGAATTATATGCATAACGTCTATTGTCTACTTAGATCAATGACGGTAGATATGTTAATGAATTCTGTGATGATTTCAGATTTGTTTTAACCTTAATTGAGATTTTAATCTTAATAATCCTTTTGAATAACAGAGAAAAAAGATGCCGAAGGATACGAATCTAATTCCTAAGAAAAGTATTTTGATTGATTCCTTATGTCTTCTTTGTTTCTACAATCAATACAATTCCGATAAATTTAGTCATTACTTTAATGAATTCTAAATATTTTCCCCCATTCTTCACGAAATCTCTCTATTTCACGTATGTAGTCTGTATTTTATCTGAAGACAGAAACACCTATATTGCCTTATGATAATTATTATTTATACACGTCGAATAAATAAGCCAAGCATTAAATGTGTGTTAACTCTTTACCGCATATGGGTCCATCTATGGTATTGCAGTTCTGATTCAATTTTATTTCCAAATTAAGTATTATAAAGTAATTCAAACTATTTTAATCTATAAAATTCATATTTAGCGAAAATAAAACGTAAAAAAGGGTCTATGATTTTATGACAATTTGGAATAACCTCACTTACGTGCAAGTGGGTAAAAATGAAAATTGAATTCTTTTTAAATACAGTTGAACCTTTTTTAACGAGCATAATTTGTTCTCAAACCTTAATGCTGAACACTCGTTAATAGAAATAACTTTTTCCACAGAAACCCAAGTAAAAAAGGAAAATGTGTTCCATTCCAAAAGCAATTATAAAACAACTTCATAATAATGAAATTTATCATTTGTAATGGATGCTTTATTTACCAAGGAGATTGTTGGCAGGGTGGTTTTCTAAGAACACTTATAAGATAACCGTGCATGTATTTGATTAGTAACCAGGGGGTTTATTATACAGAAATTATCTCTTTTATATAATAAAAATTCGAACTTTCATCGTCGGTTTTAAAAGAGGATTCTAATTTTTCTTATTTTTGAGAGAGAAACTCGGATCACTCTAGTATTCTGAGATACTTGAACTTGATATCACAGAAGATCCTGTAAAGATTCTTTCCCTAGTCAAGAGACACTTTATTGAACATAACATCCGGACAACTGTAGGGTGAATGGTATGCCCCTCTCACTTTGCAATTGCTCCAGACGGCGGATTCTCTCCCTTAATGGATCATTTGGACTTTGAGTCGAGTCCAGAGGATGAACCACACATGCGTTTTTCGTCCTTCCAATGAAATAAATCATATCATAAAAGCGGAAGAGTGTCAAAACCTTCGGAAGTAAATCTTTCTTTATTGTGGAGGGTCAGTTACAAGGGTGGATCATCAACGAACATTTCCCCAGTTAACTGTGGGTCACTGGGGATATTTCTGAAAAACTATTGGGTGATCGGTATCTCAAATACACCAATGTGAAAATGTGAGGCGGAATTTTAACAGAAGATAAAATGAAAAATTTTGGAGGAGAGAAAAGAAGAAGAGAAATCTGCTGGAGAATTCGAGAGAGACTTTGGAGTTTCGAGCCTTCGGAGGAGAGTCTTTTGAAAGAAATCAGAGAAGATTCGTGTGAATCGAGCTTCTGATTTAAGATCCACCCGAGGATTATCGGAGGATCCCTTGAGCTACCCCTGTAGTAGCTTTTCTTGTGAGGTTGTTTCTCCGAAATTAACCGAGGAATTATTCGTCCATAACTGTTAACTGAGATGTAAATTGCTTATAGTTATGTTACTGCAAAAAATTTTCTTGAAAATTGGTATGTTGTGGTCGAATCGATTTCATCTCAATAAGAATCGACATTTGAACCCCCGAGGTTTTGTCGCATCATAGTAAATGCCGAGCCCTATCAAAGCATTTTAAATTTCTGGTATACGAAGCACAAAAAAGTACTGCAATCATAAAAAAATTGAAATCAAGACTTTGGCGACTTCCCGTTTTAGATCTTCCTAAATTAGAAAGATATTTTTGGCATTATGTCTTTCCGTCTGTCTGTCTAGGATAAAGATAATTCAAAAATTCTTTGAGATAAGTGGATGAAATTTTTATATGGTTTTTACACTAATTTATCTCAAAGACTGTGCAAAATTCGTTAACACGAAACTGAGTTATAACCGTATATAAGTTAGTACGAGAACTATAAAACAAAGATAGCAAGGTAAATAAAATTTGTTACGCATATTTCACATCTTAAGAGTAAATGGCATTCAAATTTGGACCCTAATCAATCCAGGGGCTGGCAACTGTGGATCTGTATTTTCATAAGCTTGTAAACGCGATAAACTCAAGGATGCAGCCAAAGACTTATATAAAATTTGATATGTTATTTTGCAATTATAATTGTAGTTCTGTGTGAAATTTTGACTTCAGTCCGTTTCAGAAAAACTCCTCTAACGTTTTTAGAGTAGCAGGTTTGGATTGAGGACAGCACAAACAAATTTATTCACAGCTATTCACAGGTATTTACAGGATAACTTAAGAAAGGAAAACTTTAGATAAACACAATCCAGCAGTCAACAGTCACTAACAGCGTTAATGTAAGCCTTACGCACAATAAAAACAGACTGCAAAACTGCTATCGTATGGCATAGCAAACAGTAAATCACAGCGAACTCAATAATACAATGTTAACAGCAAATGTATACACCACACACTAACAACAAGCGAGAAATGTAATCCGATAATCCAGGGAGACGCTTCTCTTCCGAGAGGAAATCCAGATTACGGCAACCCGTCCCTTATATTGCCGGGCGGGAGACACGCGAAGCAATGCAGCGCACCGAGAACTGTCTCGGGGCTACCAGAATATTCCCCTCGCCAAATCAAAGCTGGCGCGAAGCTCCTTCTGAAGCATCGCCAACGTTTTCTCCTTCGACGAGCATTCGCCCGCTTGTAACAATACAAAATTGATTTTCAGGAACTATTAGCCATATGCCCGAGATTAATGCTACAAAGAAAATCACCAAGAGTCTCATGGGAGATTGAGCAAGAATGCTAAATCAATTCAATAAACAATATTTAGAAATTTTCACCGTACTATGCAGGATATTGACAGCCTGGAGTCTGCCATTTTATGCGTGTGAAGTGAATTTATCGGAGAATATAGGAAGAGAAAATATTTAAAAAACTACTCTAGCTGTTTTTTTATTTATTTATTTAAAAAACGCACTGCGAAAGTGTAAAATCCGTCTTCATGTTTCTCTTTTTACAAACGGGTCTACTATTTATAAGCAAAGATGAATAAAATAGCAATTATTGGCAGAAAAAAATTGCAATTATTGCAGAGAGAGATTTATGGCCAGTACACATTTTAGATATGCTAGAGATTCCAAGGATATTATTTGGTCTCGGGAAAAAAAATTAGTTGAAAAAAAATGGTGAGAAACTTACGCTCCTGGACCTTCCCAGCTCCAAGTAATTGTATCCTACAAGCGAAAAATGTATTGATTAT
This sequence comes from Argiope argentata, assembly GCA_026289955.1. Lineage (NCBI taxonomy): Eukaryota > Metazoa > Arthropoda > Arachnida > Araneae > Araneidae > Argiope > Argiope argentata. Next base: position 873,649 of record JAOUZG010036525.1, on the reverse strand, counting down.
AAAACCAAAGAATTGGATTGTTATGTATATTGGATTGTTATGTCTATAATTTATTTCCTTACCAAATTGTTCTTGTACCGAATAAAGACTGGTTGTACAGGAACCCCCGGCGCGAAAGCTCCTGAAAAAAATAAAAGATTTCAGTATTTAAAATTTAACGGCGAATATTAGCTTGCTATTGTTACGAATAATTCTCACACAAGAACGATGCGAGGATGCAGACTTCATTGTCTATGAAAACGGGTATTAAATATTCGCAGCAAAAGCTACAAGTTCACAGCAAATTAACTCTATTTAATCTGCAAATCTCGGTTAACAGCAAAGCTATAGAACGCGCGTCACAGGGAAAAGACGCTCTCTCAGGCTCAGCCAACTATAACCGTTCGTTCTCCGAACTGTTCTGGTTCTCCTCAAGTTCAATGAAATGCTTCTCGGGGCACCCGTCCTCCATGGAGAACTATCCCCTTACTGACATGACTGTATAGAGAATGGCGTTTAATATTTTGATATGAACTGGATGGTACTATGAGAGGAAGTTTTAGATTTACTTTGGGAGAAGGATTTGATGAAGCTCGTGATTTGGTTGGCTGGTGGGATGCGAGATTCTAAATGGAGTGATGCTATTGGTTGATACTGGTGGAGTAGGTGAATGGTTATACTGTCGGGAGTTTTCTGGGTCTTGGCTCCTCCTTAAGTCGCGGCTTTTAACTAGCGTCCCACAAAAGTGGGCGAGGCAAATGCAAAAAGGGTGCGCTCGTTCCCGGTAATTGAGGAATTTTCTTCAATATTCTTTGAGAACCAATCTTTATTTCTTAGCTTCTAGTATAAATTTTAACTTGTTGTAAAAAACATTAGCGACATCATTACGTCACCAACAAACCTAATCACCAAATTAGTCAAATATGGTGATCTTCTGTTGTAAATCCCCGTAGAACAGTCTTCTCCCGCTGGAGCGCTATTTAATTACAATTAAACTATTTACAAATATTTACTATATTTACAAAAAAATTCATACATATTTATAATATTTACACATAATTTACACAGAAATTCATACATATTTATAATATTTACACAAAATTCATAGCACTATGAAACAACTTTAACTTTATTCCAGTAGAATCGAACAAATAAGGATACATATTTTGAAAAAGGTCTTAAGTTGTTTTGTTCTATTATATTTTTTAGATTGTTTTGTACGGAATGGTGCATAAATGAACACAAATGTTCGAACTTCGGACATTCATTAATTTTATATTATACAGTGTTATATTTAACAGCCTTTAACAACATTTCCTTCCAATTTTTAATTAATTTTACCCAATTTTTAAGTAATTCCAAATTTTTTATGATTTTTATTAAATACAGCATTTTATAAAATTTTAATTTTAATTTTTAAATCATTTTTTATCCATGATTATAGAAAGATAGCGATAAAAACCTTGGATCGTATTACGTCATCAAAAATTTTACGTGAACATTTGAGTTGATTTGAATAGTTTTTATAATATTAAATTTTTAGAAAAAGCTTACTTGGAATTAATTAAGGAGCTATCAAATGACGTTACATCGTTCTGTTTTTGATGTCATGATATATTTTGAATTTTAAATATTTATTTGAGTAGAAAAAAAAATATATTCTTTAAATTTCTAGAACTTGCCAAACTTTGAAAAGACTATTACTATTCGCGGATTTTCTTTAAAAACTTTGATTTGAAAAATGTTGGAGTTGTTTATTGGAGTGTATCAACAAAATTTTCCACTTAATTAATTAGGGTCAGCGATAAATCTGCTTGATTGGGAGGAAAGAAATTAATAAACCAAGACAGAATTATCAATTTAAAAAGGATTGAAAAAATTTACAAAAAAAGGACATTGAATTAAACTTTTGATGAATTGAACTTTCGATGCATTTAGTAAAGGAATATTACTCGGGCTTATTAGACGAATGGATTGCTTGTTGTATATCGGAGTTTTTGAAGAAGTTACAATTAATAACGGGTCTTTCAGCTGATAAATTTTTTATTTCACATCGACCATTAACAGGTAAAAGATTTTAATTGGTCAGGATGATTAGAAAAGATTATATTTATAATTTGTCAAAATTACCAGGAAATGCATTTAACTTTTTCTTTTACAAATATTATTAATATATTTCTTATTAATAAAGTTATTATTATGTCAGAACATGATGTTTTTGGCTTCAAATGAAGAAATAGATTGTAATGCTTAACTAGCGTTAATTGATGATGCGGAATCTCTTTCTCTTGAAAGAAATCGAAAAAAAAATGTTGATAATCAGTAACAAACTAACAAAAATTGGAAAATTTGGAAATTTGAGGGGGGGGGGGAGACAAATTGCCCTGAAATATGAAACTATTTTCTCCTGAAATTTGAATGCTGAAGTTAGAGTAGGCCTAAGTGTCATGAATCTGAGAGGACATTTAAAAAATAGACGATTGTCGTGCAGAGAGCAAACAATCATCATGGAAGCAGAGAGAAGCATGGCAGTTACCCGATATCACAAGCAATGCTTCTTAATCTTAAATCATCTTCTGTTGCTGACATTAAAATGAAGTGTCAAAATCTAAATCAATTTGTTGAAAAAATGACAATAACTATTAAAAGGTAACGGTAGAATCTCAGGGAATAAGGTGTAATCCTAGTATACGGTACCCCTTGATTTGGCGACTTTATACCGAGAAGCCGTGACGCCATTTCTGCCACGGACGCTCGTTGGCTGATTGCCTAAGCTATGATTCCTGTTGAGTTGTTCAGATGTTTGGCGAAAAATTTCAAAATGGCGCCAAAGGGATACCGTATACTAGGATTTAACCAAGAATATTTTCATAAATATGCTTTTGTCACTGCTCTTTGTTTTTGGAGACAAAATATATAATAAAGAAAAGCGCAGTCTGATTGTCCTTCAGAGAAGCTTTAAAACGCATCAAACCTTTTAATCTTAATTTGTCTGTTTCAGCGTCTCGTTTTGATATATCTGAATGAAGAGTCACGAAACAACAGCAGGCTTCGATTACTTATGCCCCTAGATTCAACATTTTTGACATAATGTCAACGGAAACAATAGGCAATAAATTTTTTACAATGATCCTTTGTTTCAGATTGTTAACTTCTGCGCGTATCCACATTCAGGTTTTTGATGTACAATTGCCCCGCTTGTACATCTTGTGCGTCTTATTTATGCGCTATTTTATCTATAGCAAACAAACTCGGACAAATCCATTGTCTTCACATAGATGATATAATTGAGAAATGAATAATTTACCTATAATATAGCCTGTTTATTGGTGTTTTTTTATTTAATTTAATGCACTACTGCCAGATAACATTTTATAAAAAATAGTTTGGAAACAAATAGCGAAAATTGAAAAATGATGGATTTTACAATAATTAATCGAAATAATGCATCTCTGTTCAAAATATTAAAATTGCAGCAAAGACAATAAAAATAAACGATTGTGTTTTTATTTCGAGATTATTGATGACAAATACCATAAATGGAGGAAAATTCTTTTAAGAATCAGCACTTTCGTCGTATAACGTTCGCATAACAATATTGCAATAAAAAATTTAATGGAATAATTTAATTGATTAATCTGATAATATTAATGAACTAATCCAGTAGAATGAAATTAAGTATTTCCAATTTTTTTCCTGCATTTTGATCTTTTTAATAACATGTTCTCTTGGTGATAAGGGTGACCAAGAGAACATTCACATTTTATTTCATCTCATTTTCACCACGGGTATAGGAACCAGGAAGTCGTGGTAAATGCCACCATCAGGTTTGAAAAGAAAATATTAAATAAACAGCAAATTAGAATAGAAATTGATATAGCGGTGGCAAAGGTCACTAGGAGGCCGAAAGAGTTTAAAAGACTTTATTATAATCAGTTATACAAAGGGATCTGTAGATCCCTTTTATATACAATCTCTAATTTAATTTCACATGCAAATATTTCCATCTGAGAGATTAAGGGACTTGTCCGTAGATCCTTCTTCTATATAATCTCTAATTTAGTTTCACATACAAATATTTTAATTATTTGCATACCCGAAATTTTTTTATGCAAAACCGTTGAGAATCTACTCAGTTATTTTTTCCTCACAGGCTTTTTTCAAGGTTGGCCATCAAGAATTTGGCATTCGTTTTCCAATTCCAAATCCTGTTCATTTTCCTACATTTACTAGTACTTACGTATTAGACCGTCGATCTTTATCGCAAAATTTGAAGGCGTCGCCAATGAGTTGCTGAACTGTCAATAATGGCGAAAAACCGTCATTATTTAAAAAATTGCACAAACCTTAATTATCGTCCGCCATTTTATTGTTTTCGTTGGCGTCAGTGGTTTATCGCCAAATTTGAATTCTTCGCCATTGAGTTACTAAACCGTTGGCGTCGATGGTCTAATATGTTAGTATTCATTTATTTTATCAAGATTCTCAAATCGATCATTTTACCTCACTCCAAATTGTAATATGGAAATTGAGAGATAAAAATTAAGAAATGTGGTTATATAACTTCTCATTTCTCACAAAGTCAATTAAGAAGGGTTTTTGCACTGACGTTCGATTTTTATTGTCCCCATTTCATTGGTATGGCGTGGAGTGATTGTAATTGATCAACTTCATATTGAGAAATTAAACTTTCAATGGCTGTGCAATTTGTTTACGTCCCACCACCATGGACATCATAACACTTGAAGCTATTAAAATCTGATGCAATAAATAGTCACATTCTAATGACTTGAAAAAAACATTTGATTAGAAGATATGCCAATTGTTAACTTCGAAAGGACGAGAATTATTAAGAAGCTTTAAATGAGTGAATTGTTTGATTTGATAGAGCGATTATTCGCCTAATTTCAAACATTCTTTTATATTCATTAATAGGATAGTAATGATATAAAAGTTTTCACTTCATCATTTTCACCATGCTTTAGTTAGATGGCCCAGCTGAGAGTTTCCCCTTGAAGATATGATTCGCCAATTCAAATACAAAAACCTTCCAATTGCTTTTCTTTCCTGCTGATTAAGCTGTACGAGAAGTTTGTGGAGAGGGGGAGGGGGAGAAAAATTATCATCACATATGTTAAGAAGAGATCGTATTGTATGTTAATATATTGAAATATGGAATGTAAAAGAAAGAAGAAAACAGAACAGTTAATTTAAGAAGGAAAAGAATAAGACTCGGGAACTCTTTTATTTGGAGAGCAATAAACTGGTAAACTGTTTTGTTCCTTTGTTTCTGCGAAATTTATTTACAGTGACCGTTGGAAGTACGCTTATTAAGAGATTTTATGAGTTCTGATATAAGTTCGAAAAAGAAATTATTATTTCAAACGTATATATTTTTTAAATTTGCATAGTATTTAAAACTCAGAGTATAATTTTAACACTTTATGTACCTCCTAAAATCAAAAGCGGAGATGCTGATGTTTTTTTATTTGACATTTTACAGAGTAATCCGTCTGATCCAGAATTATTGAATTTGTCAAAAACTTATATTGGAGGACGGAAATGCCCACTTTGTAATATTAGTTCCTTAAAAATATTAAGCAAACTATGTTTCTATTTTCATTAAATTTTGAAAATACTTTTTTATATGAAATTTTTTTTGCATACCTTAGAAAATAATTTTTTATCGTGCAATATTTTCCTTAATTTTTGATAATTATTGACAAGATGTAATTCTTCTTAATTTTTGATGTCAAGATTTTCTTCGTTGTTGTTATTATAGTACTTACCATGGAAAAGCCCCGCTGATATATCAGCAGATTTTAAGCCGGAGTTATGCGTCTCTTATTTTACGAATAGCGCCATCTAGGGCCAAGAGTACGACTTAGCTACACACACGTCACAAGCCTTTTTAGGGGATGGACTTCATTCATGCAAATTCCTTCATTCATCTCAGATACCTGGAACAGTGAACTATCACCTCTGACCCAGTACTCCCAGAGGCATTACTTTCGACATGGAGGACTTTGCAACCACGACAGATTTAACGAGCATCAGCTGCCACACACCCGGGGAATCTTTTGGCTGGTGAGTTTCGAACTCACAACCTAAGGAGTACGATTCCAACGCCCTACCAACCAGACTATCCCGTTCCCATTCTTTTTTTAGTAATTTTAACGATACTTCTCGTTATTGTAATGGGATTCAACTTGTTGTCATAATTACAACAATTGGTAAATCATGCAGTTTTCTTTTATTGCTGAAAGCTATTTCTGCAGTGAAAACTAAATATTAAAGGTGAAGTTTAAAAGAAGAAACTGTATAAGGGAAAAAACGGCAAAAGAGACATGATCAAATACGATCAGACATATTTTATTTTCGAAATCAAATGGATATCTTATATGAAGAATTGGAATGAGAAATAAGCGAGAAGTCGTATAAGACAACGTGCAGTGTTACTCCTGTAACATCATAAAATTTTACTTTAGAGCCTATGTGAAGTTACCTATTGAGAGTACCATGAGTATCAAAAAATATAAAGGAATTTTCTCTAAAATCAATCGCAATTAGTATTTCCGGAAAATAATCCGCATCGAGGGCGTTTAGTATATATTAAAAAAGACGTTTTGAACACAATTTGAAAGAAAAATTATCATGTCAATATATAATGTTTAATAAAAAGAATTCCACCAGAATATTAAAAAAGTTTTCTTTTGAGATACATTAAAAAGCATACATTTATATGACTTAAATACAATCACCTTTACTAATGTCTCAGACTAAAGTCTTTAATGTTCTCAGCTTTCATAAATAACAAAATATATGAAAAAATGTACTGAAACAATAAACACCCATTGGATCCTTATAACCTTATCAAAAACTCTTGTTTCCAACAACCTCCAAATAACGAACTTCACATTTAATGGACATAATTCCGCTAATGTAATGTTATTGAGAAACAGAAACTGTCTCAATAGTAAATATCTTGCAATATCTTAGTAGTAAAGATCTCAATAGTAAATCTTAAATTGTCACAATTTAAAAAGCTGATCAATTGTAAATGTTGTAATTGTAATGTTGCAACAATTTATGCCTATAATTCCTACCAACATAGTTAGAAAAGAATATATAAATCTTCGAATATTGTATTGAGGTGAGTTGAAAATTATAGCGTGAGGCTATTTTCATTCAGCTAATACGTATTTACGAAGATGTTATGTACATTAAATAATTTATATTTACAAATAAAATTTGATATATTATTCAATTTTAAATATTGGTAAAGACATATTTCATGATTTCACATACTTCAGATTAAATAACACAGTTTGAATCCACTCGCATTCAAAAATTACGGTATATTAAGTACAGAAATTAGTTTAGCTATTGGTAAAGTATATGGTATTAAAATTGTAAATTCTTTAGGATATTCATATCTGTTAATTAATCCAATAATAAGAGGGCCGTGATGAAAATCTGGAGATTGAATATAAATATCTTTTTACTCGCTGCATAATATAACACTGTTATGAATATGTAATGTTTCTTCTCTGCACTCTCAGCTCTATCGTAAGAAAAACAATTTTAAATACAGCTCTATAGGATAATGAATGAATGTCATATCAATGATCCCGATCTTGCAGCCGAATCTATTGATTTTGTCGACAAAATGAATGATAATAGAATCTTCAGGAATAGAAGATAAATAATGTTGATTCTTTGAGAACTTTTTGGGCTCTGATATGAAAACTATAAAAGGCGGCCAAGCTGAGCTGGAGTCAGTGTATGTTATGTCACATAAAGAGTCAGCGACGAATCAGTTACATCAGTCCAACAAAGAGCAAGTGTTGAGTGGAGAGATTTAATGTATCGAGCGATTTAATGTATTAAGAACGAAACCGTGTTCTATGTTTAGGAGACATGCATTGAAGCAACACCGAATCATGAACCAGCTGTATTAACAAGTCGGCAATTGAGAACAGCTAAAGCAAGGAGATAGGGAAGAATAACAGGCGTTTGGAGAGACCATAGTAAGTAGCTACGTGAGTTCTCTCTCCTGGTTGAGTTCTATCTGGACGCTTTGTGTACTATTGTGATCTTTTGATACTGATTGATGCTTGTAGGCTGCTGTTTGATATAAGGGCTGCTCTGTTTTACTTTTACATGCCCCAGCTGTGTTTGGGCGAGTCTTTTTATTAATAAATGCCAATTTGTTACTAAGGCCTTCTGGCTGTGTCTTCCTTCACCCCCTACTGCTAGCTCATTGAATTTACGGTAATTTTTGTGGGGGGTTTTTAGGTAGTATTTTAGTAATGAAAGTAATTTACTTTAATCAATAATCGCAGAATACAATGTGACTTTAGTGGACGTTCTACTTAAAAACGAGAGGTTTTGTGCGATGTCTGCACGCAATATTAGCATTAAACGCACTAAGACCTGTTGCATATTTTTGTTTAGAAGATTCGAATATAATATCACATTTTTATGCGTGATTTGATATTTTAATGTATTAAAATATACAATTCTTCATTATTAGTTGTTTTTAATCTTTTAATTGTTTTGTTTGTAATCTATCGTTATTTTTATTACGATAGCTCATTTTGACTGGGAGAAAAGTTATTAGGATGTAGGATAGAAAATATGATATTCAAACGCATTTCTCATAAATGTTCATTTGTGAAGAGCATAATTCAAATTCCTTCTTCAAACCATCATTATATAATCATGATTCAATTTTGATTCGACTATCTTGTCGAAGAATTTCAAAACTATTGTAACTTGGATCTTAATAGTGAGAATATTATGAAAATCAAGAAATATCTTTTTGGCTTCAGGAAAAATAAAATTAAATGGTTTGTAATCAAAACTTTTGGCGATTTAAAATTTAAAAATTCTTTCACAAAATCTATAATTCTAGACTTAATAAAATTCAATCTTAATATTGAAAGAAACGATTTATTATTCAAAAATAAAACTAAGTTAAATAAGGAGTACTGTGTAGTGAGATTTTTAGATATTGGCTTCGAAAACTTAAAGTTACCTAAAATTATACACAACAATAAAGATTTTTTTCCTTTAAAAGATAATACATTAGTTTCTATAGCTTTTAGTTATTCAGCAACTTTAAGAAAACGAATTTGCAATTATAATTATTATAGTAAAAACCTAAATGAAATAAGCGAAACAGATTGTAACTGTGACAAAGAAATTTATAAAGATTATATAGATACTGACAAAGGACATATAATAACAGGAAATTTAAATATTATAGAGTCTAATTCTTTAAGAGATTTAATGGAAAGGGGTACAAAATTTAGACTAAGAGAAAAAATAAACTCTAAGAAAATCTTAATTTCTATTGGACAGGATTTGGATATCTTTATTGCAAAATTGGCGAGAAAATACCATTACCCTTCAGAAGGTTTCGCAGAATGGAAGGTTAGAATTTTAGAGGAAATTAAAACCAGGTTCACTACAAGAAATATTATAACTAAGGAACGAGGAATCTATTTTAATAAATCTTTGAAAAAAGAAATAAAAAAATTAAAAGAAAGGTTTATTATTACTGTAATAGATAAATCAGCTAATAATTTCTGCTTAATATGTAAATATTTTTATAAAGATCTTTTAATCAAAGAATATAATTCTAATGCAACTTACTCGTTAAACAAAACTGGGAAAAAGGAATTAGATAAAAGGATGCTAGCCTTCGCTAAAAAAACTAAGATAAAAACTTGTTCTTTAAACTATCCTTATTTATTTCCTACGGTAAAATTTCACAAAAACCCAATTAAATTTAGATTCGTAACTTGTAGCACAGGAAGTTACAATTATTTTACAGGAAAACATTTCTTTAAATATTTGAAAATAATTTTAAATAAAATTAAAAATGAGGATAATTTTATAATTAATAGTAATCAAGATATTTTGGACTTTCTAAAAGATAACAATATTAATAAACTTAACACATATGATTTTGAAAATTTATATACCAGTTTACCTCATGAAAAATTAATAGAGGTTTGTAACTTAATTTATGACGATTATTTAAATAGAGAGATCATAACAAAAAACAACTGGATAGAGTTATGCAACTTTAATATTAAAGAAAACTACGCGTTTAACGGGATTAATTATTTCCAATGGGTACAGCCTTTTCAAGTGCTTTAGCTAATATTTTTCTACACTATTATGAGAAGAAAATATTTGGGGATAATTTAATAAATGATTATAGATATATAGACGACCTATTGTTGTTAAACGTAAATAATACCGATTTAGTACTTAACTGTTACCCCAAAGACCTAATTTTAACTAAAACAAACAATAATCAATATAAAGCAAACTATCTAGATTTAAATTTAGAAATTTCAAATGGGAAAACTTTTAATAGGTATTTATGACAAAAGAGATGAATTTAACTTTAAAATAATTAAACTTAGTAATTACCACTCTAATTTAAACTCCAAAATTTTCAAAAATCTTATATTCTCACAGTTCAATAGGATTAAAAAATCTGTAATAACAAAAATGCTTACATAGTAGCAACAAACAACTTAATTAAATGCTTAGCTACTAACGAATTTCCCCAAAACTATTGCAACATACAAACTCCAATAACTAAAAGTTTAATGTATTTTCAAAACTAAAACAAAACTATAAAAACTGTAACCTTAACTTAATAGATGGCGCTTCAGGTAATCTTTAGGGCTATATATACTGAACATGCTTAGGGATTCAAATTTGCGGGAAATTCAGGCTTTTGCAATCTCTATGTTTAACAAGCTTCAAAATTCTGGAGTCACTTTTTGGTATGTGTTTGGATTTCTTTATAGTGTTTTGGGTGAGGATTCGAGTATTTCTCTGTAATGCTATTTAGTTTTAAAACATTCTTTTTGTAAACTGTTTGCTTGTGCGTTTATAACTTTGATATATTCTACTTTGGATTCAAATTGTTTCTTATATATACTTTAACTGTTTGCTTATACTGCTTTATTCTGTTTACGATCTTTTATAAGATCTAATCTTTTTGTGTAATCCATCTGTATTCAAATTTAATTTCTATATTTCTGTTTTGTATTGTATTTTTTATATTTCTGTGTATCTTTTTATATTTCTGTGTAACTAATTTGTCTCCAAGGTCTTAATTTTTCTGGGATTTTCGGGTCACGAGGGGTCATCTTTCGACAAACTTGTCAGATCCCTCACAGAAAAAATCCCTGGTTTGAATCCCTGCCTGAGGGTGACCCTTGAAAAAGTCTTCAGGCCGGATTCATTATATTTCTTTCTCTTTGGATCTTAAATTTCACTTTAAATCCTATTGTCTATTGCTATGTTAGTATTAAGTATTTGGTACGTTTTGTATTAAAAACAATGAATACAAGAATTTTTATTCATAGAATGGGATACCTATATATTTCGCAGAATCATGTTTAAATAAATATCTCGATATAAAACCTGAAACTTTGTATTTTTTCAAGTGGATTATTTATTGTATATGGGTTAGGTAATGCATGAAGTATTAGATTGGATATCATCGTATCGTGTCAAATTCTTCATTTTATCGGCAACCGAAAAAGGAAAGAAAGGCACTTTATATAAAACTATTTTTTCTATTTGAATTATTTTTTGTAGCAAATTCTCCATGTCCTGATCAATGAAGACTAATACATACACTGTTTATATAAAATCATAATATAACCTTGTGAAACGAGTGTTGAAGTAGGAAAAGAAAAAAAAAATCAAATATTGGTTGGAAGCGTGATATCATCAAATAGCAATAGTCTTAAGAAAATCAAAATTATTTAAGAAAAATCAGAGAATTTTTTTAAAAGTGTGATGACAACTTACTAATACTACAATGTTTAATGATGGCTATTAAAAAAATTCTTACATCAGAATTTTTTTTTCATTCTTTCATTTTTTTATTTCTTGTAGAAAACACTTACCTAGTTTAAACCGCAGTAATGCTTTCCTGTTGCCACACCCCCCTTCTGGGAACAGGAGTAACTGTTCGAAGTCTTTGCCGGACGTCACGCGCTCCCGAATCTTCTCGCCGATTTTCCGCCTGGAATCCGGATCTTCACTCGTTACGAACAAAGGCTGCGAATACTTCACGAGACCTGGGGGGGGGAATATAATATGCTTAATTACTGATGATGCTGGAATAAATGGCTACAATGGGCAATCCGTTACTTCTGATCGTTTCACTGAGATAGAAATGCTTTTCACGATATTTGCTAAATTAGGAATACTCTGTTATAAATTGGCTAAACAATACGACGACTGCAGTCAGTTTTGAGTTCTTGCATCTTCCTTTTTGTTAATTTAAATGTAAAAAAAGATTAAAATGAAATCTGCTATGCATATTGCAATGCATCATGTCAGAACATCATTTTTTGAACGGCCAAGCACCACGTGCTCGTGCAAGTTAAATAATATTTTGTATTCATTTTAATTGTTTCATTGAACTAATCACTTTAGTACTGCAAACGATTGAAAAAACTATGTCTCGTATCTGTTGTTTAAAAAATATCCCATTTCCTATTTATTTCATTTACTATAATCACGTGCTCAAATGCTATTTTTCTAGGTTTTATTTGCTATAGTACTTAACTTATTTTTTTAAATTAGAGCTTTTGTAAATGTAATGGCAACATATTATTAAAAGTTGATTTCTGAGATGTCCGTGAAGATAATTAAATGTTTATTTTTCGCCTACGGATTTTTGTTGACGCCAAAAACCTCATCTCAAAAATAATATCATGTTTTGACATGATAAAAAAACTGCAATATTTTCACTACTTTGAAAATTAGACAACTGACATCAAATAAATAGACCAAATTTAGATTTTTGACTGATATTAGACTCTTCCGATTATGATTTTTAGTTTCTGTTTTGAAATTGTTGTAGAGGATATAGCATTCAGTAGCTAAAATGGTAGCAAATAGTAACAGACTATTTGCTACCATTTTTGTCAGAGGTTGTATTTGTGGATATTTTGAAATCATCGTGTCATTTCCATATCGATTATGTTCTTTGAAAGAAATTCATGTAGTTGATATAAAATTCACAAATTATATCATACGTATTATGTGTATGTCTAGTATAATTTCATGTGTGTTTTATTTGAATAACATAATATCACTGGGGGTACTGGGTCAGAGGTGATCGTTCTCTGTTCCAGGGATAAATTATGATATGGGGATGAATGAATGAAATGCATGAATGAAGTCCACCCCGTAAAAAGGGTTTGTGACGTGTGTGAGTTGGAAGTCAGATTTCTACCCTCAGGTGCTCAGCGGTCCATACCCTCAGAGGCTATTGCACCCCTCCTTCTGTGGTAAAGCGGAATACGACAATAAAAACAAAAACATTTGAATAGCATTATTTTCATAAAAAATAAGTTATAAATTTAGAATTTTTAGCATTTTATGTAGTTTTATTTGATGCTTATAACCAGATCAGTATATCTGGACATTGGTTGGATTCAATTTCAATTAACTTTTTAAAGCATAATTTGATGGTAAAGAGTTTCTCTATAAAAGAAGTGGATTTCTGGTTATTGTGCGGTTGAATCTTTATAATGGAATCAAATAATCATCATAGTGCCAATTAAAAACTAAAATCAAATAATCAAAGTGCTCACTGTCTTTAAATGAAGAATTGGAAATTAAAATTTAGTTTCATTTTCTGATACAATAAAATATTCCTGGCAAATGATAAGCAATCAATGCTTACTACGCGCATAGTTATAATTCTGCCGAAAATTTACTGAAATAACAGAAACCGTTTGAATTTCTTTGAAATAACGACATTTATTGTTGAAAATTAGGCAGAATTTTTTAATAATGCCCGAAATTCAGAAAAAAAAGCACGACAGCTAAATTGTTATCATAAAAAAATCTTTTTTTTTAAATTTTAAAATTAATTGAAAACTAATTTTATGCAATAATATTTTAGTGAGTTTTCTAAATCCACGTCTTTTTTTAATTATTTAAAATCTAAAAAGGAAGTACCTTTGAGAACCCATTTTCACTTTTTAAATCATATTTGTGTGAAATTTTATAGTTCTCAAGCAGACAACATAAGCAATGGTATGCATGATTAGAGTAGCACCACAAAGATTTTACTTTATTATTGCCGGCGTACTAGCACAGAGGTAGCGTGTCTTTTTCATGATCTGGGTGACCCGGGGTTCGAGTCCCGGTTAGGGCATGGTTGTTTTTCTGTGAGGAGTGTGAATGTTCCCCCTGTAAAAAGGGCCTGTGCAAGCGCATGCGATGAGTGTGTAGCTAAAGTCGTACTTTTGGCTCTCTAGCGCCACTTCAAACAAGAGACGCTTATTTCGGCTTAAATCCGCTGATGCATTAACGGCTTGTCCATGGCAAGTGCCATTAATAACAACAACAGCAGCAACTTTACTAATAGTCGATGATTTAAGGTGACTTCAAATGAACTTGGTACAATATAAATTTTTATACCTATAGATATTCTGTTGTGTAAGTGTTTTTATAATCTATATAATTCCCAAGTAGAATAATCACTTCTTTAATGATAGGCCTAAGAATAGGATTAAATAGGTTCTTCCACTAGAAAAAAAATGTACATTTTTTTTTTGCTTCATCCTTGATTGAAAAGTAAGTTTGGTAATTAGTTGATCTTTTGCTTAAATTTTCTTTCTTATCTACTTAATATCTCCTCTGGCCAAAACTATTTTCTACGTATCTTGGTAGCTGTTTGATAAAAGATATGTTCTGTTTTTTATGTAATTAAATGTTCCATTTCTTCTAGGAATATTAGTTATTTATCTGTTTTAATTGCTTTTTATTAAATTTTGACCTTAGACCTTTAATAAATGTATTTTTGACTTCGTTTTATTTTTCAAATTTTTATCTTTAATTTTTGACTTTTTATTACCATATTTTTAATCCCATTTTATGTTTCAAGAATTTTAATACATCTTTATTTTAAAATATGTCCTTCCAAAAGATTGATGTAATCAAATGGTCATGGACTTACTTCCAAAGACTGGAGTCTTTTCCGTTGAATCTTTGACGACCATGCTTGGACAGCGAAGAGCAATGACCAGAATTGTGTCCAGAAAAGAGGAATGGGGCATGACTAGAAGAATGGGAGCTTCTTTGGCAGTAGCTCTTCGTCCCTTTTGGGGTATCCAAAACCAACCGCCAACAACAAACACGAAACGTGCTAGATTGGCAATCAAAGGCTTCATCCACCGCCTACGGACATACAAAGAGGACATATCAAATATTTTCTAAAGGAAATATTGACAGTTTTTTAAAGAAAACAATAAAATTTTGATTATTGATTACGTCATCATTACTTTTATTGGTTTAGGGGGAAATTGAACGTTTAGTTATTAAGTAAATCACTGACTAAAAATACAGATAGCACAGACTATTATATAAGCGATATTATGTAATTTAGTATTCACAGTATTATACAATATTGAGAATACAATATTGTACATTATTCTATAATTTAATGATAACGCTATTATACAACATAGCTAATATTATTTAATATTACACAATACTATACTATAAATGTATGTACAAAATTTTTCTTGACTAAACTAATATTCCTTTTATTGGTTTTGAGGAAAATGCAGCGTTTAGTTATTACATAAATCATAGACCACCAAATCCAGGTAGCACAGACTATTCCACCATATTCTATGATATTATATAATTCAACATTCGCATTATTATATTATATTGTACGTTATTGTATAATTTAATATTAAAGCTACTATATAATATTGCGAATATTATTTAATATTACACAATATTGTATTATAAATGTATCTACAAAATTTTGCTTATTGATTCCGTTAATATTACTTTTATTGGTTTTGGGGGAAATGCAACGTTTAGTTATTAAGTAAATCACCGACCACCTAATCCAAGTAGTATAGACTACTCTTCCATATATAATTCAATATTACCAATATTATACAATATTGTTCGTTATTCTGTAATTTAATATTAAATATTACAAATATTATAATAACTATAAAATATTACAAATATTATTTAATATTACGCAATATTGCACTATAAATATGTACAAAATTTTATTGATTGAATTAATATTACTTTTATTGGATTTGGGTGAAATGTAAAGTTTAGTAAATCACTAACCAGCTAATCCAGGTAGTACAGACTACTCTACCATATTCTGCGATATTATGTAATTCAGTATTCTCAATATTATACAATATTGAGAATACAATATTGTAAGTTATTCCACAATATAATAATAACGCTACTAAACACCATTTCGAATATTATTTCATATTACTCAATCTTTTATTTAAATGCATGTTTCTAAGGAAAGCTTGAATCATTGCTTATAGACATACAAAGAGAATATTTTCGAATATTCGAAATGAAATATTCTTAACAAATCTTTTAAGAATAATGACAAACTTCGATTGAATTTCGATCTCGATGTTATTTGTTGATGATGATAATGATGATCCCGTGCCCGCTTTACAACTGATAGGGGGGGGGGGGGTACAGTAGATTGATGTTATTGATTGAAAGGGAGATATGTACAGCTATTAAATTATTATTTGTCGTCATTGTTGGTAGAGGGTGCTTTTTTGCGATTGGTTGAGATTTGCCATTTCATTTTCTCGTTGAGTACATTTCCGTAATGTAATTAATTTAATGGCATTTCAAGGACAAACTGGGCCGAGAGCTTTGTGTGCAATGCAATCAATCAACATAATAAATAAAAATTCTTCCATTTTTATCCTGAAATGGTTATTTAAGTAGGATTGAGTTAAATAAATGATGTTAATATCCTTGAAAAAAATTTTAAAATACAAAAGTATTTTAATGACTTTTGGCGAGGGCGTAATGACATCTTAAATTTTTGTTACTAACGTCATGGTTTTTATAACTGTAAATCAGAGATAGCGTTATTAGCGTGCCCATTTCACGGTATTATGAAATTTTATAATTCTGCGTTTTTATGAATTTTTATTTAATTTGAATGTTGACTTGTGATGCTGCCTTATATAAATTGTATATATTTTAATTATGTATATTTCATCTGTAAGAGATACTTAAAGTTAGTTTACAAATTTTAAAGGTAAGTCAGTCACATCGATACAAGTAGTTTTTGTAATAGCATATGAAGTCACAAATTTAAGCATGAAGTTACAGGGAAACTTTTTGTTAATAAATAAAGTAAAAGGAAAGACGTGTCAGATAAAATGTTCAACAATATAAAATTTACAAAATACAAATTTATAATAACATAACAATGATCATTTGAATGAAAATCAATAATCAAAAACTTGTATCGTTACAGATGACATGACTTCTGAACATTTACATTAAGTAGAAAAATTGTTGTAGATACTTCGTCTTAGATATATCTTACGACATGCTATTTACTTAATTATACATTTACTTTAATACTCTATAATGAAGTGGTTTTTCATTACAGCTTAAGTTATACATTTTATCCGGGGAATACTTTTATTTTTTCGTGTACTAAGTATAAAAGTATTGTAGTCGTCAAAAAATTCAAATTCATGATAGAACCTGACGAATCTTAATTTTTCAAACCTCTATGAGATTTCGAAAAACGAATTTTCGACTTTACATCTGTCTTCTATGAACATAACTGAAAAACGCTTTGAAATAGACTGATGAAAATTGCTGTATGGAATAACGATCAAATTTATGTTTCTATCAATTTTGAAGGAAGTCTGTCTGTTTGGCTGTTCAAGTACAACTGAACTGGATAATTATAAAATACAAAGAACCAGATAGATAAAATGTAACCCTTAGTTCCCGGAAAAGTAATTCAATGCATAATTATTCAATATACAAGGGCTTGTTTATTGCTCCAAATTTGAGTGTGTATGTGTCTTTAAAATTGAATTTTTATGTCTTTTTACCATTCTGTAGGTATTTTCAATCATCAAAATTGAAAAATAAATTAATAAAACGTCAAAATGATGCACCGTCTTGAATGGTGCCCAAGAGGCACCATCGAGTGTTAAGGTTAACTCATTAGTCTAGCATCTAAATCATAGATCCATATCAAATTTTGAAACAAATTTATTGAAAGATCAACCGGTTGTTAATATGTAAGTTCGTATGCATGTAAACTCATTAACTGATAAATGAAAGGATTTAAATCAAATTTGTTATGGTATTTTGCGACTATAACTGTTGGTTCTGTGTAAAATTTTGGTTTCCTTCGATCGCAAAAAGGCGTTCAAAATCCATATTTGCACAAAAAAATTCAACAAAAATGCTAGATGCACGTCAAAAATCTATTACTGTTCACTAATTTGATAATAGACATTTAGGACCTTATGCAAGGTTCAAGGTTATGTAGGGGGAGGAGAGAGGGGTTTAAGAAATTATTAGGCGGGTCAACGAGAAAGTTTGGAGAGACTACTCTTGAGTGTCTATTTATCTCGCCGAGAAACAAGAACCAGTTTCTTCTCTCTTATAATATTCCTCCTCTCTTCTAAGGCTTCGGTTCTCTTCCAAAACTCCTCCTCTTCCAATATTCCTCTTCTCTTCCAATGCTCCTGTTCTCTTCCAATATTCCTCCTCTTCTTTCAATGCTTCTCCCCTTCCAATATTCCTCCTCCTCTTCCAGTGTTCCTCCTCTCTTCCAAAGCTCCTGTTCTCTTCCAATGTTCCTTCTCCTCCAATATTCCTTTTCTCTTCCAATGCTCCTGCTTCCTGCTCCATGTTTTATAGTAAAAATGGCTTGTTTGTGCATATCTGACCTACTTTAATGATTCTATTAAGTTGCTGTTACAGTTACTGGTTTGCACACACTGCTTAAAGCAACATTTCTTGGGTTTATGTCAATAATAGATATCATCGTTAAAACACTGTCTAAGTGTCTAACGATCGTTAAAACATCGTTAGACACTTAGATAGTCTTTTAAGTTATTTTTAGATTTATACAATAAGTTTGCTGTATCTGCTCTCAATTTGTATGTATGTTATTACAAATCTCCATATGTTGTTCATAATTTCAATAGTTTCATCAAAATTTGCTAACACACCCACCCCTAGGTAAGGTATTCTCCGTGGTAACACCTTTATTATGAAGGAAAGTTTTGCGTGGACTACTCCTGCTGACTTTTTGTGTGATTTTCGATAATCGACATTTTGATAAAGCAGCGACGATATGGCTTGTTATATAAGCTATCTTCTGTAAAAGGAATTTAGTGTTGTTGTTCTCATGCTCCGCTTTACAACGGAAGGAGGGGTGCTGTAGCTTCTGTGGGAATGGACCTTTGAGGACCCGTGGGTAGAAGTTTGAATTCTGGCTCAAATACGTCACAAACCCTTTTTACGGGGTAGACTTCATTCATGCATTCATCCACAAGTCGTAATTTAGACTTGGAACAGAGGACGATCACCTCTGAACCAGTACCTCCAGTGGTATTACTCTCGACATGGAGAGCTTTGTGACTACGACAGATTTAACGTGCTGCCAGCCACCACACACATGGAGAGTTTTCTTATGGCGGGATTGAATTCGCAGCCCAAGAGATGCGAATCCAACGCCCTACCAATCAGATTATCCCGACCCTAAGGAATTCAATATTAAAATCAAAAGATTCAGGTCATCTCGCTTTTAAATTAGGAAATCTTATTTTATATGCTTATGGGTTCTTATAGACATTCTTATTACTAACCGTCTCCATCCAGTGAGGGGCTCCACCCCTTCCGCCTGCTCCTTCGAGATTCCTCGGAGGGTGGGGACACCGATGAGCCAAGCGAACATTAGGATAAACGTCATGAGAAGAAAGCGAACGGGAAGAAGAATCACTGAGAGAATCACAGACTGCAACAGAGAAAAAATATATTTTACAAAAGGAAAAAAAATGACAAAGTATAAAACCATTAAACACTTGTATTTGACATAAAACCAGTTTCAACGAATATATGTTATTTTTCCATTAAAAATAGCATAACTTTATTTAAGTTTACGCATGGTATAATTCACAAATTCGGACATGAAAACAATCTACTGAAAATTTTCCACAGATTCAAGATTCACCAAAATTGGATTTCTGTATTAAAATTGTAGTTACTAGTCCTTGGTTATTTATATTATTGCAGTCTATTATTATATACAGGAATCTGAGAATATACATGTTCAATATTTTACCACGAAAGGGATGAGTTAAAAAATGGTGGTGATATTTATATTCATTAGGCTTGTCGCGTGTGAACGTCGCGGTACGAACATGCGACGCTAGAGCCGGTAGCCGAGTAACATAGCCTCAGCACCAAAAGTCGACTTCGGTATCGTAGATATTATCTGGCTTATAAGGCTAGTGCCACAGGCTAAGCAGTAAACTTCAGTTATTAGCGAAGTAATATTCAAAATGGCAAACGGGAAATAAAACGATTATCAAAGGCATAGATACGGGCGTAGTAGCATTGCACATTGGTAAAAAAAAGTGCTTTCCATTAAGCGCTTTATATGCTAGTGATATTGTTTCATTGGGAACCATAGAATCGGTTCTAGAAGCCCCAGAATAGGTGAATTCTTATTATATGTAGTTCCTGAAACAAAGATAGACTTAATAAGACTTATGGTATGATATGCGTATTATTTTTATTCCTGCATTCCTTTTTCCTGTAATAAATTATACATTAAAAGTTGCTAAATATCTAGAACTAAAGAGCTTGGGAAATACGGGCAAAGCGACTTTTGGTATAAAATGTGTCTTTTTAAGGGAAATACCAGCCTTAAATATTTACAAAACTCCAGAAACACTATCCTTTTTTTAAATTCGATATATCCATCTAACATATTAACTGTTATAATCGGATATCTTTGTTATTAAATAAATCTCATTTATTACTTTTGTAACGTTTCAAGACGCGTCAGGTATAAAAAAAATGTCCAAAATTTTGTGAAAGTTTGTAAAATTGAATCTAATGACATTAAACTTGCATCGTGAGAAAACAACAGTGATAGCTATATTTAATATTATTTATAGAAAAAATAGAAATCATATTACTGCATTTTAATTTCAGTTTTTTGAAATCTAAAGGAAAGTATTAAAGTTTAAGAAAGCAGTAGTGGCGGAAATGAATTCTTTTAAGAGCTAATTGCATTTACATTCAATTAGTACTTAATTCGCGTGTATTGATTCTGACTCCACAACACGAACGTATAACGTAAGAGGAAAAATAGGAAAGCAAAAATCAGATTTTTAGGCTGATTTTTCTCAAGATTACACGAGTTCATTCCTCCTCAGGCAAAGAACTGTGATTACTGTTGATTACAATGAGGAAAAATCAAATTGAAAGAAGTTTGTTAAACTGTATTTCATTACATTCCAATGATATGATTAAAATCAGAAGATTATCTATACTATTTTGGTGGATGGGGATTGCTTTAGCCCCGAACTCGCAATCTGAAGGGTTGTAGCCGAGTGACATATTCATTGGGCCAAAAGTGACACCTCGGACCGAGGGACGTTATCTGGCTTATAAAATATTCACCACATACTCTCCCACCAGTGTGTCCGTGATTGAGCGAATGATACAATTGCGCCAAATGTATGGTGAGCATGTGTGAGTTGGTGGTGATGTTGGCTGTTGAATTTAATGTGCTGGAGACTTTTGTGGCCGGTAGACGGGGCCACAACAGTTGTATGAGGTTGCGTGTGAAGGTAGCTTTATTTCAAGGGTCATCATTTTGGCGGATGTGGATTGCTCTAGCTCCGAACTCGCAATGTGAAGGGATGTTTCCGATTAACATATCCGTTGGGCTAAAAGTGACACTTCTGTCCGAGGGAGTTATCTGGTTTATAAAGTATTCACCACACTATTTTAGTAATCAATAAAATAGAACACGAGAAAAGATTCTTTTGACAGCAAACAAACTTGAGAAAAAGCCTGTAGATTATGGAGCGATGTTTAAGTTAATTGGACGTATGTTACCTTTGTTACATTTTCCCGATCGCTAACTTGTATCAAACGAAATTTGAGATATCGCGCTAATCTCTTCAAATATTTAAAAAAAATATTTTGGCATTTTATCAAAGGTACCGAAAATTTAATTCCATTCCATTCCATAGAAAGGGAATTAAAAATTAGTGCGCAATTTTCTACTTAAATTGTTTTAATTTTTACTTAATGTTTGAAATAGCTTAGAAGCAAATACTTTAATTGTTTCGATAGTTGAAAAATAAAACAGCAGGAAGACTTCCAGCTCGACTTTCTCGTATACTTAAGTCCGGTTCCCATGGTTTAACAAGAGAATTATCGTGAAAAAATCACGAATAAATAGTTTCTGAATTATTTATATCAACAGGTCGACATCAGAAGTTGCATCTCCGTTCTTCAAATTTACAATTGAAAGCGACAAAAGAAGGATTATTCCATGAGTAACGATTTTAGATGCATCATGGAAGTGGTTCAAAGTAAATATTCTAAAAAATTGTTGGAAACAAATAAAATTACTGAGATAAATCAGAGTTCTCCTAGTCCCCTTTTCCACATTGTTCCCAGAAAATGTTGTGCCATTTGTACATGGGATTTGTAAATGCTGTGACTTCAATGGCCAAATACTATAGTTTAGTATTAGCCTTCTTTGGTGACCAGTTGTTTGATAGAAATAATTAATAATTTCGATAATATCTCTTATTCTTAGTTTGCAGTTTCATAACATATAGCACTTTTGTTCAATTGAATGCACAAATTATGAAAGACAATAAAACTATATTATTCAATTAATTTGAAATAAGATCTGTTTATTGTGTAAATGAATTATCATCCTTACGCATTTGCAGAAGAAAGATTACTATCCATGTCCTTAATGGTTAATTGTGGCTTTACTTAAGAGGGTCTGTCACTTAATTTTCTTATTTCTTATAAAAATGCCTATTTTATTCCAATTTTCAAATAATTCTACTTTTAATTTACTTCTACTGTATGAACACATTTAAGTAAAAGTGCTCACACAGTAGAAATTGAAATTAAGTAAAATTGCTCACACAGTAGAAATTGAAATTAAGTAAAAATGTTCACACAGTAGAAATTGAAATTAAGTAAAGCTGTTCACACAGTAGAAATTGAAATTAAGTGAAAGTGTTCATACAGTAAAGATTAAAATTAAATGAAAATGTTCATACAATAGTTTTACATTAAGTTCATACAGTTTCACATTAAGTTAAATTAAAATTTATTAGAAAAAAAGAAAGCAATCTAGAACAAACATATAAAATGTATTAGTTTTTTTTATTTAAGTATTATATATATAAAATGTATTAGTTTTTTTTATTTAAGTTATATATATATATATATATATATAATTAGATTAGGCAAAAAATGTTATGAAATAAATCAAGAAAGTAAAAGCTACTTCCAGCACTAACAGAGGAATTGTGTAAAATTAACGTACTTTTCATTTCTTAGCTTTCAACAAAAGAAGGTAAACACATGATTAAACGTCTACGGAAACAATGAAAACGGTTGAAATTTCATAGCAAGAATAAAAAAGATTGCCGCAAATTTTGTATAATTTTTTAAAGGCGATAGAATCAAGAAAAAAAAATTGGAATGCAATTATATTAATTTCATTAAAAAAGAATTTTTTCAGTTTCAAAATGGTGTAAATACTATTTTTATATGATAATATTTCTGTAAGTTACTAAGCTATCACCAAAATGTCAAAATTCTGTTTACTTTTAATGAATTAAAATTTTTAAAATCAAAATAAGTGGCATGTTTATGACATAGAAAGTTATTTTTCTTCTAGTTTAATAAATTTTGACTTCAAGATCTATTTTATAGATTGTGAGAAAGCTGGAGTTTAAAAAAAAAAATTGCTTGATTTTTAAAAGTCACCCAAATTAGCATTCTTTCGACCTACAAAGTTTATTTGTACCTAATTCTATTAGTCTATTCTACAAAGTGGCAACAAACATACATATACATACAAATTCGGTTTTATAATTAGTTCAGATCAATAATTGAATTTATGTCATTCATGTATTATAATATTTGTTAAAGAAATTTCGAAAAAAAGATGAAATACTGTTTGTTTTATATATCAATCATTTTAAAACTGTTTTTAAAACTCTGTATTGATTAACTCATTTATTTTTTTAAATCAATTCTACTATTTTTTTAAAGAAATTTTGAAAAAAAAATTAAAAAATTGACTGTTTTGCATTACAATAATTTCTAATTATAAAGGTAAACTACGTGTTTCCTGTTCAGCTGAAGAAAAGGAAATTTCTAGGACTGAAATGTTTGGTAACTAATCGTTATCTACAGAAACCCAAACTAATTGAAACTCAGCTAAATTGCTGACAATTTAAAAATATAGCCCTGAATTTAAGAATTTCGATCATAAAAGCAAGACAATTTCAAAGAATGTTCTTAATTTTTTGCTGTACAGCTCTAACAGTTTCTGAATTGCAGAGTTGCCACTAAAAATTATTTGAACTAGAAAATATCACCTTGAAAAACTGGAGTTGAGAGAGCTCTTGCTTGAGGACAAAAGGATTGATGACATCCACGGTGGCAACTTGTTGCTGTTTTCCTTCCATTTTGGACTTTGGTGTGCCTAGAAATAACAAAATTTTTGCATTGAACACTGAAATATACAAATATCCCTAGAATTTATAAACAAAATTCTTGCATTGAACACTGAAATATACAAATATCCCTAGAATGTATAAACAAAACTCTTGCATTAGTGACTGAAATATGTAAATATCCCCAGAATTTATAAACAAAATTTTTACAGTGGTCACTAAAATATACAAATATCCCAAGATTTGTAAAAAAAAAATTGCATTGATCACAGCAATATACAAATATCCCCAGAATTTATAAACAATTTTTTTCACAATGAAATTATTAATATTACAGAACATATTAAAATATAGAAACCAAATCAACAAATGAAAGTGTTTCAATAAATAAGAAGAATTTCACCAAGAATGAACGACCCAATGTCATGAATTAATTAGGATGATTTTAGATTTCGAAAAAGAAATGTCCCTGATTATTTTACTTTTTATTTATAAAAAATAGTTCTTTTATTCAATTTTAAGGAACCATAGCTAGATTCAATTGTAAAAAATTAAATTGTGTAAAATTTTTATACCTATTACTTTAAGATTATTAATATGGTAAACCTGTGTTAATGAGTAAAATTAATTCAGATTTGTATTAACCCTTTGCAATCAGAAAGATAACTCGATGTATAACTAATCACATAATACTTGGACCTACAACAAAAAAAATCAATACATGCAACCGCTTTAAATTGAGTTTATCTGAAAAATGAATAATCATTTTAACATTCTTTAGGTATTTTTAATAATTAAAATTAAAAAATAAATAAATAAATTGTGAAAATGATGGTTTCGTCCTAAAAAGACTAAATTAAAATGATAAAATGTCGAATTAATTGGGAAAATCCTAATGTTGACTCCATTATCCGATTTAATCACCTTATGCTTTTAAATGCTGTGGCCTTTCATTCCAGAAAATATGCTAATTTCAGAGAAAAACAAAGAGATTAGTTGTACAAAATTAAAAGAATTCTAAAGATTTTTCTTTTAAAACGAATTCCAATAACCGGGTTGAAAGTAAACACATTTGAAAGGATTTTCATAAGCTTTTTTACATAAGCTCATTTGAAGGTTTAAACAGGAGGTTTCAGTTCAATATTTATTTTTTTAAAAAATCTGCATATATTGTTTTCCATCATATTTTTTCTGACTTACAACCAGAAGACAATTGTTTACTAAATTTCTTAATCTATGGGTCAGGATTAGAGTATAATCGATTAATATCAAAATGAGAAATACAAAGACACGAAGAAAATTAAATTATAACATAAAATTTAAAAAAGATGTATTGAAGTTCAAATAAAAGAAAATAAAAAATCTTAAATACAAAAATAAAATGTTTTTTCACAAACAGATGTAAATACATAGAATTTGAGCAGTTTGAATAATAATCATTAGAAATTCTTATATATAGTGGTAAAAGGATTGACAAAAAATAACATGGAATTTCGCATCCCAATACTTAAAAAGCGAGTACAGCTAATCTAATTCTTGGTTGGTTCAGCAATTTCTTAATGAAGACAAAAATGAATATTCATTCAAAATGGAAATTTAGCGTCACATTTTATAGTAGACATTCGCATTTACTAGAAAATAAACAGTAAAATGAATTAACCCCTTAACCGATTTGCACGTTCAACATACGTGCATCGATTTATCATATTTTTACTCTTTTAAATAACAATTAAGATATTTTGTATAATGCTATACAAAAATTGCACAGAATAAATAAAAATTTGAAACTTATTTTCAAAAGAATCAAAACAACAAAACATTCCAAAATTGAAGACTTCATTTAATTTTACAGTAAAGAAAATAAACCAGTGAAAGGGTTAAATATATTTATTTATCTTACTTATTTATATTACTTTAATTGTTTTTTATATCGATTGAAATTAATTTTTATTAAAATATTGACTATTGATTAGAAAAATTAACATGAGTATCGTACCATCTTCTGAAAGCAACTTTTCCATTTCATCCATATGGCGTCGACGCACTGCACGTTTGCGTTAAAAAGACAAAGCGAATATCAGAGCACGTAAAATCAATTATAAGGGTACAAAAAATTGAAAATTACCAAAATTATTCGACACACTTTTTACAAAGTATAAATTATTTAGCTTTTAAATAATTATCTTTTAAATAATTAACTAAGCATTCGACAACACCGTGTCAACGGTAACTCCCAGAAAAATAGCTTTCCTTGAGATAAGTTTGCATTTTGATCGGAAACCGCACGTGCTGACAACAATGATTAGAAAGAAATACGAAGCGAAATCAAAGTCGATAAGTTTAATAAGGAAAATAACTGGCAAGTCATGAAGGTTAATGAAATATTTATCAACTTAATTTCTGAAATTAGAGAACCACTGCGACATATATCGAGAATTGGGAGATTAAACTAAATATGCATGATAATCCAATTAAAAAATAATTACCTAGATAACTAATTAATTAAATTTATCAACTGGATCACAATAAAATTTGGTACCTATACTCTCCTGAATATATGGATATGATTTAAGAAGGAAAAACAAATCACATTTTGATCAATTAACAAATTAAGGACCGAAGAGAAATCTATAAAACATACCCCTGGGTCCGTTCGTTTTGAGGCAAACTTATACGCTCCAAAATCATCATACGAGAGAAAAACGAGAAAACTCGTGAGCGGTTTTTAATGTTTTAAACGAAAATGGCGCTGTTATGCAAATAAATTTTAACTTTCTTATATACGAAGTATAACGGGAGTATTTTAATCGTTAAAAAATTCGTATTCGTAAATTCTAATGGATCATCTTACCTCAGACCACTCTGAATTCGAAAACACACAGTTGTCGCATTATACCTTTTTGTCCCCCCCCGGGCCTATTTATTCCACGTGACTTCGGACGAGTCGGAGAGTCTGGCATGACTATACCTTTTTCTCAGTGAACATAATAATTTAAAAACTCTTTGAGTTAGATATATAAGATTTGATATATGAATTTACAACCAACTTTCTAGGTTTCTACTAATTTCAAAACGAAATACATTCACAGAAAGTCTATCTGTCTCGTTATTCGATTACAAATGAACTCGATCACTCTAAAACGCAAAATGCTAGGAAGATAAAATTTGACACATAAGTTTAGCCTCTAAAATATAGATTATTGTCGAATATAAAACCAATCTGTCAAAAAATGAGCTATCTGATGGTTTGTACATGCGAGTTTGCAATCACTTTGTTGTTTCTTTGTTCACTTTGTTGTAATGGCACGGGCCATGGACAAGCTCGCTGACACAGTCAACGATTTTAAGCCGAAAAAAGCGTATCTTGTTTTAAGTAGCGCCAACTAGGGCTAAGAGTACGCCTTAGCTGCTCACGCATCACAATCGCTTGCATAGATTTTTTTTTAACATTTAGAAGCCTTCATACATCTCACAGATAGAACAGATGAAGAACAATCTTGCCCGAACCGGGACGCGAATCCAGGACAACCAGATAGGGGGGGGACATGCTACAGCTGTGCCAAGACATTGGCTTGAAAGCATGTGGACGCAATAGCATCAATGGAATTACAAATCAAATAATCAACCTTGTGATTTACAATTAAGATTCCATCTCAAATTAACTTTATTCGTACCACTAAAAGACATCCAAAATATAGTTTCGTGCGATAGATTTAGTAAAAATACTAGATTCACTTCAAAGATATATAGGACAATTGCTAAATTTTGCGATTATTTTCCTCTAATATTTTGCGAAGCGTTTTAGGATTAACCTAAGCTTCTTAGTTTTATATGGAAAGGGATATTATCGGATAATATGCAAGAAAATTTAAGGGAGGGCACTTCTAGTTTGTTTGTGAAAAGTATCCGAAAATTATCTAAGGCAGGACATCGAATGTTCTAGAAAAATCGCTTTAATTCGTCTTTTTAAAGCTATCTGCAAAATTCACAAATATTCTGAGTTGTACTATATATATATTTTTACCATGTTTGTTGCCAAGGCTAGACAGATGGAAAATGCCCCGGATAGTTTGTCAAATACCTATCAGTTATGTTTAGTCATTACTATATCCATAAAAGTTTCTTCTTTACTATGCTTATTGCGCAGGAATATTATTTTTGAAAAATTATGTGAAACATTTAGCCGATGTGACGGAATTTGGCGATAGTCGGCCAAATTGTGTTTATTGTACTATTCAAATAAAAATGAGCCTCGTCGTCAAATAAAATCTTCCGAAACCAGAAATTGTAAAACCTCATTCATGCAAGAAAAAGTTAAAGTTATGGATTTTCGCTCTTCTGCAATCTTCATACAGCAATTTGTGTTTTTCATATATTTTATATCTTTACTACTAATAAAAATGTATATGTCCGTGTGTTTGAATTCTACAGGTCAGATCATTTGACCTGTAGTTACCAAATTTGGCACAGATATACTTTGGAAGGTAAAACGTATATTTCAGAACAATTTTCTGAAAATTTTAATATGCAATTTAATATTAATTATTTAAAAATTAAGCTGAATTTCGCATTTTTCCGTAATTACTTCCGAAAATATTATTACACAAAATTGAATTTGATGTCAATTAAAAATCTAAAAAATGTTTGTTAGTGATGTAAATTTAATAGACTTAAAAAGTTTTTAAATTTTTGAAAATTGAATTTTTTTTTGTTTAACTCTTTTAAGACTAACGAGACATTTAAAAACATTTAAAAGCAATGAGAATTTTATTAAATTCGCACTGAAAGGGTTAATTTTCAACAATAGTTTCATTTTTATTCAGAAATTCAAATTGCTTTCAATATTTCATGAATACATGATCGCGTGATTTTCTTCCATCGATGAAAATTAACGAATAAGGATGTAGTTTAGAATTTGCAAGATGGATAAAGAAGGGAAATTAGAATAACAGGAGATTTAGAAGATAAATGAAGAAGGTATTTATATTTTTAATTGTTTTTTGATGGCATTGAACTGATTTCAATTAGAA
Organism: Argiope argentata; assembly: GCA_026289955.1. Lineage (NCBI taxonomy): Eukaryota > Metazoa > Arthropoda > Arachnida > Araneae > Araneidae > Argiope > Argiope argentata. The sequence goes on along the minus strand of JAOUZG010036525.1, from coordinate 844,056 downwards.
AGTTTGAAGAATGATTCTATGAAGATAAATCTAAACGATCTTACAAACTTAAGATAATCAATATATCCCAGTGGACTACTATTCACCAGAAGCAAATAGTACGTAATATTGTAAAAAAATACAGGCGACTATTTTATTAGGAATACAGAATTATACGCATCAATTACTTCTATCATGCACATTTGTTGTTGCTTGATCAATATCTGTAACTGCAAAATATTTGCATTTAATCCGGTTCATATCGCTGTCTTTTCGCTGTAGATGAATCACTCTTTGAAAATCGCAAAATCATTCGTCATAGTTTTAAATTAACCTTGAAACATTGTTATAACCTTCAGATAACCTTTGAGAGCAGCAGGTGAATTATTCTTTCTTTGATTTAATGAGTTTGATAAGTAGCACTCTATCTATTATTATATTTAAAAAATTTATAAACCTTTTTAAAAGTCCAAAATTTATCTCTCAAATGGTTTAAATTTAATTATTGCATTTAATTTTCCAGTAATTTCAATAATTTTTTCAAATTATCGAAGATTTTGCAGCAACCGTTTTCAATGTTAAAATTTAAATAAAAAATATTTCAACACTTCATCAAATCTTAAAATAGTTATTTATCTTCTGCTGAAACAAATAATGACGTATCAAACATTCAAGAACTTCATCTCATTCTTAAAATGATTTTCTTTCTAGCTTTCAATACGAGTTCAGTTATCTTTTTCAATTCCTGCTATTAGTTCATACTCTCACTATTATTGCATTTAATTTTCGAGTAATTTCCATAATATTTTTTTTTAATTCTCTAAGATTTGAAGCATTTAAGCAGCAACCGTTTTCAATGTCAAAATTTAAATTAAACTTCATCAAATTTTAAAATAGTAAAGCTTGCTCAAATTTTCAATCGTTGATAAAATATTTTGCCATCCACTCAAGTTCAAATACACTTTTTAAAACTTGTAGTGCATGACACTTAATGTTAATACAGTTTTTTCAGGATATTAATTCATTAATTAAATTTATTTGATTTTCTATACTTTAAATAGAATTTTAGCAGTTTATAATGAAAATGGAAATCAACAGGCAGTAGATCAATCGTTAAAGTGCGAGGATTTCGGTATTTTTCAAGTGAAGGTGAAGAATGTGAGCTTGATTCTTTCGAAAAACAATAATTTTTTGATACATTATTTATATTAATTGTAATTATTTAATAAAAAGTAACAAAATAGCATTTTTCTTTGTTTACCTAACTAGGAATTTAACCTAACCTAATTTTTTAAATATTACTTGTTTTATGTTAAATTAATGTAATTTTTATTTCAGAATTAAATTTGTTGTATAATGTTCAGCTGTTTGGTCACAGGTGGTTTTAAAATATTTTAGTTATTCCTTTTGGGATCGACGGAGACACTGCTGATCGGCGCTGTTGAAAGGATTTCTGAAGTAGATGCAAACTGCAGATGAAAAATAGTAGATTTTCTGGAGAGGTTTTCCAGCTTGAACGACGAATGATTCCTCTTGAGCAGGAATGTGTTGTTATTGTTAGTAATGAGAGGCTAATCGTGCGTTTAAATTTCAATAAGTTTTTTGCATTTTATGCACTAAACGATTTTTTTAATAAAGGGATAGTAATTCATAATAATCAGATTAATTATAAATTCTGATCAATACTTAAAGAAGATTTTAAATTTATCCCGGGCGTTACACCCAATTTTTTCTATGGGAGTCTAACCAAATCTTCCAAAAACATTAGATTCTTCAGATAGTGTGGTTTTAGTGGCATGATGTCTAGGTTTTTAAAAAAATATTTATGGGTCCAGTTTGAAAACTAAGATAAAATCATGCAAACGAAGGCTGAAGAGACTTCTTTAAAAAAATAAAAGAATTTATTTAGAGTTAAAGGGAAAATTTACAAAAATGAGTTTTTAAAGAGAAATATTAAATGGATTAAAACACGGAGATATTAAACAAACAGAAAGTTAGATTATTTCCTCTCGGAGGACGTTTGAAGTAACAAAAACATTATGTGATTAAAAATATATTACCACGTAGCTTTGCGAGAGGGTAACGTTGACGCGTGGACACGTCTTTATTGCACCGTGGTTAGTAATCCTCTGCCTGAATATTAACTTGACAGTTTTTCAAAATCTCGATAGATGGCGTTGTTCTGGAATGTTATATTAATTAAAACTATCGTCCTCTGGAAAATGATCTAAACTTTTACAATTCTCGCTTTGAATTACGCCTACCATCGGACGTTGATAAAAGAAAAAAATGAAATCTAAAATGATGGTTAAACAAAATAATTCAGTGGTATACCCTACATAAATACAAAAGTAAAGTTTATTCTTGTAATTAATTTAAAATTACAAAGTCATGTTTTTTTGCATTGTTTAGTCGGTAATACTAATTTCTTTCTATCCGAGAAAAAAATTGAAATTTATTTTGAAGTTTAACTTTTAATTACAATTAATTAAAAATTAGTCATTGCTTCATAGCATTTACTTTAGTAAAACTTGCGTATTTGGATTCAAAAATCTAATTATAATTTTTATTCACGAATAATTCAACTATTTTTTTGCCATAGCGCATGGCAAATATAGGTACATGACCTTCACGACGACAGTGCTACTTCTTGCAACATATATTTTTTCCGTTAAGAATTTAATTGTTATGTTATTTTATAACTTATAAATACTGTCATTTTCTTTCTTATGCACATTATTATGACCATAAGATAATTTAGATTTCAAGATTACATTTGACATGCAATAAATAATTTTATGTAAAATAAATGATTTATGATCGTGGGTCTCTATTATAATTATTTTTTAACTTTCCTGGCATATTTATGTATTATGTGTTCAATTTTGCATTTTACAAGATGGTAATTTTGTTTGGTTCCAAGGTTAGATTTTTCACGGTTTTAATTTATTATTCAATTGTGTGTTACAGTTTGTTTAAAGATGACTTAATAATTAATTGAATTATATGCAGTTAATTATTAAGTCATTGTTGTTAACTGACTGCGATATCAATGCTTTATCAAAATGATAATTTTTTTAACTGATTTAATTTTTTATATTCTATCTAAAGGAGTTTTAACAAATAATTCTAAAGACATGAACTAATTTCATTAGCCTTAATGCATTTTATGTTTTCTGTTTACTTATACTTTACAATGAAATTAAAGAATGCAAAAATGCATAATAGTAGGAGTAAAACATTTTTTGCGCTTTTTTTTCGTATACTCCATGTATTTTTTTATTATTTGTAATAACTAATCCTTTAAGAAAAAGTAGTAAATTCATTAACTAAAGTTAATTGTTAATCCGAGAAATTATTATAATTAATTTTGGTGAGAAAACTAGATGCTTAAAAAAGACGATTAACTTTCAATCTATATTAATAAAAATGCAACTCGAAATGCATTGCTAAGCGCAAAACTAGAGAACGGCTCGACCGATTCGGCTAATTTTTATTTTATTATTTTCTTTAAGACACGAGGATGGTTCTTATGGAAAGAAAAAATGAAAAAACTGCGAGGAAAATAGTTAAAACGACACTTTTCTTACTTTCCCGCCAAAAATCTTCATTCCCTTCCCCCACACCAACTGAGTAAGATTGCAGGAAGTAATAAATTATGATTTGTTTAGAAAGAAATACGCGAAGTCAGTTGGTTTTCATTCATAGATAACGGGATATTTAAAAAAGAAAGAAAATAGTTGCTTTTATTATTAGTCTGTATGGATATTTAATTTATGCCTGCTCAAAATAAAGTCTGGGCAGGGAAAAAAGGGTTTGTAGAAAGAAAAGTAATGAAGAAAAAAAGGACAGAAAAAAAAGAAAAGAAAAGAAAAAAAAGGTGTGTGTCACCATTATTTCCTCTGTGCGTGGCATTTTCCAAGTTGTTTTTAAACTTTCGCATCTCTTGAAAATCAATAGTGTCTTTATTCGTTTAGAGTGTTTACAATTAAGAAAATTTGAATCTCATTATTCTATAAAAACGTAGAATTTTAGACCTTTCCCTCCACCATTTAAGTAAAATATCGATTCCGGGACAATCATTGCTCGGATAGAAAGAGAAAGATGAGTAGTTCAATGAACAGAACATCTGAAGAAAATAATACTAAATAATACTATAAATGAATTATATGATTATCAAAATTTGTTTGGTTAAAAAATATTTTGGTGGAAAACCTGTTTTGAGACACAGCTACATAAAATATTACATGAAAATTTTAGCGAGCATTAATACTGGCGAACCGACTGGTCGCCAAAGGCGGCTAGTAAATAAATAATATTAAAGAGTTTTTATACATTATTTAAATCTTACTGAAATATTTTAAATAAAATTTCAGTAAAGAGGAACTATACAATTACAGTATAAGTGAGAGGGACAGCTTTGGAATTTGCCATAGCAACCTTTGTATATTTCTGGTTTGATATGGGCGTCGCCTAGCAACAATTTTCCTTAGCAATTCTACTGGGTGACGACGAACTTTCTTTATGCATGACATATATATTTTGACCTGGATAGGCAGTTCATAAAAATGTACATGTTACGGCAAATGAATAAAATTGGTAACTATGCATAATTACTGGTGATTATTCAGAATAAAAAAAAGTTAGTGATAATTATGAATAATCACTAATAATCATACATAATCCCTGGATAAATCATATTTAAAGTAATGATTATGATTTTTTTACTTTATGATAGTGATGTGAATTTTAACTATTCTATCGCCTACAAAGAGTGACCCAAAACGGCCAAAGAGGCGGCGCAAAAAAAAAAAAAAAAAAAAAAAGAAAAAGAAAAAGAAAGCACTTGTGTCTTTTTAGATTAAATAGTTAATTCTATTCATTTTTTTTTTCAAAAATTCTGTGTCTAGACAGAGGTTGATATTACAAATCTATAAACTTTAAAAAAAATTAAGGTGGAGCAATTGAATATCGTTTGCGGTCAAAACAGAATCTCTGAAAAAAGATGAAGTCTTATAATAGATTAGTTTTATCTAACATGCAGTGTATAATCTATTTATATTCTAAGGAAGAATCAATATAACAATTTGTGCTAATAATAAGGATGAATAAGTGTGAGTTGGCGTTCTAAAGCTTAGAACGTTTGATTACTAACATTAGCACAGTAATTTTCGACTCGGAGTAATTCTTTTGAAATTTTAATGAAGCAAAATTTCGGCATTTTTTGCTTAACTTATAAAAATTTTTCACACAAAAATAAAATGTAAATCTTTTCAAAATTTAAAAAAAAAATTATCTTTTTAATCATACAAATTTAATAGTTATGCAAAATTTTCTTGAAATTTGATAGTTAAAAAATTATTTTTTTTTGTTTCATTTCCATTTGAATACAAGGTTTCTTTAAAGTTCATACAGTTTTCATTGTTTCACCAACTAAATGATCACATAATTTTCATCTACTTGTTGAAAGTTAAAGAAAGATTTTATTTAGTATCCGTGTAGGCGTATAAAGACGTGAAGTCACAAAATTTAAAATATAGATGAATCACACATTTACAAATTATTAATAATGCCATCATGTCATGGGGCTGATCTCCATTAAAAAATTTCATGTACGTAAGGAATGAAGCATATGCGAAACAATTAAAATAACACATCTTTAATGCATATCAATTTTATATTATCTCGGATATGAATTTATAATCAAACAGTTTAATTAAAATTAATGATAACCAATACTCTTGACAGACCAGCTGGTTGTCTAAGACGATTAGAGTATAATGAAATTACTTGGCAAGAAAATTTCTTCTTGTTGTTTTTACTAATGGCACTTGCCATGGACAAGTTCCCGCTGATACGATTAGTAGATTTAGTAGATTTTAAGTCTAAGAAATGTTTCTCTTTGTTTTACGAATAGCGCCTTCTAGGGCCAAGAGTACGACTTAGCTATACACACGTCGCAACACTTTTTAGGGGGTGGACTTCATTCACTCATCTCAGATCGTAATTTAGACCTGGAACAGAAAACGATCCCCTTTGACCCAGTACCCGCAGTGGTATTACTCCCGACATGGAGGACTTTGCGACCACGACAGATTTAACGAGTGCCAGCCGCCACACACTCTGGGAATCTTTTGGACGGTGAGTTTCGAACTCGCTATCTAAGGAGTACGAGTCCAACTCTCTACCAAACCGGCCATCCCGGTCCATAAAATTTTCTTAACACGTTAATTGCCGGGCGCATTTTCCATGGTTTACCGGGAACGCCGACGTGAATTTTTAATTATGCGATGAATATAATTCTGAAATATTGTTTGTAACAGATAAAATGAGTTATTAAATCCTCCTTGAAGCAGTTTTTGTGGTGGTGGTCACCGGCGACCCCCACTGTGCTGTAGGCAATTCTAACGATTGCCCTTTTTTCAAACAATCGTGTTTCGGTTGCTAAGTGATTACTCTCATTCTTTAGTCTTATTCAGTGCGTTCCACAAACAAGTAAGTGCGTTTGTTACAAGTTTGCAAACAAGTAAGTGCTATATATACGTTTTTGCATTTTATATATTTCATTCAATTTTTTTTTTATTAACCCTTAAAAATAGGGCTTTAAATGAAGTTTATTTATCAAGTACATCATCTGACATTTTTAGAAAGACCTTCAAAATTACCGAGACCGCTATCAGATAGTGAGAAAAGTTCACTGAGTAGTTCGTCGGATATGATAAGAGTTTTCACGGTACGTTGGCCCCGAATAGAGTCTGACAGTGAAACTAAAGCATTAATTTCTTCAAACCATTATAATAACAACTGTATTATTGAAAAATGCATCCATATTTAGTATAATTTTAGTATCCATATTTTATTCATACCAGTATCCGTATTTAGTATAATTTTACTATCCATATTTAGAATTCATATTAGTATTTATATTTAGTATAATTTTAGTATCCATATTTAGTATCCATACCAGTATCCATATTTAGTATCCATACCAGTATCCATATTTAGTATAATTACGTACTTTTATAATTTGCTTCGTCACCGGTGACCCATACAGTGTTGTAACCAAGTGGAAGGCCACTCACCGGTGACCCCCACGACAGTCAGTGTGTTAAAGATCCATAAATCCATACACTCATTTAAGTTAATATTTTGTGAATATTATAACACAGAATTTTTTTTCTAAAGAAAACACGGTTGTGGATAGAAATGGCAAGTCTTTGAAACAAATCATGATTTTTCCCTTTTAAAACAAATAATTGGAGAGTATGGTTCAGAAAGCATAATTTCTCGTAATTTCTTTAACACTTCTAAGATAGATGGTTGTATTTCCACAGGAAATTTAGCTCATCTCGGTTATTGGCATTTTATAGGTAATTGAAACAGAAACGATAAACACATAACATGGATTTTTCCAAACAAGCTTAAAACGCAGCAATACAATTTTTATTGGTAGATAGAATTAATCATAATTGCATTTCCAATATTGATTGTAAATATGAATGAAATTGGTTTTATGTCGCTTATAGCAGTTTTCCAATGCCACAGCAATATTTTATACGAGGAAATGTAAACATAATTAATTTTCTATAAACAGATCAATGATATTTAGCACAGATAATGATGATGATTATTATGAACAATTATTGCATTTCAAAACAATTGCTCTTTCTAACATGCACTTAATCGTTTTGCGATATGGAATAATGAAAAACATCAATATATTTAGAATAAAATTTGATCTACCTTTTAATAAAAAATAACATTACAAAGAACGAAAGCACCACTGTTTTTTAAAAATGGTTTTGTATGCAACAGAAATTTCAGAAAAGGAATGTCAAATGCAAATTTGATTTCAGGGAAATTGATAAAACAATTTCAAAATAAAATATTTTAAAGCTGTAGAGATTTAGATGTTCGTTCTTGTTGTCTGTGAATTGTTCAAAATTACGAATTCTCACTGAAAACAGTTTCCGAAGAGGTTCAATTTCCAAAGTTAGAGGACCTTAACTATCTAATTAACAAGTAATATAAAAACAAATTTTTAAAAATCAATTCCTATTTTGGATATTAGGAAAAAGTTAGGATCTTATTTTAATTACTTTTTATCAAATAATTACAATTGTTGTTCTCGCGTTCCGCTTTACAACGGAAGGAGGGGGTGCCGGAGCTTCTGAGGAGTACCGATCCCTGAGCACCCGAATAACGATCACCTTCGACTCAGTACCCCATGTGGTGTAACTCTCGACACGGAGAACTTCGCGATCAGGTTCGAACTTAAAACATAAGCGATGCGAATCCAACGCCCTTCCAACCAGGCCATCCCTACCTAACAATTACAACTACTATAAACTACTTGAAGGCAAGAAAATTTGTTTTTAATTAATTAATAAAAAATTAATGAATTAATATTTGAAAAAACTGTATTAACATCAAATGACATATACTACAAGTTTAAAAAAATGTACTTGAACTTAATTGGATGAATAAAAAGAATTTTATTAACGATTGAAAATTTGAAATATATATATATATATATTGTCAACAATATTATGTTATTAATAAATTTATGATTAAAAAAATCTACTTACCCAAAATTATTCTAATTAACAAGAGATCACAAAGGTATAAAAAGACTTAAACATTTGAAGAGAACTTCCAGTATTTTAAGCATTTGGCTGTTCGTTGCTTTGTTCAAGAGTTCAACGATAACGAAACAAATTCCGACATATAAAAACAGAAGGGAGTTTGTTGATCGAATTTATCGTCTGTTTGTGTTGCACCGGGGGATTGATTATCTGTCGATAGCCAGCCATTCAGACGGAAGGAATAACAAAAATTTTAAGAACTGGATGAAAGTCAAGTTGCGAAATTTAAAATTATTTAAATAGTTTCACCAAAAGGTTATCGTTTTGGAAAATATTCTTTTGCATAACGAATAATTAGTTCCTATTAGTTTTTGTGTGTGTATAGGTCATTATTTCAGAAAGTAATCAATGTTGCATAACGACTCCTGAGAGAAAGTCTTGACTTTTTTCTTTTTTCTTCAGCCTTGAAATTTGAATATAGAGATGCGATATAAAGTATCAATTCTAGTTGTTAGTTTTTATCATAAAATGATCTGTTTTTCCCAGAGTTTAATCAGGGACATTTTTAACTCTTTGCAGTCCGAAAAATAATTAGATGCAAAATTATTCACCTAATACAAAGATTTGTTTATTGCTATGAAAAATAAATATACACAATTCTTTTAAGTCGAATTTCTTTGAAAAATTAATCTACATCTCTTAACCGTTATGTAGGCGTTTTTAACAATTAAATATGGAAAATAAATAAAATAAAACGTCAAAATGATGCACAGTCCTGAATGTCGACTCACACTCGACATCGAACTGCAAAGGATTAAAAATAGAAAAAAGGTTTGCTCAAATCAGAAGAATACCTCAATAAATTCATAAATAATATTCAAAAGCACATTTTTATTCGTACATTGAAAAGAAGAAAATTTTTAATGATTGTCTAGTGATAACTAGCTATTCAGATGTAAGGAATAACAAAATTTTTACGACCGAGATGAAAGTTAACTTGCGAAATTTAAATTATTTAAATAGTATCATCAAAAGGCCAGTGTTTTAGAAAATATTCCATTTTGTAACGAATAGTTAGCAACTTTTAATTTTTGTAGAGTCATTATTTCAGAAATCAATTAATGTTGTATAACGATTCAGAAGTAAAAGTCTTCTGATTTTTTTTTCTTAAACTTTGATATTTGAATATACAGATGCGATATACAGTATCAACTCTAAGTTTTTATCATAAAACAGTCTGTTTTTCTTCCTTCAAGAATTTAATCAGGGACATTTTAAAGATTGAGAAAAAAGTTTCTCAAATCAGAAGAATGCGTCAATAAATTAATAAAGAATTTTTAAAAACAAATTTTTGTATGTGGATTGGAAGAAGAAAATTTTTAATGATTTATCGTCTAATTTTAAGTTTTAATTTATATTTCATTATTTTGTATATGTTGACACTCTAAAGGCTGGTGATTTGACCTCAAACTACCAAAACAGGCGATTATACATTTTGTGTAATAAACGTGTATCTGAGAACAAAATTTTGAAATTTTAATTAATTAAAAAGTTCGTGAAATTTTGTGTTTTTCGCTATAATTTTAAAAATATATACATATTATGGCAAAAATGATTTTTTACATCACCTTAACGTTAAAAAAATTGTGTTTCCAATTATTCTAATTTTTCCCGTATATATTTGATAAATTTTTACAAAATATTTTAATCGTATTTTAGAACAGTATATTTCCTTGTAGAAATGAAGCTCAAATTGTTTTGATAGTTACCATTAATATTTCATCACAACATTTTGATTTTTTTTAATGTTCAAGAGATGAAGATTCCGTTCATTTTTTAATAATGTGTAAGTTTCAACACAATATATGCTTTTAATAACGTTTTTGAATTTTTTTGCGCTTACAATGAAGGTTTAACTTTGATATCAAGAGATGGCGGACATTTTTTTAATCTGCCAATTTTAAATACCGCTGCTTTTGTTCGTATTAAAATTATATGTAATACTATATAGTCAGAAGATTAGGAGAATGCATAGAACAATGCAAAAAACAGCGTAAAGCTTCTAAAATAGTACGATTATACGTCTATAAAAATTTGATTTTTTTAAAAAAAATAGTTTGTTTTAGAAACTGTTAAGATCAAGTTACACAAAATATTTAATTGAAATTTTCAATGACTATAAAATTCGGCGAAGTAACTAGTCGGGATAGAATATAGAATCAAAAAATAATTTTTCCCCCTGAATTCACCGATAGGTAAAGTTTGTAGTCCGAGTAAAAATTCAATTAAATCAATCGATTTAAAATAAATTCTGGAAATATTAATGACTAGCCGCGTTTGGCGACCAGTCGGTTCGCCAGTATTAATGCTCGCTAAAATTTTAATATATTATTTTATGTAGCTGTGTCTCATAACAGGTTTTTCACCAAAATATTTTTAAACCAAACAAATTTTGATAATCAAATAATTCATTTATAGTATTATTTTCTTCAGATGTTCTGTTCATTGTACTACTCATCTTTCTCTTTCTATCCGTGCAATGATTGTCCCGGAATTGATATTTTTCTTAAATGGTAGAGGGAAAAGTAAAATTATTCGATTTTTTTATAGAATAATGAGATTCAAATTTTCGTAATTGTAAACACACTAAACAAATAAAGAAACAATTGGTTTTCAAGAGATGCCAAAGTTTAAAAACAGCTTGGAAAATGCCGCGCACAGAGGGTATAATGGTGACACACACACACTCTTCTTTTCTTTTATTTTTTTCCTACCCCCCTTTTTTCCTCCACTACTTTTCTTTCTACAAACCCTTTTTTACCTTTGTTATTCTTTTTTTCTTCCCTGCCCAGACTTTGTTTTGATCAGGCATAGATTAAATATCCATACAGACTAATAATAAAAGCAACTATTTTCTTTCTTTTTTAATCATCCGGTTATCTATAAATGAAAACCAACTGACTTCGCGTATTTCTTTCTAAACAAATCATAATTTATTACTTCCTGCTAGAAGGAAATGAAGATTTGTGGCGGGAAAGTAAGAAAAGTGTCGTTTTAACTATTGTCCTCGCAGTTTTTTCATTTTTTTTCTCTCCATAAGAACCATCCTCGTGTCTTAACGAAAATATTAAAATAAAAATTAGCCGAATCGGTCGAGCCGTTCTCTAGTTTTGCGCTTAGCAAAGCATTTCGAGATCCATTTGTATTAATATAGATGATGCATTCTTTGAATAATTATTTCGTATTTGGCTTCCTCAACAAAAATAATTTGTGCCCTAGCTTCAACTTTATGATGATGAGCTTCATCGCCTTGATATGTGATTATTATGTGAAAGTATTATAATAATAAACATTCAGTAGGTTTTTTTTGAACTAATGTATATCTAGGGGAAATTCTGTTACAATGCTGTAAAAGGGCAGGGGCAATTAACTATATTGAAATCAAGTTGAACTTGTAGTTCTTATTATTTAGAGTCTAATCGAGTCTAAATGATAATGATTTTTTTTACGGAAGAAGTTAGTTTTAGTTGGTAAAGAAAACAACAACGAAATTTTTAAAAATAAATCAAAATTTTAAACGTATTTTGAGTTTTATAAATTATAAATTTTATAATTTCAGGTGCAAAATTATGTAATTATACTTTGAATTGGGAATAACTTACATTTATAAAAATCAGGTATGAAAAGCAAATTTATAAGGAGCAGTATTTTATAAAACTGTTTAAGAATTAATAAATGATCGTTAATAAAAAAATTACTGAAAATATTAAAATCTCCTGGCAATAAAATTATTATGAATTTACAGATACTTCAAAATGGAATTTTTTTTTAACAATTAACAATTCACTAATCGTCTTTGATGACCATCTGATTCGTAGGGAGTACTGGTTGTTTTTAATAAAATATTGTAAATATAACAATATGTTCTTAGTTCCTCCAAGACAATATTTTCAAGCATCGAATTGTGACAAATATTAACATTATTTTAACGTTTTTACACTGGTTCTATTCATTTTTATCTGAAACCAATGTGATCCAATGTGATCAAATTTTACGATAGCAAAGCTCTATTAAAAATGTAACTATCTGGTTCATCTATCTTCTAACTTTCGAAGTATTGTAGTTTTCTTTTATGATTCTTCATGAGAAGTGCACAGAGGACCAAACCTCTCTTAACTTTCATCCATGGAAAAATATTGCACGATTAAATGTTTGGTGATTCAAAGAAAACAGTTTGAATTTAGATACAAAAACTATTGTTTAATATAACGTCAAAAACATTTTAAAATGTAAAAATCAGGGAAAAATTGGCATGACTATAAAATGTGTAAAGTTAAAAAAACTTCTTTTTAAATTTAAATTTCGTAAAAGTTTTGTGTAAAAATACTTTTAACAATTAAACAAAAAATCACCAAGTAGCAAAATTTCGCTTAATATTTAACTAAATAACACATACATCTTTAATAATAAAAATGCTTATTATAGCCGGGAAACAACTCTATGAGATAAAACAAAAATTGCAGATTGCTCGTATTCAAATGTGAAATAAGTTTCACTTTGTTTTCCCTCACAGAAAATACACTGATTTATTTTCAAATAAAAATACTACTTTTTATACAACTTGAAAAAATCTTTATTCCTAATATTTAATTTTATTCATATTTCTCTGGATAATTGGAAATATTAGCTTTATTTGAAAATTAAAATTATTTTAAGGAAATTATTTTTAATCATTGGGTAAATATTCAACAGAATATATATATATATATATATATATAATCAAATATTAAATGGATAGGGTCTTTTAATCGATCATTTTTATTGCTTTTTTTAAAATCATTTGAAGATATATCGACAGAATTTAAAAAAAACATACTGAGAGAGCATAAATGCATTAAACATTTAGTTTTTTTAAAAGTTGGCATTCTTATCAATACTCAAACGTACTTCACAGTTCAATGATTTTATTTCAGCAGTCAAACTAAAAACTGATATGGAATAGTTTATTTACTCAGATTGAAATCAAATAATTTGTCTTGATAACAAATCTTGCAATAAATTTCGAAATATTTATAAAATTTTGTTTTTCTGATAAGATACCTAATCAAAAGCGCGGGGAATCAGGCATTCCATTCCAGAATCTCGTCATGGGTCAAGTAAGTTTTGCAAGGTAAAAAATATTTACCAGTTCGGGACAATTCTTTGATATTTTTTTTAAATATTATTCACTAGCTCGCATTTTTATTTACACTAATTTTGTCGCAAAAAACTGCTGGTACAATAAAGATATTTCAAATTATCATGTGAGAACATTACTTTTTCAATTCCTACTATTAGCTCACACTCTCCCTATATAAAAATTAAAAAATATAATATAATAAAAATATATATCATGTTCAACCGTTTATAAAATACTTTCTATTCATCCAATCAAGCTCAAGTAAATTTTTAAAAATTTGTAGTGAATGACATTTGATGTTAATACAGTTTTTTTTTAAATATTAATTCAGTACTTTTTTTATTTATTAATTAAAAACTAACTTTCTCGCCAAAAATCAGCACTTCTCCGCCGCCAAAAAAGTAACGCATACAGTTTGCCCCCCCCCCCCTCAAATGAGGTTGGACTTAAGATCTTTTCGGTCGAATATTTTAAACGATTCTGTTTATTTTCATCATGTTTGATACATTTAAAACCAAACATTGATAATTAATTGATTTTTCTGATTCATTTTGAAGTACTTTCGAATTAAAATAATATAGAAAAAAGAAAATTAGAAATTTCTAATGTGTATTGTTTTACCCCAACTCATGCAGAAAAATTACGCATTTTGCGTTGTCACAATGGGCTTTGAATCCTCAATTAGCGTTAAAAATTAAATGCTAGTATAATTTTTTGATCAATTATTTACAGTAATTATAATTGTTAGGCCGGGATAGCCTGGTTGGTATGGCATTGGATTACTCTTACGTGTTGTAATCCCACAGGTAAAAGCTCATTTAAAAAAATAAGCTAATTGTTACTGGAAATGAAAGAAAAAGAATTTAATTTTCAGCACGTATCTGTTTGAAATGAAATTAATAGGAAATATGATATATTTTTTTTAAAATAAATGCAAGGAAATGTTTTCTACGATTATTTAAAATACCAATTTACTAATCCAATTAAACCTTTTAATTAAGGGATATCTGGTATAATATTGAGCATATGTACTCAATATTATATTATATACTTAATATATCTTCAATATATGCACTCAAATCGCATCCCAACAGCTAATTTGTAAACTTTCATTAATAGATATACAACTTCTAACAAATGATCAAAAGAAAATAAATAAATATATTTTATGTAAGTAGAGTCAATATATGATGATTAATTACGAATTTTAAATTTTCACTTATATCTTCTGTTCTGGAAATCATCTTTAACAAAATATTATTGAGACGCTTATAATTTAAATAAAAAGAGTAGCTATCTAATAAAAACCAATCACCAAAGAGGACCGATTTATGAATATTTCACAATCACTATTCTATAAAAATGAGCCATTTTAGTTTACTTCAACAACCATCTAAAAGAAACCAGTCATTTCCCAGATTTAACAAGTATGATTGTCTTAGATTATGAAACTTCCGATTGTTCTATTGTTGTAATAATCAAAACTTAACAAATCGGTTAGAATGAATCAGTTAACAACTGGTTACGGTTGAATGCAGAAGATTTATGTATTTATTTAAAAAATGAAGTGTCAAGAATATTTTGCAAAATATGATTCCTTAGAACCAAATGATTGCCTAAAACTTAAACTTCATATTTTTGTTAAATAGATTTATAAACTGAAAAAAAACCCAATTATTATTAACAGTATTTATATCCTTTTAAACAAATAAAATCAAAAACTCAATTTTTCATTAAATTCGTGAAATTTTTGTTGAGTCATTTGTTAATTTTTTAGGTATTATAAACTATGAAAGTTATTCCAAAAAGGACTTAAGACTTCAAAGCTGGACTCTCCGTTTTCAGTTCTCATGCATATGCATATAAAAGACATGCGCGGATTTACCAAAACCGTCTTTATGTTAATTGCATTTGTCCACTTTAATTTAAAATTGAATTTCACGGGTATTAATAAAAAAAATAGAGAGAAATGTATAGTACTACAAACAGAGAGTCTTAATGTCAACGTAATAGTATAAATAAGTGATATGATTATCAAAATATGTAGCTTACAAATATTTTGCTCTAAAGTCTATTACAAGAACAAGTTACATTATATATTAAGTGAACATTTTAGCGAATTTTAATAATGACGAATAGGCTGCTCCCCAAAAGGCAACTAGTGCTAAAAATAAAGAAATAGAATTAATATACTGGGGAAAAGTAGCTGAAAAAACTAAACTGTAGAGGTTACATAACTCTACTACCTTATATTTTGATACAACGGATGACGTTACCTTATTAACATGAAGATATATTTCCCAGGATTCTTCTAAAGGGTCATTATTAGATTGTATTCTATTGAGAGGCGTGTACTTTCGTGTTCGTGATTTTGTATTGTGAAATGTGAAACATAGAAATTAATTAAATAAGTGTTCCTGAAGCTCGTCTATTATTTTCATCTAACTCACAATGAAGTTAAAAAGTCTTTTCCCTCTACAAAGCAAACAAAAAAAAAATAGTATAGCAATAAAAATATGTGTTTAAAAAGACATTTTATTAAATTTTTATTATTTTCCTAAGATAACTAAATAATAACTAAAAAATTAAGGACGGTTCTTAAGCGAATGTAATAAACTTAATCTAATTTTTTATGTAACATTTATATTTAATGTAGCAGAAATTTACCGAATTTCGAAGATAATTTTCTCTTTATATAAGAGTGAAATTAAGAAACCTTTATCGATGAAAAATATGGAATTAAATCCAATTATCTAATAATAACGGATACTGCCTCCTTTTCTTTTTATTTTCTTTAATAAATATATCATTAAACAATCACACCTCAATTATATTTTTCCATAAATAAACAGTTGAAAGGAAAGGAAGTATTATAGTCGAATAAATTTATTTTTCATACATAATCACTTTTCATAAAAAAAGTATGAAGTGCAGGTGGAATAATTGCTTCATTTTTCGGATACGCGATTACATTAAACATTGCCTCTGGTAATTCTTCTTACTTATGCAATAAAAGGAATGAAACGACCATTTCATTTTATTCAGTAACCTTAAAAGCGATAATTAACGAGAAATTTCCAATAACAAGTTTTATGATCTTTAAAATAAACAAGAGATTAATGTGTCTACCATCATTTCTTTATTTTATTTTTCAGCCGTTGAAAGAGCAATACAGACTTCAGAAACAGCTTGAAATCAATTCTCAGCTCTAATGGAAGATACTAAACAACGTTTATAAAAATCTATAATTTAAATTAAGGAACTTCGAAATATTAAAATCTCGTCAAACAATTTAAAAAGAATTTTTTTTATTTATTACAACATATGTGCTAATATTAAAACAGAAAACTTACAATATTTCAAAATGATAACGACGAAAATGAACGAAATGTATAGTTCTAAGTTGGTTTTCGACATTGAAGGAAAAAAAATTAGATAATTTTTTTTAATTCTAAAAAAACTTAAAAATAATTTAAAATTCTAAAATTTGCAGAATATGATTATTTAGGACAAAAGGACTATCTAAAATCTAAACTTCATAATTTTTTTTAATTATTAAAACCGAAAAATTAAAATACTTTTCATTAAAAGCATTTATATCCTTTTAAAAATAAAGCTAAATTTTATGATGAATCCGTGGAACTTTTTCTGAATAATTCTTTGAGAATATAAATCATGAAAATTATTCTGTGGTGCTCATAAGATTTCAATGAAGACTAACTCTGTTTTCAATGCTCATACTTTTTACTCATTTAAAGATAAGCCTGAATTCAGTAAAAATATACCTTTATATTAATTACAGTTTCATCATTTCCCCTTTAATTTAAAATTTAGTGGCACGGATAGAAAGAGAAAAATGATTTGCACATCAAAGTATGGAAATCGAATTACAGAGAGTATTTGCACATTTTAAACATGATTTCGATAAAGAATTTTTAAAAAAATACATGCTATAGAGTAAATATTTCTGGCAACAGATTATTATTTGAAACAAAAATATCGTCTGCTACTTTTAAATTTATTCTTCTTTCAGAACTTCGTATTTAAACAAGTTATGAAAGATTAAGGATAAGTTATGAAGGGTATTAAAGGAAAAGTTTTTATGCTTTCTTGAGGATAAATATTCTTATTTTGTATTCAAAAACATTATGAAATGCATGGTATTTAGATTTCTATCTGCAAACTAAACAACAATATTAATCGAAAAGGGTAAAATCGTTAATTCTAGACGGAAAGAAAACTAAACGAATATACATAAAAAAAGTGCCTCTATTTGAAATAGTTCGAAAGGGAAATAAAAAAGAGAAGCTAATATCTTTTTTTAAATCAATAAGAAGATTTTTAATACATCTATAGCAACATGAATAAAATAATATACTAGGATTTACACCTTAAAAAAGCTAAAAAACAACATTCTTCAGCTTTAAAGGGGGTTAAAAGTCTGAATGCAGAATAATTTGTAGAACAGTGTATGAATATTATTTAACCAGTACCTGTTTTTGACGAGTATACTCGTCTTGGAAAAGTTACAACATTTTGCATTATGATGAGTCTATTAATCAAGAGTTATAAGTAGTGACAATGTTTAGTTAAAATGACACTTTCAGTAAAAGCTCAAACACATTCGTAAATATCAAGATGTTTAAAATATTTTTGAAGCCAATTCGAAATCAAAGGAACAAATAAAAGATAATTAATAATTACTATAAAAAGTCCTCATATAATATTAATAATTTTTCTGAAATGTATCCCTGTTTTAAATTAGTCATTCAATTTTATGTTTATTTTCGATCATATACAAAAAAATGTATGTTATTTTAAGTAAACAAATAAATGTGATTACTGAAATTGAAAAAAGTCGTTTCATTAAAACAATTTTATGTTACATATACTCTATGTTTGAAGAATATAATCGTCATCGCTAAATGTTTGGGGCACAATTTAAAAACGCATTTTCAGAAGAGATCGAAACAATTCATTTCGAGATTAGATGAAGTTATATATTACGAGATTAGATGAAACTATACATTACGAATTTAGAAGAAACTATACATTACGAGATTAGATTAAACTATACATTACGATATTAGATGCAGTATCAGTCTCCTTAAACGATCTCAACAAAAATAGATTCCTTTAATATTGAAAAGGCAAAAAAAAGAAGAATATACTAATTTGATTCCGTGAATCCAAAGGAAGTTGCAATAAGAGGCTTAATTCCTTCAGAATTCTCTTGAACTGAGCAAATGGAAATAAAAATAAGGGAAAGTACTAAAATCAACTCAACGTATTCTCAAAAGAAAGTTTTATGTCCAACATGCACAAAAAGAAATTCCATTACTTTATCCTAATGTCTTACAAAAGGAAAAACCTACTTCAAAACAAAGCTATAAATCATTATTCGAAAAATGTTGCGGTATTCCTTGAGAAAAAACGAAGACTGATGTAAGGATAGTTTATACAATTTTTTAACATACTCTTGAACATTATGATGTTTCAGAATTGGACTAATGTGCTTTTTTTTCCAAGCGCAAAATTCTCTTCTATTGATAGACTGGAAAGCAGAAGAAAGGAATGGAAATACTGTTCACTTTCGAGTATCCAGTTCGTGACTATCTGGCCTAGTTTTCTTTTTATCGTAACTGAATGAGGAAAGCAAGGCGCCAATTAAGTCATCTATTAAAGACTTTTTCAAAGCCTAAATTGTTAGTTTTTACTCTTATCTTAGGGTCACCTTTTCCTATAGGTATAATCATTTATCATCGAAAAGTAAAATCGTTTTGAGTCAATTTTTTTTATCATGTCAGAACATGATACTGTTTTGGAAATGAGGTTTGTGACGTCAACAAAAAATCCGTAGGCGAAAAATTGAAATTTTACTATCTGCACGAGCATCTCAAAAAATCAACTTTTAATAACGCGTTGCCATTGCATTTACAAAAGATCTGATTTTTTAAAAAATAAGTTAATGACTACAGTAAATAAAACCAAGAAAAATGTCATTTTGAGCACGTGATCATATAAAATTAAATAAATAAAAAAATGCGATTTTTTAAAACAATAAATGCGAGAGAAAGTTTTGTGGATCGTTTCCTATACTAAAGTGACTTCTTCAATGAAACGATTAAAATGAATAAAAATATAAATTAACTTGCACGAGCACGCGGTGCTTGCCCGTTCAAGAAATGATGTTCCGACTTAATACATTGAAATATGCATAGCAGATTTCATTTTAATCTTTTGTTTAAGAATTATACCTACGACTTAAGTTAATATTTTGCTTATGTTTTCTGCATTTAATTTGGGCATTGTAGAATTTATACTATGCGAGGATATAAAATGTGAGCAGTTTATATCCTTTAACTTACTTTTTCTATGAAAAATTCTTGAAACGTGGAGTGCAGCATATAAACATATATTAAGTTTCTATGCTTGCAGTATAGCGCCTACTATTTTAATTCGACAAGCTACCGGCAACTGCTTCTATGATTCACAGGGCCATTTATCTCCATGTAAACTCAACCTCAATGAGTTTACATTGAGATAAATGGAGGACTTAATGTTCATTAAGAAGAGAGAAAATACGTATTATAACAGTGAGTTTTGGATACAAACTTTGTCTTCTGGTATTGGTAGCGAAATTATTTTTTGAATTTGTTTGAAGTTTTTCTCATTTAATCTATATAAATTTTGATTTTACGTTAACTGAGTATCCTAATAATGCGTTGGAAAAGAACCAATATTATATAATATTTATAAAAAATTAAAAAAAACAATAACTTAAATTAAAGCTCAACTAAAATGAAATCTAATTTCAAGTTATCATGCGAGAACATTATTATTTTTTAGGCGATTATATGTCTTAATTAATTTAAGTCATTAACCAGTTTAAGCAGGTTAGAAAAAATTACGAGGCTTCTATATCTTTCTCTAATGATAATTTTTTTTAACTTTCATTTTCAATTTCCCTAGCTAGTAAACAAAGTTTTGGAGTTCGACCTATTTAAGATAAAAAACTTTTAATAATATTTTAATTAAAACAAAAAAAAATATGTTTATCAAAGAAAAAAGCGTTTGCTTATAATTTTTAATAATATTTTAATTAAAATAAAAATAGTAGTAGTTATAAAATGACCGAAAAGGAATCCTAAAATAAAAATAGTAGTAGTTATAAAATGACCGAAAAGGAATCCTCTGCTAATTGTCTGTTAACAGATTTAGATTGTGATATTTGCCGAGCTATTGGTTGCCCACGTTTTTCGGACACACTACAAAACCCCATAACAAAAACTACCTCACGTTCTCACGTGATAAAAGTAAACATAAAAATGATTAAAATCGACAGAAGTTATCATCCTGAAACATAAATTGGTTAGTCATAATAAAAATACTTGCGTACCCGTAGGAAAATAGTGAATGGCAGTAAAGAAAGAACTCAGTGGATCCTTGAGGATTAATCTCTGGGATGCGTTTAATACACAAGCATAAGTAAATCGAACTTGCATTTTGGATGCATTTTTTTTCAAACCGATTAAAACCAAAATTTCACACAAAACAAGAGCCAGAAAACAAAATAGTAGCTTAATAATCATGCTTCTAATTTCATAAATTATACCTTTATATTTTTAAGTCCTCGTCTTTATATGCTTAGGAAAGCTCAGAACGACAACCAGTCTATTCCTTGACGAATTTGGTTCCAAATTTGATACATACGCTATATATAAGTAAATATTCGATACTTATATAAAATATTGTAAGTATGTAACTCAGATATGAAAATGTGAATTTGGCACATAAATAAGCAGATTCTCGCTTGCTAAGTGGACATAGTAATGGTGAACTGAGTTGCTTTCATACTGATGCTATGTCGTAATCCCTTCTTGGGTAAGGGAAGAAATTTTACGTGCACCTAAATGTCAGTCTTATCGGTCACGGTAGTTCGCTCATCATATTACTCAGGACACAAAAGCAAAGTAGGAGTGGCTCGTTTTGAAGGTACATATCTACACTTCAGATGCTAAACCAGGGTGTCAAATTTTATCCATCTAGATCTTTTAGTTATGTAGTTAACTCATTAGCTGAACAAACGTATTTCTTCTTAATGGATTTCGTTCGATAGTTAACAAAAATTTACAAATTCGAAGTAAAGACAGCATACAAATTTTCATCTGTCTAGCACAAAGGGTTTTTAAGTGACGAGGGTCATAGACAGACGTAATCTAAAAGTGAGTTTTTCGAAATCAGAAAGTTATGAAACGTGGAGAATTTTCAAAAACTCGATTTGAAATAGTTTGATTATTACAGTATTTTCTCTATATATTTCGTTGCGAGTATAAGTAATGAAAATGTTTTTATAAATGTATTTAAAAGAAAAAAAAATGCTTTTAATCAAAAATATAAGTGTGAAAACAAAAACATAAAAGCGAGACACACTGAAAACATTACTAAAATTGAATTCATAAACATTAATCAAAAATGAAAACCAATAATTCATTCAATTAAAATTTAAATTTTTGTAAAGTTTTCATCATTATTTTGACTTCCAAAGGTTTGATAAACAAGTAATATTTAAAAAAAAAAAAAAACAATTTTTTAAAATCAATTCCTTTTTTGGATATTAGGAAAAATTTAGGAATTTTTTTTATTTTAGTTCCTTTTCATTAAATAATTACAATTGTTGTTCTCGTGTTCCGCTTTACAACGGAAGGAGTGGGTGCAGTAGCTTCTGAGGGTACGGACCCCTAAGCACCCGAATAACGATCAACTTTAACTCAGTATCCCCAGCGGTATAACTCTCGACATGGAGAACTTTGTGACTAGATTCGAACTCGCAGCACAAGGGATGCGAACCCAACAAACTACCAACCAGGCTATCCCGACCTAACAATTACAACTACTATAAAGGCGAGGAAATTAGTTTTTAATTAAATAATAAAAAATTAATGAATTAATATTTGAAAAAACTGTATTAACATCAAATACCATCAACTACAAGTTTAAAAAATTTACTTGAACTAGATTGGATGAATAAAAAGTATTTTATTA